>CM070498.1:654885-757385 GCA_036324585.1 Champsocephalus esox
TGGAGACTCGGAGGCGGACGGAGCAGAGGTCAGGAGTTTGGAAGTGTTATGAAGTTGAAAGCGAAGGCAGTGTAACAGCCAGATGCAATGTTTGCAAGGCAGAGGTTCCGCGTGGTGGAAAGAACAGAGCTACGTTCAACACGACCAATCTAACACGCCACCTGAGAAACAAACAACAACAACAACAACACGGCGAGTACACAGCGGCCACTCGGGGAACGGCACGGACACAACCGACACTTTGAGAGGCTTTCAAGAGGAAAGAGGAACGGCCCCAGAACAGAGAACAGCCAGAGAGCTGAGCTCATCGCGTTGGAGGACCAGCCGTTACCCGTTACCTTTCTCTCTTAACGCATAAAGATCGGATCGGCGAGATCGTCAGAATCAAACGATCGGAATCGGACATCCCTAAAATGTTATTTTTTTTATTTTGATATACTTTATAATCCCCACGGCGCCCGGAGAGCCGTGTGGGGGACGGTGCCTTGCTCAGGGGCACCTCGGTCTCGCCGGGACTTGAACTGGTGACCTTCCAGTTGCCAAGCCGAGACCCTATCGACTTCGCCACCACCGCCCCCGATAACACACACGAAGATAGGAGGCGGTGTTTAGGGGGGGCAGGAGGAGGTGTGTGTGTGTGTGTGTGTGTGTGTGTGTGTGTGTGTGTGTGTGTTGGGGGGCAGGAGGAGGTGTGTGTGTGTGTGTGTGTGTGTGTCTGTGTGTGTCTGTGTGTGTGTGTGGGCAGGAGGAGGTGTGTGTGTGTTGGGCAGGAGGAGGTGTGTGTGTGTGTGTGTTGGGGGGCAGGAGGAGGTGTGTGTGTGTGTGTGTGTGTGTGTTGGGGGGCAGGAGGAGGTGTGTGTGTGTGTGTGTGTGTGTGTGTGTCTGTGTGTGTCTGTGTGTGTGTGTTGGGCAGGAGGAGGTGTGTGTGTGTTGGGCAGGAGGAGGTGTGTGTGTGTTGGGCAGGAGGAGTGTGTGCGTCTGTGAGTGTATGTGTGTGTGTGTGTGTGTGTGTGTTGGGGGGGCAGGAGGAGGTGTGTGTGTGTGTGTGTTGGGCAGGAGGAGGTGTGTGTGTGAGTGTGTGTGTGTGTGTGTGTGTGTGTGTGTGGTCTAGCATTACTATACTTGTGGGGACCTAAATCTGTGTACACAGTCACTGTGGGGACTCGCCTCCCTTATGGGGACACATGGAGGTCCCCATAAGGGAGGTCATTAATGTTAGGGTGAAGACTTGGTTAGGGTGAGTCTCTAGTAGATGCATGTAAGTCAATGTAATGTCCCCTGAAGTGAAGTATACATGGTGTGTGTGTGTGTGTGAGTGAGTGTGTGAGTGTGTGTGCGTGTGAGTGAGTGAGTGTGTGAGTGTGTGTGTCCTGTCCAGTAACAGGAAGTGTGTCCAGTGTCTCGTCCCTTATAGAACAGATGATGTAATGAGCGTCTTAAAGGAGCAGTACGCAGGTTCACGAGGTGAACGGTGACGGCCCCGCTAGACACTCCACGAGAACATCCGTTAACACTGCAGCAACATCACACTCTGCTGCTGTGTGTGTGTGCGTGTGTGTGTGTGTGTGTGTGTGTGTGTGTGTGTGTGTGTGTGTGTGTGTGTGTGTGTGTGTGTGTGTGTGACAATGGACCCTCTGTGTGTCACAGAGACTCTCTGTTGTCCCGCCCCCCCTCTCCTCTGCACTCTGAAACTGGAGACGTCCAATCAAACACTACGGAATGAAAAGGAAAATAAAAGTGCGAAACATTTGTTATTGGAAATAGAGTGCAAGAATATATGATTCAATATATATCCTTATATATATATATATATATATAAGGATATATGATTCAATATATAATATGAACGTATTAAAGCGAGAGATGACCTGAATAACTTTTTTTATATTTATATATTTCATAGAGAATTCAGAGACATGTATGTGGTTAGCGTAGCTTAGCATAATGACTGCAAACGGAGGGAAACTGCTAGCATGGCTCTGTGTGTTTTTATGCTGGAGGAAGGACTGCAGAGGAGAATGAAAGAGTACTTTAAAGAGTCCTCTCTGCTGATGTTCAGGTGTATATCAGTACGTAGTGTCTCTACTTTAAAGAGTCCTCTCCTGCTGATGTTCAGGTGTATATCAGTACGTAGTGTCTCTGCTTTAAAGAGTCCTCTCCTGATGATGTTCAGGTGTATATCAGTACGTAGTGTCTCTACTTTAAAGAGTCCTCTCCTGCTGATGTTCAGGTGTATATCAGTACGTAGTGTCTCTGCTTTAAAGAGTCCTCTCCTGCTGATGTTCAGGTGTATATCAGTATGTAGTGTCTCTACTTTAAAGAGTCCTCTCCTGCTGATGTTCAGGTGTATATCAGTATGTAGTGTCTCTACTTTAAAGAGTCCTCTCCTGCTGATGCTCAGGTGTATATCAGTATGTAGTGTCTCTACTTTAAAGAGTCCTCTCTCTGATGTTCAGGTGTATATCAGTATGTAGTGTCTCTGCTTTAAAGAGTCCTCTCCTGATGATGTTCAGGTGTATATCAGTATGTAGTGTCTCTACTTTAAAGAGTCCTCTCCTGCTGATGTTCAGGTGTATATCAGTATGTAGTGTCTCTACTTTAAAGAGTCCTCTCCTGCTGATGTTCAGGTGTATATCAGTATGTAGTGTCTCTACTTTAAAGAGTCCTCTCCTGCTGATGTTCAGGTGTATGTCAGTATGTGGTGTCTCTACTTTAAAGAGTCCTCTCCTGCTGATGTTCAGGTGTATGTCAGTATGTGGTGTCTCTACTTTAAAGAGTCCTCTCCAGCTGATGTTCAGGTGTATATCAGTATGTAGTGTCTCTACTTTAAAGAGTCCTCTTCTCTGATGTTCAGGTGTATATCAGTATGTAGTGTCTCTACTTTAAAGAGTCCTCTCCTGCTGATGTTCAGGTGTATATCAGTATGTAGTGTCTCTACTTTAAAGAGTCCTCTCCTGCTGATGTTCAGGTGTATATCAGTATGTAGTGTCTCTACTTTAAAGAGTCCTCTCCTGCTGATGTTCAGGTGTATATCAGTATGTAGTGTCTCTACTTTAAAGAGTCCTCTCCTGCTGATGTTCAGGTGCATATCAGTATGTAGTGTCTCTACTTTAAAGAGTCCTCTCCTGCTGATGTTCAGGTGTATATCAGTGTGTAGTGTCTCTACTTTAAAGAGTCCTCTCCTGCTGATGTTCAGGTGTATATCAGTATGTAGTGTCTCTACTTTAAAGAGTCCTCTCCTGCTGATGTTCAGGTGTATATCAGTATGTAGTGTCTCTACTTTAAAGAGTCCTCTCCTGCTGATGTTCAGGTGTATATCAGTATGTAGTGTCTCTACTTTAAAGAGTCCTCTCCTGCTGATGTTCAGGTGTATATCAGTGTGTAGTGTCTCTACTTTAAAGAGTCCTCTTCTCTGATGTTCAGGTGTATATCAGTATGTAGTGTCTCTACTTTAAAGAGTCCTCTCCTGCTGATGTTCAGGTGTATATCAGTATGTAGTGTCTCTACTTTAAAGAGTCCTCTCCTGCTGATGTTCAGGTGTATATCAGTATGTAGTGTCTCTACTTTAAAGAGTCCTCTCCTGCTGATGTTCAGGTGTATATCAGTGTGTAGTGTCTCTACTTTAAAGAGTCCTCTCCTGCTGATGTTCAGGTGTATATCAGTATGTAGTGTCTCTACTTTAAAGAGTCCTCTCCTGCTGATGTTCAGGTGTATATCAGTATGTAGTGTCTCTACTTTAAAGAGTCCTCTCCTGCTGATGTTCAGGTGTATGTCAGTATGTGGTGTCTCTACTTTAAAGAGTCCTCTCCAGCTGATGTTCAGGTGTATATCAGTATGTAGTGTCTCTACTTTAAAGAGTCCTCTCCTGCTGATGCTCAGGTGTATATCAGTATGTAGTGTCTCTACTTTAAAGAGTCCTCTCCTGCTGATGTTCAGGTGTATATCAGTATGTAGTGTCTCTACTTTAAAGAGTCCTCTCCTGCTGATGTTCAGGTGTATATCAGTGTGTAGTGTCTCTACTTTAAAGAGTCCTCTTCTGCTGATGTTCAGGTGTATATCAGTATGTAGTGTCTCTACTTTAAAGAGTCCTCTCCTGCTGATGTTCAGGTGTATATCAGTATGTAGTGTCTCTACTTTAAAGAGTCCTCTCCTGCTGATGTTCAGGTGTATATCAGTATGTAGTGTCTCTACTTTAAAGAGTCCTCTCCTGCTGATGTTCAGGTGTATATCAGTATGTAGTGTCTCTACTTTAAAGAGTCCTCTCCTGCTGATGCTCAGGTGTATATCAGTATGTAGTGTCTCTACTTTAAAGAGTCCTCTCCTGCTGATGTTCAGGTGTATATCAGTATGTAGTGTCTCTACTTTAAAGAGTTCTCTCCTGCTGATGTTCAGGTGTATATCAGTATGTAGTGTCTCTACTTTAAAGAGTCCTCTCCTGCTGATGTTCAGGTGTATATCAGTGTGTAGTGTCTCTACTTTAAAGAGTCCTCTCCTCTGATGTTCAGGTGTATATCAGTATGTAGTGTCTCTACTTTAAAGAGTCCTCTCCTGCTGATGTTCAGGTGTATATCAGTATGTAGTGTCTCTACTTTAAAGAGTCCTCTCCTGCTGATGTTCAGGTGTATATCAGTATGTAGTGTCTCTACTTTAAAGAGTCCTCTCCTGCTGATGTTCAGGTGTATATCAGTATGTAGTGTCTCTACTTTAAAGAGTCCTCTCCTGCTGATGTTCAGGTGTATATCAGTATGTAGTGTCTCTACTTTAAAGAGTCCTCTCCTGCTGATGTTCAGGTGTATATCAGTATGTAGTGTCTCTACTTTAAAGAGTCCTCTCCTGCTGATGTTCAGGTGTATATCAGTATGTAGTGTCTCTACTTTAAAGAGTCCTCTCCTGCTGATGTTCAGGTGTATATCAGTATGTAGTGTCTCTACTTTAAAGAGTCCTCTCCTGCTGATGTTCAGGTGTATATCAGTATGTAGTGTCTCTACTTTAAAGAGTCCTCTCCTGCTGATGTTCAGGTGTATATCAGTATGTAGTGTCTCTACTTTAAAGAGTCCTCTCCTGCTGATGTTCAGGTGTATATCAGTGTGTAGTGTCTCTACTTTAAAGAGTCCTCTCCTGCTGATGTTCAGGTGTATATCAGTATGTAGTGTCTCTACTTTAAAGAGTCCTCTCCTGCTGATGTTCAGGTGTATATCAGTATGTAGTGTCTCTACTTTAAAGAGTCCTCTCCTGCTGATGTTCAGGTGTATATCAGTATGTAGTGTCTCTACTTTAAAGAGTCCTCTCCTGCTGATGTTCAGGTGTATATCAGTATGTAGTGTCTCTACTTTAAAGAGTCCTCTCCTGCTGATGTTCAGGTGTATATCAGTATGTAGTGTCTCTACTTTAAAGAGTCCTCTCCTGCTGATGTTCAGGTGTATATCAGTGTGTAGTGTCTCTACTTTAAAGAGTCCTCTCCTCTGATGTTCAGGTGTATATCAGTATGTAGTGTCTCTACTTTAAAGAGTCCTCTCCTGCTGATGTTCAGGTGTATATCAGTATGTAGTGTCTCTACTTTAAAGAGTCCTCTCCTGCTGATGTTCAGGTGTATATCAGTATGTAGTGTCTCTACTTTAAAGAGTCCTCTCCTGCTGATGTTCAGGTGTATATCAGTATGTAGTGTCTCTACTTTAAAGAGTCCTCTCCTGCTGATGTTCAGGTGTATATCAGTATGTAGTGTCTCTACTTTAAAGAGTCCTCTCCTGCTGATGTTCAGGTGTATATCAGTGTGTAGTGTCTCTACTTTAAAGAGTCCTCTCCTGCTGATGTTCAGGTGTATATCAGTATGTAGTGTCTCTACTTTAAAGAGTCCTCTCCTGCTGATGTTCAGGTGTATATCAGTGTGTAGTGTCTCTACTTTAAAGAGTCCTCTCCTCTGATGTTCAGGTGTATATCAGTGTGTAGTGTCTCTACTTTAAAGAGTCCTCTCCTGCTGATGTTCAGGTGTATATCAGTGTGTAGTGTCTCTACTTTAAAGAGTCCTCTCCTGCTGATGTTCAGGTGTATATCAGTATGTAGTGTCTCTACTTTAAAGAGTCCTCTCCTGCTGATGTTCAGGTGTATATCAGTATGTAGTGTCTCTACTTTAAAGAGTCCTCTCCTGCTGGTGTTCAGGTGTATATCAGTGTGTAGTGTCTCTACTTTAAAGAGTCCTCTCTGCTGATGTTCAGGTGTATATCAGTATGTAGTGTCTCTACTTTAAAGAGTCCTCTCCTGCTGATGTTCAGGTGTATATCAGTATGTAGTGTCTCTACTTTAAAGAGTCCTCTCCTGCTGATGTTCAGGTGTATATCAGTATGTAGTGTCTCTACTTTAAAGAGTCCTCTCCTGCTGATGTTCAGGTGTATGTCAGTATGTAGTGTCTCTACTTTAAAGAGTCCTCTCCAGCTGATGTTCAGGTGTATATCAGTATGTAGTGTCTCTACTTTAAAGAGTCCTCTCCTGCTGATGTTCAGGTGTATATCAGTATGTAGTGTCTCTACTTTAAAGAGTCCTCTCCTGCTGATGTTCAGGTGTATATCAGTATGTAGTGTTTCTACTTTAAAGAGGAACATCCAACAGAAAACTCAACCCTCAAGATGCAGGGAGTGTGTGTGTGTGTGTGTGTGTGTGTGTGTGTGTGTGTGTGTGTTTCCTCAGCTGTTTCCTGGTTTTTGTTCTGCTGCAACAACAGGACAGAGATAACAAGTTGAGTCCTCAGGGTCTCATCCGTAAGCCCCTCCCCTTCCTGTTTCCACACTTCATTTAAAATCATGAATTAGACGTGCCGTGGTTTCAGGGTCCTGATCTGAAGCCTATTTAGTCCCTGAAAGAGTCGCAGACGTGTTAGTACATGTGTTCATGTGTACATGTACGTGTGTATTTGTATATATGTTTGTATACTTATATATGAGTGCTGCAGAGGATGTGGGAACAGAAGCAGTTTGAGTCTGGAGCAGGAAGTGCTGTGACTCACTTCCTGTTCCTTTGTCTTCCTGCTGGACTGTGTGTGTGTGTGTGTGTGTGTGTGTGTGTGTGTGTGTGTGTGTGTGTGTGTGTGTGTGTGTGTGTGTGTGTGTGTGTGTGTGTTGTGTGTGTGTGTGTGTGTGTGTGTGTGTGTGTGTGTGTGTGTGGTGTGTGTGTGTGTGTGTGTGTGTGTGTGTGTGTGTGTGTGTGTGTGTGTGTGTGTGAGAGTTTGATTAGCAATAGATACATGTTCTCAACCTCTGACCAATGATTTTGTTGTGAAGGAACAAACAACAAACAGGGATGTTTTGAAACGGTAATGAGAGGGGGTGTGGTCCTTCAAGCAGTCCCCACAGTGTGTGTGTGTGTGTGAGAGAGAGAGAGAGAGAGAGAGAGAGAGAGAGAGAGAGAGAGAGAGAGAGAGAGAGAGAGAGAGAGAGAGAGAGAGAGAGAGAGAGAGAGGAGAGAGAGAGAGAGAGAGAGAGAGAGAGAGAGAGAGAGAGAGAGAGAGAGCAGCAGCGCCCAACCAGTCGATCGCGAGATGTGTCTAAAAATAGAACAACAATATTCAGTGTTATCGTTAATGTCCTGTAACATAATCTTCCTGTGCCAGAATGATGCACTTGAACGCATCACAGCTTTGTGATTGGCCGGCGTGACCCCATGTGTCGGGGCGTGGCTGGTGGGCAGTGCACTAGTTCGCTAACGTTGTCCGTGGCAACACCATGTCACCAGACAGTCCGACAGTCCGCACACACACAAGAAGCAACACATATATAGTTTCACTCCGAGTGGGAGGTTGATTATTTCTGTATCTGTTCCAGTTCAAAGTCCGTCTGTCTCTCGTCTCTCGTCTCTCGTCTCTCGTCTCTCGTCTCTCTGTCTCTCGTCTCTCGTCTCTCGTCTGCAATGCGAGCGTGGCTTCATCGAAGAAGGGTCATTTAGGAGCGGCATTTCAAAACAGTGCACAAACGCTACGAGACGAAATTCCCTCCTAATTCTGCCCTACGCTCCCAAAGGGGAGGGGCCTGAGAGGACAGCTAAAGGGGAGGGGCCTGAGAGGACGGCTAAAGGGGAGGGGCCCTGAGAGGACAGCTAAAGGGGAGGGGCCCGAGAGGACAGCTAAAGGGGAGGGGCCCGAGAGGACAGCTAAAGGGGAGGGGCCCGAGAGGACAGCTAAAGGGGAGGGGCCCGAGAGGACGGCTAAAGGGGAGGGGCCTGAGAGGACAGCTAAAGGGGAGGGGCCTGAGAGGACAGCTAAAGGGGAGGGGCCTGAAAGGACAGCTAAAGGGGAGGGGCCCGAGAGGACGGCTAAAGGGGAGGGGCCCGAGAGGACGGCTAAAGGGGAGGGGCCCGAGAGGACGGCTAAAGGGGAGGGGCCCGAGGGACAGCTAAAGGGGAGGGGCCTGAGGGGACAGCTAAAGGGGAGGGGCCCGAGAGGACAGCTAAAGGGGAGGGGCCCGAGAGGACGGCTAAAGGGGAGGGGCCCGAGAGGACAGCTAAAGGGGAGGGGCCCGAGAGGACAGCTAAAGGGGAGGGGCCCGAGAGGACGGCTAAAGGGGAGGGGCCCGAGAGGACAGCTAAATGGGGAGGGGCCCTGAGAGGACAGCTAAAGGGGAGGGGCCTGAGAGGACAGCTAAAGGGGAGGGGCCTGAAAGGACAGCTAAAGGGGAGGGGCCCGAGAGGACAGCTAAAGGGGAGGGGCCCGAGAGGACGGCTAAAGGGGAGGGGCCCGAGAGGACGGCTAAAGGGGAGGGGGCCCGAGAGGACGGCTAAAGGGGAGGGCCCGAGAGGACGGCTAAAGGGGAGGGGCCCGAGAGGACAGCTAAAGGGGAGGGGCCTGAGAGGACAGCTAAAGGGGAGGGGCCTGAGAGGACGGCTAAATGCACAGCAGTCCATTTCCACCGGCCCAACAACCAGAGCAAGGCTGCTCCAGAGCATCTCATCGTGTCAGTCACGTTCTTGCGGAACACATGAAGTCTTTCAAAGACGGCGAAGTCGTGAAAGAAGCGTTCCTGGAGGCTGCGTCGCGCTTTAGGGACAGTGAAAATAACTGCAGCATTTCATCAGGTTTTTGATATGATACAAACTCAAGTTAGATTCCGTTATTAATCAGCTGTGAGTTTGAGTTTGTTTGAACTCATTCATTATAATTACTGTACAACATGGTATAAGAATGCAAACCTGAATTGATGATAGTCTGTCATCAGTCCAGGTTCAGAAGCTCGTGCTGCCTGCATCCTGTTCTCACGGCATTTATTTTATAATCTACTGAAATGCAACAAAAGCGTTTGATTCTGTTGTCTTCGTCTCTCTGACTGCACGTTGCAGCCGGTTCCTGAGCAGCTTCAGATCTCAGTCGTCTCATTAGGAAGCCTCATCTATACGTTTGTAGCAACACTGTTTTATATAACGGCAAAGAAAGGGTTCAGAGCCTTCTCTTGTCCCCGTGTCATGTGGCAGCCCGGTTCAATGCTTCCTGAAGACATTACCCACTGTAGTGACGTGTGCATAAACTCTGTATCAACAACACTGTGTGTAGCTTCAGTTAAATACTTGTGTAGATTAGAAAGAGGTGAGAGAAAGGATCTGCAGTATGTTATGGAGTATCAAAGGTCAGTTGTATTCAAGTAGCAGTGTGTGTTCACCTGGCAGCAGGCGGTCAGTAACGCCTCTCTACTTGGACCGGTAGATCTCGGGAGACTGGCAACTTTAAAAGTAGCTCTCGGTTCAACAAAGGTTGGGCACCCCTGGTGTACATAGTCACTGTGGGGACTCGCCTCCCTTATGGGGACAAATTGAGGTCCCCATAAGGGGGGTCATTAATGTTAGGGTGAAGACTTGGTTAGGGTAAGTCTCCAGGAAATGCATGTAAGTCAATGTAATGTCCCCTGAAGTGATGTATACATGGTGTGTGTGAGTGTGTGTGTGAGAGTGTGTGTGGGTGTGTGTGTTTGTGCGTGTGTGTGTGTGCTGGAATCCCCGATAGGCTGGAATGTGCTCGCTCTGATTAGTGTGTGTCACTTTTTAAAAGGATTTAAACTCCATGATAAAGAGCCGTCTTCGCCTCTCCGACCCCTCGGAGCTCTTTACAGACTGCGAGGCATCGAAGTCATAAAGTGCATTTACACTAAATCAAAATAACAATAATAGTAATAATTATACATGTTTATGACTTTACACTTTACACGTATAATATATACATCAGAACAATGATGGAGCCGACGGAAAGGTGATCCGTGAGATCTGCAGGAACACGGGTATAGAATCTGAAGGTATTAAAGACGTGACATCTGAAGGTATTAAAGACGTGACCTCTGAAGGTATTAAAAACGTGACATCTGAAGGTATTAAAGACGTGACATCTGAAGGTATTAAAGACGTGACATCTGAAGGTATTAAAGACGTGACCTCTGAAGGTATTAAAGACGTGACATCTGAAGGTATTAAAGACGTGACCTCTGAAGGTATTAAAGACGTGACATCTGAAGGTATTAAAGACGTGACCTCTGAAGGTATTAAAGACGTGACCTCTGAAGGTATTAAAGACGTGACCTCTGAAGGTATTAAAGACGTGACCTCTGAAGGTATTAAAGACGTGACATCTGAAGGTATTAAAGACGTGACCTCTGAAGGTATTAAAGACGTGACCTCTGAAGGTATTAAAGACGTGACCTCTGAAGGTATTAAAGACGTGACCTCTGAAGGTATTAAAGACGTGACATCTGAAGGTATTAAAGACGTGACCTCTGAAGGTATTAAAGACGTGACCTCTGAAGGTATTAAAGACGTGACCTCTGAAGGTATTAAAGACGTGACATCTGAAGGTATTAAAGACGTGACATCTGAAGGTATTAAAGACGTGACATCTGAAGGTATTAAAGACGTGACCTCTGAAGGTATTAAAGACGTGACCTCTGAAGGTATTAAAGACGTGACATCTGAAGGTATTAAAGACGTGACCTCTGAAGGTATTAAAGACGTGACATCTGAAGGTCACAGAGACGTGACATCTGAAGGTATTAAAGACGTGACCTCTGAAGGTCACAGAGACGTGACATCTGAAGGTATTAAAGACGTGACATCTGAAGGTCACAGAGACGTGACATCTGAAGGTATTAAAGACGTGACATCTGAAGGTATTAAAGACGTGACCTCTGAAGGTATTAAAGACGTGACCTCTGAAGGTATTACAGACGTGACATCTGAAGGTATTAAAGACGTGACCTCTGAAGGTATTAAAGACGTGACCTCTGAAGGTATTAAAGACGTGACATCTGAAGGTATTAAAGACGTGACATCTGAAGGTATTAAAGACGTGACATCTGAAGGTATTAAAGACGTGACCTCTGAAGGTCACAGAGACGTGACCTCTGAAGGTCACAGAGACGTGACCTCTGAAGGTATTAAAGACGTGACCTCTGAAGGTATTAAAGACGTGACCTCTGAAGGTATTAAAGACGTGACCTCTGAAGGTATTAAAGACGTGACCTCTGAAGGTATTAAAGACGTGACCTCTGAAGGTATTAAAGACGTGACATCTGAAGGTATTAAAGACGTGACATCTGAAGGTATTAAAGACGTGACCTCTGAGGTCACAGAGACGTGAACTCTGAGGTATTAAAGACGTGACCTCTGAAGGTATTAAAGACGTGACCTCTGAAGGTATTAAAGACGTGACATCTGAAGGTATTAAAGACGTGACATCTGAAGGTATTAAAGACGTGACATCTGAAGGTATTAAAGACGTGACCTCTGAAGGTATTAAAGACGTGACCTCTGAAGGTATTAAAGACGTGACATCTGAAGGTCACAGAGACGTGACCTCTGAAGGTATTAAAGACGTGACCTCTGAAGGTATTAAAGACGTGACCTCTGAAGGTATTAAAGACGTGACCTCTGAAGGTATTAAAGACGTGACCTCTGAAGGTATTAAAGACGTGACATCTGAAGGTATTAAAGACGTGACCTCTGAAGGTATTAAAGACGTGACATCTGAAGGTCACAGAGACGTGACATCTGAAGGTATTAAAGACGTGACCTCTGAAGGTCACAGAGACGTGACATCTGAAGGTATTAAAGACGTGACATCTGAAGGTCACAGAGACGTGACATCTGAAGGTATTAAAGACGTGACATCTGAAGGTATTAAAGACGTGACATCTGAAGGTATTAAAGACGTGACCTCTGAAGGTAACAAAGACGTGACCTCTGAAGGTAACAAAGACGTGACATCTGAAGGTATTAAAGACGTGACATCTGAAGGTATTAAAGACGTGACCTCTGAAGGTATTAAAGACGTGACCTCTGAAGGTATTAAAGACGTGACATCTGAAGGTATTAAAGACGTGACATCTGAAGGTATTAAAGACGTGACATCTGAAGGTCACAGAGACGTGACATCTGAAGGTATTAAAGACGTGACCTCTGAAGGTCACAGAGACGTGACATCTGAAGGTATTAAAGACGTGACCTCTGAAGGTATTAAAGACGTGACCTCTGAAGGTATTAAAGACGTGACCTCTGAAGGTATTAAAGACGTGACCTCTGAAGGTATTAAAGACGTGACCTCTGAAGGTTACAGACGTGACCTCTGAAGGTAACAAAGACGTGACCTCTGAAGGTATTAAAGACGTGACCTCTGAAGGTATTAAAGACGTGACCTCTGAAGGTCACAGACGTGACCTCTGAAGGTAACAAAGACGTGACCTCTGAAGGTATTAAAGACGTGACCTCTGAAGGTATTACAGACGTGACATCTGAAGGCAACAGAGACGTGACCTCTGAAGGTAACAGAGACGTGACCTCTGAAGGTATTAAAGACGTGACATCTGAAGGTATTAAAGACGTGACATCTGAAGGTATTAAAGACGTGACCTCTGAAGGTCACAGAGACGTGACATCTGAAGGTATTAAAGACGTGACCTCTGAAGGTATTAAAGACGTGACCTCTGAAGGTATTAAAGACGTGACCTCTGAAGGTATTAAAGACGTGACCTCTGAAGGTCACAGACGTGACCTCTGAAGGTAACAGAGACGTGACCTCTGAAGGTATTACAGACGTGACATCTGAAGGTATTACAGACGTGACCTCTGAAGGTATTAAAGACGTGACCTCTGAAGGTCACAGACGTGACCTCTGAAGGTAACAAAGACGTGACCTCTGAAGGTATTAAAGACGTGACCTCTGAAGGTATTACAGACGTGACATCTGAAGGCAACAGAGACGTGACCTCTGAAGGTATTACAGATGTGACATCTGAAGGTATTAAAGACGTGACCTCTGAAGGTAACAAAGACGTGACATCTGAAGGTATTAAAGACGTGACATCTGAAGGTATTAAAGACGTGACCTCTGAAGGTATTAAAGACGTGACCTCTGAAGGTATTAAAGACGTGACATCTGAAGGTATTAAAGACGTGACATCTGAAGGTATTAAAGACGTGACCTCTGAAGGTCACAGAGACGTGACATCTGAAGGTATTAAAGACGTGACCTCTGAAGGTATTAAAGACGTGACCTCTGAAGGTATTAAAGACGTGACATCTGAAGGTATTAAAGACGTGACATCTGAAGGTATTAAAGACGTGACCTCTGAAGGTATTAAAGACGTGACCTCTGAAGGTATTAAAGACGTGACCTCTGAAGGTCACAGACGTGACCTCTGAAGGTAACAAAGACGTGACCTCTGAAGGTATTAAAGACGTGACCTCTGAAGGTATTAAAGACGTGACCTCTGAAGGTCACAGACGTGACCTCTGAAGGTAACAAAGACGTGACCTCTGAAGGTATTAAAGACGTGACCTCTGAAGGTATTACAGACGTGACATCTGAAGGCAACAGAGACGTGACCTCTGAAGGTATTAAAGACGTGACATCTGAAGGTATTAAAGACGTGACATCTGAAGGTATTAAAGACGTGACCTCTGAAGGTCACAGAGACGTGACATCTGAAGGTATTAAAGACGTGACCTCTGAAGGTATTACAGACGTGACATCTGAAGGTATTAAAGACGTGACCTCTGAAGGTATTAAAGACGTGACCTCTGAAGGTCACAGACGTGACCTCTGAAGGTAACAAAGACGTGACCTCTGAAGGTATTAAAGACGTGACCTCTGAAGGTATTACAGACGTGACATCTGAAGGCAACAGAGACGTGACCTCTGAAGGTATTACAGATGTGACATCTGAAGGTATTAAAGACGTGACCTCTGAAGGTATTAAAGACGTGACATCTGAAGGTATTAAAGACGTGACCTCTGAAGGTAACAAAGACGTGACATCTGAAGGTATTAAAGACGTGACATCTGAAGGTAACTGAGATGTGACCCTGCAGATGGACGGCTGAAGTGATGGCCGCGGTGTTTCCTGGACGAGGAGAAGAAGGAGCTTTCGGTCTCCATGTTGGTTGCCATGGCAACGCTGGACGGAGAAACGCCATCTGAGACGCTCCTGACCGCGATCCACCTGGAGAGGTCAGAGGTCAAGTCAAAGTCAAACAAACGTTTAGGAGAGGTCAGAGGTCGTTGGAACATTGACTTTTACAAGATAAATATATAATTCGTCAGCTGTGTTTTATACTCGGCCCACTTTTGTTTTGTTGCTCTTTCCTTTAAATATGGCGTGATGAACTGAGCCATTTATGATCCACACGTTCACTTCAGCAGGATAATCTCCACATGTTACACCTCTTTATGGTTTCTGGAGTAATCAGTGATGTGTTCATCTCCCTGAAAGACCCGGACAGATACTCGGGGGAAAGTTTTCTGATTTGTCTCTCCCTGCAGGTACCTGGATACCTTCCGCCGAGCCGGGCTCCTATTGGCCAGCGACTTCACCCACCTGGACAGCGACGCCCTGGTCAGCCTCGGTGTGACGGCCACCGGACACCAGAAGAGAATCCTGCGTCTGGCCAATCACATTCAGAGGGCGGAGAGTCAAACAGCCAATCAGAGAGCTGCTCTCCCGCGCTGTCAGTCTGTGACGGGTCGAGCGCCCGTCAGAGGTGGGAAGTACTGGAGTACAAATTCTTTGTTTCTGTACTTAAGTTATTCTTTCTGGTATCAGTACTTTACTCCACTACTTATTTTTCAGATCACTTTTTACTTTGACTTCTCACATGTTGAACACAAATACCTGTACTTTCTACTTCTCACATGTTTGAACACAAATACCTGTACTTTCTACTTCTCACATGTTGAACACAAATACCTGTACTTTCTACTTCTTGCATGTTTAACCCAAATACCTGTACTTTCTACTTCTTACATTTTGAAAAAAATACCTGTACTTTCTACTTCTTACATGTTGAACTCAAATACCTGTACTTTCTACTTGAACACAAATACCCGTACTTTCTACTTCTACTACTTGAGTAAAGGATGTGTGTACTTCTACTTGAGTACAGGATGTGTGTACTTCTACTTGAGTATAGGATGTGTGTACTTCTACTTGAGTACACGATGGGTGTACTTCTACTTGAGTACAGGATGTGTGTACTTCTACTTGAGTAAAGGATGTGTGTACTTCTACTTGAGTAAAGGATGTGTGTGCTTCTACTTGAGTAAAGGATGTGTGTACTTCTACTTGAGTAAAGGATGTGTGTACTTCTACTTGAGTAAAGGATGTGTGTACTTCTACTTGAGTAAAGGATGTGTGTACTTCTACTTGAGTACAGGATGTGTGTACTTCTACTTGAGTACAGGATGTGTGTACTTCTACTTGAGTAAAGGATGTGTGTACTTCTACTTGAGTACAGGATGTTTGTACTTCTACTTGAGTAAAGGATGTGTGTATCCCTGCCGTCCGTAGGGAGCTTCGAGGCGTTGAGGAACACTTCGGCTCCGAACCTCGGCGACTTACTGACCAATTGTGAGGTCATCGTGAAGCCGGTCCCCAAACCCAGGACCGTGTTCAACCGGCGCCGAACCGCCCCCATCAGGTTCTGTCCTGAGGGAGACCCTGCACCCCCCCCCACCAGGAGGCTCTCACAGGACTCCATCTGTTTGTGAGTGTGTGTGTGTGTGTGTGTGTGTGTGTGTGTGTGTGTGTGTGTGTGTGTGTGACAAGCAATAGATATGTTTTCTCAACCTGTGACCAATGCTCTTATTGTGAAGGAACAAACAGAAATGTTTGGTATAACATTTTTAAATGGAACTTTATACACGAAGTAATAATATAAATATCTCCATGTCTCTGAATCGGAGGCGGAGGGCGAGTCTCAGCCGGTCTCTGTCGGACGCAGGGGGGCCGTTACCCCCCGTCCCCCCCCCGGCTGACCCGCGGGACCCCCCCCCATCATCCAGAGGTCCCCCCCCCACACTTCCTGTCCTGGGAGTCTGGACAGCAGCAGATCCTCGCCCGGCGGGATGGAGATGGTTCCTAATGAGATCTACTGCGGGGCTTCATCTGGATCTACTGCCCCCGCAGGAGGGAGGGCTCACTGCAGCGAGCAGGCCGCCCCCCCCACCCCCCCCAGACTTACACCGGACAGGAAGCTCGAGAGGAACAGGTCAGTCTCTCAGACTGTCCAAAGGCTTTTATTATTCAACACATTTCACCTGGTGTTCCCCCTCTCTGTGAACACTGAGGTGTGTCTGTACGTCCTGTTCTAAGTGTGTTAGGGTTAATGTTAGTGTGTGTGTGTGTGTGTGTGTGTGTGTGTTTCAGTAGCAGCACTCTGAGTAACAACTCTCCAGGATCCGCCCGAGGTGAGCACAGACTGAGCGTTAAAACCTGTTCACAATGACACTGTTTCCACTAAAGATCGGCCATGAAATAAAAAGAGCAAGGATTCACTCTGAGCGTTGTGCTCACAGCTTCGACGGACGACCCCGAGGAGGAGATCAGCCCGTACTGCGAGACGGTGTTCCACAGCAGGAGACACGAGGTGAGGCGGCAGCACGGGCGTTTAAGGAGATCAACTTCTGAACAGTCAGGCGTTGTTGGGATTAAACTTAAAATGTTTCGCTAATTTATTATTTTATTCTGCAGGGTGGAAGAGACATGAGGAGGGAGGACAGACATGCCGAGGATCATGGGTAAGACGACACCTCCACCTTCCTGTGGCCAAATATTATATTCTGACAACACAATGATAACCTGAGATCACAGAACACCAGGACAGACGACACGAGACAGGACAAAGGGTCAGAACAATACTTCATCATATATCACCAATGAGACTCCTTCCTCACAACAACATGAATCTGTAGTTTCTGCTTCAACACAACCTTCAGCTGGATGGCCTACGGCTGCTGGACATTATAGGCACATTGACTTTTACAAGACAAATATATAAAGGTCTATCGTCTGCATGTTGTCTGTATGTGGAGTGCCACAGGGTTTTATACTCGGCCCACTTTTGTCTTGTTGCTCTTTCCTTTAAATATGCTTCATAAACACCTTAAATAGGTCCTATTCTTCTTCTGTGGTGTTCCCTCACCTGTAGAGGGTTATATTGGTGTTAATGCATGTCAACGGTCTGCAAAGGCTAAAATCCCTGTGTCCCTCCAGAGAAATGTCTCGTTTTGACATCTTGTAGGTTTTGTTTTGCTTTGACATTGTAATGTTTGTTTATTTATTTATTTATTTATTTTAATGACGTTGTGTTTCAGCGGTCAGAAGCTGTCCTGGACGAGGCGTTTGTCTCAGGCTCTTCACCACGGAGACGCTCAGGGTTACAGCACCGTGGGGGAACCTCCCCCCCCCCTGCGCTACCTGTCTCTGCCCCCCCACAGCCTCCCATCAGAGGTCGATGAGGACCTCACCATCTCCCCCTACGCCAGCTACACCTCCCTCACAGAGAGAGCCCCCCCCATCATCAGCGGCTGGCTGGACAAGCTGTCTCCCCAGGGGTGTGTTTGATTCTCTCCTTTGGAATCGTCTTCCATTTCAGAAACGTGAAGTTATTTCCGTTGACTCCTTTAAAAGCAAACTCAAAACCCATCTCTTCGCATCTGTCTTCCTTGTAAACTAATCTCATCCCCTTGTTTCCTTCTTCATTAGCACGTCAGTCACATGCTTTCATCACAAGGCAATACTCACATTGCTGCATAATGTTGTATCATGTTTTTATAATTGTTATGCTATGACGTTTGTATTTAGTTTGTGTCCTTGCTTGTGGTTGCTTTGTGCGGCCCTTTGAGGCACCTCTTGTGATTCGGGGCTATACTACATGTTGATTTGATTTGATTCACACACCGGGTTCGACCTGGGGAAACTGAAACACAGGTGTGCATTAGATTCACCTGGTGAGACAAGGGATAACAAAACGTTAGGGGTGCGTTTGATTTACACACCTTTCTATATACCTGTCAGGGGTCAGAGGTCAGCGCTGGCTGCTGTGCTGCGTCTCCTCCTCGCTGCTCCTCCCTGTTTCTCCTCCCTCCTGAGGAACTGCCTCGTCACCTTCCTCTCCTCCTCCTCTTCCTCCTCTTCTTCATCCTCCACTCGGTGTGTGTTTGTCTTTTCTCACTTTCCTCCTTCGACTTCTTGTTAAAACAACAACTCTTCTGGCCTCCTTTGCTGATTGGTATTTATTAATCAGAATCAAAGCAAAAACAAATATTATCATGATGACATGGCCGACAGGTGCTAATCTCCTCCATCAGAGAAGCAGCTTCAGAAAGAAGCAGGTAAAGAAACCCAAATGTTCCAGAGTTTAGAGAACACCCAGCAGCTTGAGGAGACATGGCAGCGTTTAGAGAACACCCAGCAGCTTGAGGAGACATGGCAGCGTTTAGAGAACATCCAGCAGCTTGAGGAGACATGGCAGCGTTTAGAGAACATCCAGCAGCTTGAGGAGACATGGCAGCGTTTAGAGAACATCCAGCAGCTTGAGGAGACATGGCAGCGTTTAGAGAACATCCAGCAGCTTGAGGAGACATGGCAGCGTTTAGAGAACATCCAGCAGCTTGAGGAGACATGGCAGCGTTTAGAGAACATCCAGCAGCTTGAGGAGACATGGCAGCGTTTAGAGAACATCCAGCAGCTTGAGGAGACATGGCAGCGTTTAGAGAACACCCAGCAGCTTGAGGAGACATGGCAGCGTTTAGAGAACACTCAGCAGCTTGAGGAGACATGGCAGCGTTTAGAGAACATCCAGCAGCTTGAGGAGACATGGCAGCGTTTAGAGAACATCCAGCAGCTTGAGGAGACATGGCAGCGTTTAGAGAACATCCAGCAGCTTGAGGAGACATGGCAGCGTTTAGAGAACATCCAGCAGCTTGAGGAGACATGGCAGCGTTTAGAGAACATCCAGCAGCTTGAGGAGACATGGCAGCGTTTAGAGAACACCCAGCAGCTTGAGGAGACATGGCAGCGTTTAGAGAACACCCAGCAGCTTGAGGAGACATGGCAGCGTTTAGAGAACACCCAGCAGCTTGAGGAGACATGGCAGCGTTTAGAGAACATCCAGCAGCTTGAGGAGACATGGCAGCGTTTAGAGAACATCCAGCAGCTTGAGGAGACATGGCAGCGTTTAGAGAACATCCAGCAGCTTGAGGAGACATGGCAGCGTTTAGAGAACATCCAGCAGCTTGAGGAGACATGGCAGCGTTTAGAGAACATCCAGCAGCTTGAGGAGACATGGCAGCGTTTAGAGAACATCCAGCAGCTTGAGGAGACATGGCAGCGTTTAGAGAACATCCAGCAGCTTGAGGAGACATGGCAGCGTTTAGAGAACATCCAGCAGCTTGAGGAGACATGGCAGCGTTTAGAGAACATCCCAGCAGCTTGAGGAGACATGGCAGCGTTTAGAGAACACCCAGCAGCTTGAGGAGACATGGCAGCGTTTAGAGAACATCCAGCAGCTTGAGGAGACATGGCAGCGTTTAGAGAACACCCAGCAGCTTGAGGAGACATGGCAGCGTTTAGAGAACATCCAGCAGCTTGAGGAGACATGGCAGCGTTTAGAGAACACCCAGCAGCTTGAGGAGACATGCAGCGTGTAGAGAACATCCAGCAGCTTGAGGAGACATGGCAGCGTTTAGAGAACACCCAGCAGCTTGAGGAGACATGGCAGCGTTTAGAGAACATCCCAGCAGCTTGAGGAGACATGCAGCGTTTAGAGAACATCCAGCAGCTTGAGGAGACATGGCAGCGTTTAGAGAACACCCAGCAGCTTGAGGAGACATGCAGCGTGTAGAGAACATCCAGCAGCTTGAGGAGACATGCAGCGTGTACTAAGAGCTGCATGTTTCTCGTGATGGAGGAGTTAGGGCCGGTCTGAATCAGGCGTTGATGCATCAGGTTTATACATCTGGAATATTTTCATCACACAGCTTCGCAGTGTTTGTTAGAGTAGAAAGTGCAGGTGTGATGTGTGTCTGTGGGAAAGTGGTCATGTGATAACTCTGGATCTGATGTGTGTTTCATTTCTCAGGAACTATGTTTTCCAGAAGCGCTATGTGAAGTTTGACGGCAAACACCTGATGTACTTTGGCAGTGAGAAGGTATAAAGGGAGGATGTGAAGTTTCATTGTCTTTATCTTCTTTTCATTCGGAGGGGAGATTACATCCGCTGTTCATGAGGAGGAGATGATATTTAATACTTATATTGTTTTAATGTTGAGATGATTCTAATGTTTGTGTTTCAGGACGTTTACCCAAAAGGAGTCATCCCATTGGCTGCCATTCAGATTGCCCGCCCAACCAAAGACCACAAATTTGAAATTGTGACAAGTCATCGAATCTTTGTTTTCAGGACTGACAATGAAGGTAGAAAACACATTGTGTTATAACCCCACATTGTGTAATAACACATAGTGTAATAACACATTGTGTAATAACACGTAGTGTAATAACACATTGTGTAATAACACGTAGTGTACCCCCCCTGTGTGTCAGTGCTGCGGCGCCGCTGGCTGGTGACTCTGCAGGAACACGTCAGAGATCAGATGGTGTTTGGCCAGCGGACTTTCGGCCCCGGAGCTCAGTGTCAGAAACACGGGGCCCTCGAGCTGAAGGGCCACAAAAACAGAGTGTTCGCCGCCATCAACACCGAGCAGATCTGGATCTACAAGAGCGAGCAGGTGAGAAGATACAGACAGGTGAGAAGATACAGACAGGTGAGGAGATACAGACAGGTGAGAAGATACAGGTGAGGAGATACAGGTGAGGAGATACAGGTGAGAAGATACAGGTGAGGAGATACAGACAGGTGAGAAGATACAGACAGGTGAGAAGATACAGACAGGTGAGAAGATACAGGTGAGAAGATACAGGTGAGGAGATACAGGTGAGAGATACAGGTGAGAGATACAGACAGGTGAGAAGATACAGACAGGTGAGAAGATACAGACAGGTGAGGAGATACAGACAGGTGAGAAGATACAGACAGGTGAGGAGATACAGACAGGTGAGGAGATACAGACAGGTGAGGAGATACAGACAGGTGAGGAGATACAGACAGGTGAGAAGATACAGACAGGTGAGGAGATACAGACAGGTGAGAAGATACAGGTGAGGAGATACAGACAGGTGAGGAGATACAGACAGGTGAGAAGATACAGACAGGTGAGGAGATACAGACAGGTGAGGAGATACAGACAGGTGAGGAGATACAGACAGGTGAGGAGATACAGACAGGTGAGGAGATACAGACAGGTGAGGAGATACAGACAGGTGAGAGATACAGGTGAGAGATACAGGTGAGGAGATACAGACAGGTGAGAAGATACAGACAGGTGAGAAGATACAGACAGGTGAGGAGATACAGGTGAGGAGATACAGACAGGTGAGGAGATACAGGTGAGGAGATACAGACAGGTGAGGAGATACAGACAGGTGAGGAGATACAGACAGGTGAGGAGATACAGACAGGTGAGGAGATACAGGTGAGAGATACAGACAGGTGAGAGATACAGACAGGTGAGGAGATACAGACAGGTGAGGAGATACAGACAGGTGAGGAGATACAGACAGGTGAGAAGATACAGGTGAGGAGATACAGACAGGTGAGGAGATACAGACAGGTGAGAAGATACAGACAGGTGAGAAGATACAGACAGGTGAGATACAGGTGAGGAGATACAGACAGGTGAGAGATACAGACAGGTGAGGAGATACAGACAGGTGAGGAGATACAGACAGGTGAGAGATACAGGTGAGAGATACAGACAGGTGAGAGATACAGACAGGTGAGGAGATACAGACAGGTGAGAGATACAGACAGGTGAGAGATACGACAGGTGAGGAGATACAGACAGGTGAGAAGATACAGACAGGTGAGGAGATACAGGTGAGGAGATACAGACAGGTGAGAGATACAGACAGGTGAGGAGATACAGACAGGTGAGAAGATACAGACAGGTGAGGAGATACAGGTGAGGAGATACAGACAGGTGAGAAGATACAGACAGGTGAGGAGATACAGACAGGTGAGGAGATACAGACAGGTGAGGAGATACAGACAGGTGAGAAGATACAGACAGGTGAGAGATACAGGTGAGAGTACAGGTGAGAGATACAGACAGGTGAGAGATACAGGTGAGGAGATACAGACAGGTGAGAGATCAGACAGGTGAGGAGATACAGACAGGTGAGAGATACAGACAGGTGAGGAGATACAGGTGAGGAGATACAGACAGGTGAGAGATACAGACAGGTGAGAGATACAGACAGGTGAGGAGATACAGGTGAGAGATACAGGTGAGGAGATACAGGTGAGGAGATACAGGTGAGGAGATACAGACAGGTGAGAGATACAGACAGGTGAGAAGATACAGACAGGTGAGGAGATACAGGTGAGGAGATACAGGTGAGGAGATACAGGTGAGGAGATACAGACAGGTGAGAGATACAGACAGGTGAGGAGATACAGACAGGTGAGGAGATACAGACAGGTGAGGAGATACAGACAGGTGAGGAGATACAGACAGGTGAGGAGATACAGACAGGTGAGGAGATACAGACAGGTGAGGAGATACAGACAGGTGAGGAGATACAGACAGGTGAGGAGATACAGACAGGTGAGAGATACAGGTGAGGAGATACAGACAGGTGAGGAGATACAGACAGGTGAGGAGATACAGACAGGTGAGGAGATACAGACAGGTGAGGAGATACAGACAGGTGAGGAGATACAGACAGGTGAGGAGATACAGACAGGTGAGGAGATACAGACAGGTGAGGAGATACAGACAGGTGAGGAGATACAGACAGGTGAGGAGATACAGACAGGTGAGGAGATACAGACAGGTGAGGAGATACAGACAGGTGAGAGATACAGACAGGTGAGGAGATACAGACAGGTGAGAGATACAGGTGAGAGATACAGACAGGTGAGAGATACAGACAGGTGAGGAGATACAGACAGGTGAGGAGATACAGACAGGTGAGGAGATACAGGTGAGAGATACAGACAGGTGAGAGATACAGACAGGTGAGGAGATACAGACAGGTGAGGAGATACAGACAGGTGAGGAGATACAGACAGGTGAGAGATACAGGTGAGGAGATACAGACAGGTGAGGAGATACAGACAGGTGAGGAGATACAGACAGGTGAGGAGATACAGACAGGTGAGGAGATACAGGTGAGGAGATACAGACAGGTGAGAGATACAGACAGGTGAGGAGATACAGACAGGTGAGGAGATACAGACAGGTGAGGAGATACAGGTGAGAGATACAGACAGGTGAGGAGATACAGACAGGTGAGGAGATACAGACAGGTGAGGAGATACAGACAGGTGAGAAGATACAGACAGGTGAGGAGATACAGACAGGTGAGGAGATACAGACAGGTGAGAAGATACAGACAGGTGAGAGATACAGACAGGTGAGAGATACAGACAGGTGAGAAGATACAGACAGGTGAGGAGATACAGGTGAGGAGATACAGACAGGTGAGAAGATACAGACAGGTGAGGAGATACAGACAGGTGAGAAGATACAGACAGGTGAGGAGATACAGGTGAGGAGATACAGACAGGTGAGGAGATACAGACAGGTGAGGAGATACAGACAGGTGAGGAGATACAGACAGGTGAGGAGATACAGACAGGTGAGAGATACAGACAGGTGAGGAGATACAGGTGAGGAGATACAGGTGAGAGATACAGACAGGTGAGAGATACAGGTGAGGAGATACAGACAGGTGAGAAGATACAGACAGGTGAGGAGATACAGACAGGTGAGAGATACAGACAGGTGAGAGATACAGACAGGTGAGGAGATACAGACAGGTGAGGAGATACAGACAGGTGAGGAGATACAGACAGGTGAGGAGATACAGACAGGTGAGGAGATACAGACAGGTGAGGAGATACAGACAGGTGAGGAGATACAGACAGGTGAGGAGATACAGACAGGTGAGGAGATACAGACAGGTGAGGAGATACAGACAGGTGAGGAGATACAGACAGGTGAGGAGATACAGACAGGTGAGGAGATACAGGTGAGGAGATACAGGTGAGGAGATACAGACAGGTGAGGAGATACAGACAGGTGAGGAGATACAGGTGAGGAGATACAGGTGAGGAGATACAGACAGGTGAGGAGATACAGACAGGTGAGGAGATACAGACAGGTGAGAAGATACAGACAGGTGAGGAGATACAGACAGGTGAGGAGATACAGACAGGTGAGGAGATACAGACAGGTGAGGAGATACAGGTGAGGAGATACAGACAGGTGAGGAGATACAGACAGGTGAGGAGATACAGACAGGTGAGGAGATACAGGTGAGGAGATACAGACAGGTGAGAGATACAGACAGGTGAGAGATACAGACAGGTGAGAAGATACAGACAGGTGAGTGAGGAGATACAGACAGGTGAGAAGATACAGACAGGTGAGAAGATACAGACAGGTGAGGAGATACAGACAGGTGAGGAGATACAGACAGGTGAGGAGATACAGACAGGTGAGAAGATACAGACAGGTGAGAGATACAGACAGGTGAGAGATACAGACAGGTGAGGAGATACAGGTGAGGAGATACAGACAGGTGAGGTGAGGAGATACAGACAGGTGAGAGATACAGACAGGTGAGGTGAGGAGATACAGACAGGTGAGGAGATACAGGTGAGGAGATACAGACAGGTGAGGAGATACAGGTGAGGAGATACAGACAGGTGAGGAGATACAGACAGGTGAGGAGATACAGACAGGTGAGGAGATACAGACAGGTGAGGAGATACAGGTGAGGAGATACAGACAGGTGAGGAGATACAGACAGGTGAGGAGATACAGACAGGTGAGGAGATACAGACAGGTGAGGAGATACTCAAGGTGTGTGTGTGTGTGTGTGTGTGTGTGTGTGTGTGTGTGTGTGTGTGTGTGTGTGTGGTGTGTGTGTGTGTGTGTGTGTGTGTGTGTGTGTGTGTGTGTGTGTGTGTGTGTGTGTGTGGTGTGTGTGTGTGTGTGTGTGTGTGTGTGTGTGCAGTGTTTTCTTAACGGGATCGGCATCACGGTGATTGAAGCTCGAGGATCGACGATCAGAGACGGGAAACACAAGAGCTTCGACCTCATCACCCCGTACAAGACCTTCAGGTACGCAGGGAGGGGGGGGGTTCAGGTACACTGCAGGGGGGAGGGGGGGTTCAGGTACAAGACCTTCAGGTACGCAGGGTCACTGCAGGGGGGGGGGTTCAGGTACAAGACCTTCAGGTACGCGGGGTCACTGCAGTTCAGGTACACTGCAGTTCAGGTACAAGACCTTCAGGTACGCAGGGTCACTGCAGGGGGGGGGGTTCAGGTACAAGACCTTCAGGTACGCAGGGAGGGGGGGGCGGTTCAGGTACAAGACCTTCAGGTACGCAGGGGGGGGGTTCAGGTACAAGACCTTCAGGTACGCAGGGGGGTGGGGGTTCAGGTACAAGACCTTCAGGTACGCAGTTCAGGTACAAGACCTTCAGGTACGCAGGGGTGTTCAGGTACAAGACCTTCAGGTACGCAGGGTCACTGCAGGGGGGGGGTTCAGGTACAAGACCTTCAGGTACGCAGGGGGGTGGGGGGTTCAGGTACAAGACCTTCAGGTACGCAGGGGCGGGGGGGGTTCAGGTACAAGACCTTCAGGTACGCAGGGTCACTGCAGGGGGGGAGGGGGGTTCAGGTACAAGACCTTCAGGTACGCAGGGTCACTGCAGTTCAGGTACAAGACCTTCAGGTACGCAGGGTCGCTGCAGTAGAAGACTGTGGGGTGCAGATCTGTAGCGTGCAGATCTGTAGCGTGCAGATCTGTAGCGTGCAGATCTGTAGGGTGCAGATCTGTAGGGTGCAGATCTGTAGCGTGCAGATCTGTAGCGTGCAGATCTGTAGCGTGCAGATCTGTAGCGTGCAGATCTGTAGCGTGCAGATCTGTAGGGTGCAGATCTGTAGCGTGCAGATCTGTAGCGTGCAGATCTGTAGCGTGCAGATCTGTAGCGTGCAGATCTGTAGCGTGCAGATCTGTAGCGTGCAGATCCTCACAGCTGCAGCGCTCACGTTAGCATTGACTACGCGTCGTGTAGCTCGTTCCGGTTTCTTCGGCGCGACTTGCTCGTTGCTCTCGCGCCACCATCTGACTCGATCTGAATCTGCTCCTCTTGAACTGTTTCTTGTTTAACGTCTTGTTTATATTTGTGTTGCCCTGTCGGAGGATCCACGGACTTCAGATGTGTGTCGCCACTTTGCGTTTGATGATGAGTCTTTGAGTCTTTGAATGTTCCTCAGCTTCACGGCGGAGTGCGAGCGGGAGAAGCGCGTCTGGATGGAGGCGCTGCAGGACGCCATCGCCGAGACGCTGTCGGACTACGAGGTGGCGGAGAAGATCTGGTCCAACCGCTCCAACAGGACGTGTGCCGACTGCCGGGCGCTGAACCCGGACTGGGCCTCCATCAACCTGAGCGTCGTCATCTGCAAGAACTGCGCCGGTACCTACTCTCGTCCAATCAGATCCACTCACAGACCTCCTGTCGCTCACAGGGAAATCACAGAGGAGCGGACATGTTCGGATGTTTAGACAAAAGTCTGAATTTAAAGATTTTGATGACATTTTGAGAATTTAAAAATCCAGATTCTATAAAAAGTCAGATTTCTTTCAGAATCAAGTCGGTGTTTTCAGAAAAAGTGGAAATTGAAAGGAAATCGATGTCGTAATATTTATATATTAGTGTGTGAGTGTGTGTGTGTGAGTGTGTACCTGTGAGGACACGCATCACTGCAAGTGTGCCACTGTGCTGCTTCACCTGCAATGTTGTGTGTGTGTGTGTGTGTGTGCTTCTGTGTGTGTGTGTGTGTGAGTGTGTGTGTGTGAGTGTGTGTGTGTTAGTGTGTATGTGTAGTGTGTGTGTGTGTGTGTGCACGTGCTTGTGTGTGTGTGTGTGTGTGAGTGTGTGTGTGTGTTAGTGTGTATGTGTGTGTGTGAGAGTGTGTGTGTGTTAGTGTGTGTGTGCGTGCTTGTGTGTTAGTGTGTTAGTGTGTGTGTGTGTTAGTGTGTGTGTGTGCTTCTGTGTGTGTGTGTGTGTGTGTGTGTGTGTTAGTGTGTGTGTGTGTGCGTGCTTGTGTGTGCGTTAGTGTGTGTGTGTGCTTCTGTGTGTGTGTGTGTGTGTGTGTGTGTGTGTGTTAGTGTGTGTGTGTGCGTGCTTGTGTGTGTGTGTGTGTGTGTGTGTCATCAGTCCAGATGTTTTAGTCTCAGCTGAAACTGAACTCCTTGTGTCATTCTGTTGAACAAAAAGCTGCAGGACTCGTTTCTTAAGACTCTTTCTGTGTGTGTGTGTGTGTGTGTGTGTGTGTGTGTGTGTGTGTGTGTGTGTGTGTGTGTGTGTGCAGGGCAGCACAGAGGTCTGGGGACGATGGTGTCAAAGGTTCAGAGTCTGAAGCTGGACACGAGCGTGTGGAGCAACGAGATCGTCCAGGTGAGTTCAGCTCGGAGCGTAAACAGTTCATTATCTTGTAACGATCAACCATCTCATATAGTTGTGTTAATTAAACGCACAACGGGTTCTATCCAACGGGTTCTATCCAACGGGTTCTATCCAACGGGTTCTATCCAACGGGGTCTATCCAACGGGGTCTATCCAACGGGGTCTATCCAACGGGGGTCTATCCAACGGGGTCTATCCAACGGGTTCTATCCAACGGGGTCTATCCAACGGGTTCTATCCAACGGGGTTCTATCCAACGGGGTCTATCCAACGGGGTCTATCCAACGGGGTCTATCAACGGGTTCTATCCAACGGGTTCTATCCAACGGGGTCTATCCAACGGGGTCTATCCAACGGGGTCTATCCAACGGGTTCTATCCAACGGGTTCTATCCAACGGGTTCTATCCAACGGGGTCTATCCAACGGGGTCTATCCAACGGGGTCTATCCAACGGGGTTCTATCCAACGGGTTCTATCCAACGGGGTCTATCCAACGGGTTCTATCCAACGGGGTCTATCCAACGGGGTCTATCCAACGGGTTCTATCCAACGGGTTCTATCCAACGGGGTCTATCCAACGGGGTCTATCCAACGGGGTTCTATCCAACGGGGTCTATCCAACGGGTTCTATCCAACGGGTTCTATCCAACGGGGTCTATCCAACGGGGTCTATCCAACGGGTTCTATCCAACGGGGTCTATCCAACGGGGTCTATCCAACGGGTTCTATCCAACGGGGTCTATCCAACGGGGTCTATCCAACGGGGTCTATCCAACGGGTTCTATCCAACGGGGTCTATCCAACGGGGTCTATCCAACGGGTTCTATCCAACGGGGTCTATCCAACGGGGTCTATCCAACGGGGTCTATCCAACGGGTTCTATCCAACGGGGTCTATCCAACGGGGTCTATCCAACGGGTTCTATCCAACGGGTTCTATCCAACGGGGTCTAGTCCAACGGGTTCTATCCAACGGGGTCTATCCAACGGGTTCTATCCAACGGGGTCTATCCAACGGGGTCTATCCAACGGGGTCTATCCAACGGGGTCTATCCAACGGGGTTCTATCCAACGGGTTCTATCCAACGGGGTCTATCCAACGGGGTCTATCCAACGGGTTCTATCCAACGGGTTCTATCCAACGGGGTCTGTCCAACGGGTTCTATCCAACGGGGTCTATCCAACGGGTTCTATCCAACGGGGTCTATCCAACGGGGTCTATCCAACGGGGTCTATCCAACGGGGTCTATCCAACGGGTTCTATCCAACGGGGTCTATCCAACGGGTTCTATCCAACGGGGTCTATCCAACGGGGTCTATCCAACGGGGTCTATCCAACGGGTTCTATCCAACGGGTTCTATCCAACGGGGTTCTATCCAACGGGTTCTATCCAACGGGTTCTTGAGTGAAATAATATTATAAAGGCAAACCAGAATTGTTAGCGGCCGATCTGCTCCTTAGACTCATAAACAGATGTCATGCATGGATCCATTATATTGACCGTTTTCCACACGACACAAACACAATGAACCTCTGCTGCCGACCAGGCTATCGCTCGTTGCTCCCGCGCCCGTCGCCCACCCAGGCTATCGCTCGTTGCTCCCGCGCCCGTCGCCCACCCAGGCTATCGCTCGTTGCTCCCGCGCCCGTCGCCCACCCAGGCTATCGCTCGTTGCTCCCGCGCCCGTCGCCCACCCAGGCTATCGCTCGTTGCTCCCGCGCCCGTCGCCCACCCAGGCTATCGCTCGTTGCTCCCGCGCCCGTCGCCCACTCAGGCTATCGCTCGTTGCTCCCGCGCCCGTCGCCCACCCAGGCTATCGCTCGTTGCTCCCGTCGCCCACCCAGGCTATCGCTCGTTGCTCCCGCGCCCGTCGCCTACCCAGGCTATCGCTCGTTGCTCCCGTCGCCCACCCAGGCTATCGCTCGTTGCTCCCGCGCCCGTCGCCTAGGCCTTTTCAGGCTATAATCCACAAAACAAGGAAACACGAGGTCGGCGTGTCCCAGAGGAGCGACTCACCGGGGTTAGAGAACATCTCTCTCTGAGCGCGTCCTCTGCACGGAGACGTGCTTCTTGGTCGGTCGATGCAATGTCCACAGACTGCCCGCTGCACGTAACCATATGTCTACATGCTGAGGAAGTGACAATATCCCGCTGAATACCCGTGTCAGATTTCATTTCAATATAAACCACATGCCTTAACCTTTTCCCCTGCCACTACGGTCTATAAGAAACTCTTATCTGCGACCGTCACAATCTATTCAAGAGGAAATTGTGTGTGTGTGTGTGTGTGTGTGTGTGTGTGTGTGCGTGTGTGTGCCAGCTGTTCATCATGCTCGGTAACGACCGTGCTAATGATTTCTGGGCGGCCCGCCTGCCGGTGGGGGAGGAGCTGGACTGCGACGCCCCCCCCCGTCCAGAGGAGGGAGTTCATCGTTCAGAAGTACAGAGAGGGCAGGTACCGCCGCCCCCACCCGGCCTTCAGCACCCAGCCGGAGCTGCTCAAGGTGACGCCCTATTCTGATATTAGAGAAGTCAGCATGACGCAGAGCTGCAGCTGGTCCTGTGTCCCTGAAGGCAACATCTCCTGGTCCAATGGGATTCCTCATTGGTGTTAGTCCGGATGCTGCGGTCGCGCCTGCCGGACGGCAGCAGACGGAACAGCTTGTGGCTGGGGGGGATGGGGGTCTTTGATCATCCTGAGGCTTTCTTCCTGAGCCGCTGGGAGTAGAGGTCCTCCATGGAGGGCAGCTCCTGGGTTAGGGTCCTGGTGAGGGTCCTGGTGAGGGTCCTGGTTAGGGTCCTGGTGAGGGTCCTGGGTTAGGGTCCTGGTGAGGGTCCTGGTGAGGGTCCTGGTGAGGGTCCTGGTGATGAGCTCTGCAGCTTTCACTGTAAAGCCTTACGGTTGAGGACGTGCAGCTGCCGTACCAGGCCGTGATGCAGCCAGTCAGGATGCTCGCTATGGAGCACCTGAAGGTCAGGATCCTCGCTATGGAGCACCTGAAGGTCAGGATCCTCTCTATGGAGCACCTGAGAAGGTCAGGGTCCTCTCTATGGAGCACCTGAAGGTCAGGATCCTCTCTATGGAGCACCTGTAGAAGGTCAGGGTCCTCTCTATGGAGCACCTGTAGAAGGTCAGGGTCCTCTCTATGGAGCACCTGAAGGTCAGGATCCTCCTATGGAGCACCTGAAGGTCAGGGTCCTCTCTATGGAGCACCTGAAGGTCAGGATGCTCTCTATGGAGCACCTGTAGAAGGTCAGGGTCCTCTCTATGGAGCACCTGTAGAAGGTCAGGATCCTCTCTATGGAGCACCTGAGAAGGTCAGGGTCCTCTCTATGGAGCACCTGAGAAGGTCAGGGTCCTCTCTATGGAGCACCTGTAGAAGGTCAGGGTCCTCTCTATGGAGCACCTGTAGAAGGTCAGGGATCCTCTCTATGGAGCACCTGAAGGTCAGGGTCCTCTCTACGGAGCACCTGAAGGTCAGGATCCTCTCTATGGAGCACCTGAAGGTCAGGATGCTCTCTATGGAGCACCTGAAGAAGGTCAGGATCCTCTCTATGGAGCACCTGAGAAGGTCAGGGTCCTCTCTATGGAGCACCTGAAGGTCAGGATCCTCTCTATGGAGCACCTGAGAAGGTCAGGATCCTCTCTATGGAGCACCTGAAGAAGGTCAGGGTCCTCTCTATGGAGCACCTGAAGGTCAGGATCCTCTCTATGGAGCACCTGAGAAGGTCAGGATCCTCTCTATGGAGCACCTGTAGAAGGTCAGGATCCTCTCTATGGAGCACCTGTAGAAGGTCAGGATGCTCTCTATGGAGCACCTGTAGAAGGTCAGGATCCTCTCTATGGAGCACCTGAAGGTCAGGATCCTCTCTATGGAGCACCTGTAGAAGGTCAGGGTCCTCTCTATGGAGCACCTGTAGAAGGTCAGGATCCTCTCTATGGAGCACCTGTAGAAGGTCAGGATCCTCTCTATGGAGCACCTGAGAGGTCAGGGTCCTCTCTATGGAGCACCTGAAGGTCAGGATCCTCTCTATGGAGCACCTGAGAGGTCAGGGTCCTCTCTATGGAGCACCTGTAGAGGTCAGGGATCCTCTCTATGGAGCACCTGTAGAAGGTCAGGGATCCTCTCTATGGAGCACCTGTAGAAGGTCAGGGTCCTCTCTATGGAGCACCTGTAGAAGGTCAGGATCCTCTCTATGGAGCACCTGTAGAAGGTCAGGGTGCTCTCTATGGAGCACCTGTAGAAGGTCAGGATCCTCTCTATGGAGCACCTGAGAAGGTCAGGATCCTCTCTATGGAGCACCTGAAGGTCAGGGATGCTCTCTATGGAGCACCTGTAGAGGTCAGGATCCTCTCTATGGAGCACCTGAAGGTCAGGGTCCTCTCTATGGAGCACCTGAAGGTCAGGATGCTCTCTATGGAGCACCTGTAGAAGGTCAGGATCCTCTCTATGGAGCACCTGTAGAAGGTCAGGGTCCTCTCTATGGAGCACCTGTAGAAGGTCAGGATCCTCTCTACGGAGCACCTGAAGAAGGTCAGGGTCCTCTCTATGGAGCACCTGAAGGTCAGGATGCTCTCTATGGAGCACCTGTAGAAGGTCAGGATGCTCTCTATGGAGCACCTGAAGAAGGTCAGGATCCTCTCTACGGAGCACCTGAAGGTCAGGATGCTCTCTATGGAGCACCTGTAGAAGGTCAGGGTCCTCTCTATGGAGCACCTGTAGAAGGTCAGAGCATCCTGGAGTCCATGTTGAACCTCCTCAGCCTGCGGAGGCAGAAGAGCCGCTGTCGAGCTGTTTTGGTGACAGCGTTAGTGTGTTAGAGTCCTCAGTGAAGAGTCAGGTCCTCAGTGAAGAGTCAGGTCCTCAGTGAAGAGTCAGGTCCTCAGTGAAGAGTCCATGTCAGGTCCTCAGAGAGGAGTCCATGTCAGGTCCTCAGAGAGGAGTCCATGTCAGGTCCTCAGTGAAGAGTCCATGTCAGGTCCTCAGAGATGAGTCAGGTCCTCAGTGAGGAGTCCATGTCAGGTCCTCAGTGAAGAGTCCATGTCAGGTCCTCAGTGAAGAGTCCATGTCAGGTCCTCAGTGAAGAGTCCATGTCAGGTCCTCAGTGAGGAGTCCATGTCAGGTCCTCAGTGAAGAGTCCATGTCAGGTCCTCAGTGAAGAGTCCATGTCAGGTCCTCAGTGAAGAGTCCATGTCAGGTCCTCAGTGAAGAGTCCATGTCAGGTCCTCAGTGAAGAGTCCATGTCAGGTCCTCAGTGAAGAGTCCATGTCAGGTCCTCAGAGATGAGTCAGGTCCTCAGTGAGGAGTCCACGTCAGGTCCTCAGTGAAGAGTCCACGTCAGGTCCTCAGTGAAGAGTCAGGTCCTCAGTGAAGTCAGGTCCTCAGAGATGAGTCAGGTCCTCAGTGAAGAGTCCACGTCAGGTCCTCAGTGAGGAGTCAGGTCCTCAGTGAAGAGTCCAGTCAGGTCCTCAGTGAAGAGTCAGGTCCTCAGTGAAGTGTCCACGTCAGGTCCTCAGTGAGGAGTCAGGTCCTCAGAGATGAGTCAGGTCCTCAGAGATGAGTCAGGTCCTCAGTGATGAGTCAGGTCCTCAGAGATGAGTCAGGTCCTCAGAGATGAGTCAGGTCCTCAGTGAGGAGTCCATGTCAGGTCCTCAGTGAAGAGTCAGGTCCTCAGTGAAGAGTCAGGTCCTCAGTGAAGAGTCCACGTCAGGTCCTCAGTGAGGAGTCAGGTCCTCAGAGATGAGTCAGGTCCTCAGAGATGAGTCAGGTCCTCAGTGATGAGTCAGGTCCTCAGAGATGAGTCAGGTCCTCAGAGATGAGTCAGGTCCTCAGTGAGGAGTCCATGTCAGGTCCTCAGTGATGAGTCAGGTCCTCAGAGATGAGTCAGGTCCTCAGTGAGGAGTCCATGTCAGGTCCTCAGTGATGAGTCAGGTCCTCAGAGATGAGTCAGGTCCTCAGAGATGAGTCCACGTCAGCTCCTTGGTTTTGCTGGCGTCGGGATGGAGGTTGTTATCCTGGCACCAAAATGTCAGTTTTCGACCTCCTCTCTGAAGGCCGTCTCGTTGCCGTCGGTGATCTGGCCGATGACGGTCGTGGCGTCAGCAAACTTCACGGTGGTGTTGGAGCTGTGTGTGTCCACGCAGTGGTGAGTGAACAGGGAGTAGAGCAGAGGGCTGAGCACGCAGCCTTGAGGGGCTCCGGGTGGAGGAGGTGATGTTTCCCACCACCGCTAAGCTAAAGGAGGCTAATGCTGGCTATGAAGGACTCATAGTGCTGACTCGTGTCTCTCAGGTCCTGTGCTCAGCAGTCTCTGAACAGACTCTCCTGAAGACTGTAACTCGTATCTTCTCGGAGGCCGAGGCCGAAAACCAGGACCAACGACCGCTGCCCCAACCAGGTACTACCACTACTGTATACTACTCTATCCTACTGCATACTAATATATACTACTGTATACTAATATATACTACTGCATACTACTCTATCCTACTGCATACTACTCTATCCTACTGTATACTAATATATACTACTGCATACTACTCTATCCTACTGTATACTACTCTATCCTACTGTATACTACTCTATCCTACTGTATACTAATATATACTACTGTATACTAATATATACTACTGTATACTACTCTATCCTACTGCATACTAATCTATACTACTGTATACTAATATATACTACTGTATACTACTCTATCCTACTGCATACTAATATATACTACTGTATACTACTCTATCCTACTGCATACTAATATATACTACTGTATACTAATATATACTACTGTATACTACTCTATCCTACTGTATACTACTCTATCCTACTGTATACTAATATATACTACTGCATACTACTCTATCCTACTGCATACTACTCTATCCTACTGTATACTAATATATACTACTGCATACTACTCTATCCTACTGTATACTACTCTATCCTACTGTATACTACTCTATCCTACTGCATACTACTCTATCCTACTGCATACTAATCTATCCTACTGTATACTAATATATACTACTGCATACTACTCTATCCTACTGTATACTAATATATACTACTGTATACTAATATATACTACTGTATACTACTCTATCCTACTGTATACTACTCTATCCTACTGTATACTAATATATACTACTGTATACTACTCTATCCTACTGCATACTACTCTATCCTACTGTATACTAATATATACTACTGTATACTAATATATACTACTGTATACTACTCTATCCTACTGTATACTACTATATACTACTGTATACTAATATATACTACTGCATACTACTCTATCCTACTGTATACTAATATATACTACTGCATACTAATATATACTACTGTATACTACTCTATCCTACTGTATACTAATATATACTACTGTATACTAATATATACTACTGTATACTACTCTATCCTACTGTATACTACTCTATCCTACTGTATACTACTCTATCCTACTGTATACTACTACTCTATCCTACTGCATACTACTCTATCCTACTGCATACTACTCTATCCTACTGTATACTAATATATACTACTGTATACTAATATATACTACTGTATACTACTCTATCCTACTGCATACTACTCTATCCTACTGTATACTAATATATACTACTGCATACTAATATATACTACTGTATACTACTCTATCCTACTGCATACTACTCTATCCTACTGTATACTAATATATACTACTGCATACTAATATATACTACTGTATACTACTCTATCCTACTGCATACTACTCTATCCTACTGTATACTAATATATACTACTGCATACTAATATATACTACTGTATACTACTCTATCCTACTGCATACTACTCTATCCTACTGTATACTAATATATACTACTGCATACTAATATATACTACTGTATACTACTCTATCCTACTGCATACTACTCTATCCTACTGTATACTAATATATACTACTGCATACTAATATATACTACTGTATACTACTCTATCCTACTGCATACTACTCTATCCTACTGTATACTACTATATACTACTGCATACTACTATATACTACTGCATACTAATATATACTACTGTATACTACTCTATCCTACTGCATACTAATATATACTACTGCATACTAATATATACTACTGTATACTACTCTATCCTACTGCATACTAATATATACTACTGTATACTAATATATACTACTGTATACTGCTGATCTTCATGAAGTTAAATCCTGTTGTAAAGTCCAATTAAGTATATTATGTTTGTGTGTGTGTGTCTGCGTGCGTGTGTGTGTGTGTGTGTCTGCGTGCGTGTGTGTGTGTGTGTCTGCGTGCGTGTGTGTGTGTGTGCGTGTGTGTGTGTGTGTCTGCGTGCGTGTGTGTGTGTGTGTCTGCGTGCGTGTGTGTGTGTGTGCGTGTGTGTGTGTGTCTGCGTGCGTGTGTGTGTGTGTGTGTGTGTGTGTGCGTGTGTGTGTGTGTGTGTGTCTGCGTGCGTGTGTGTGTGTGTGCGTGCGTGTGTGTGTGTGTGCGTGCGTGTGCGTGTGTCTGCGTGTGTGTGCGTGCGTGTGTGTGTGTGTGTCTGCGTGCGTGTGTGTGTGTGTGCGTGCGTGTGTGTGCGTGCGTGTGCGTGCGTGCGTGTGTGTGTGTGTCTGCGTGCGTGTGTCTGTGTGTGTGTGTGTGTGTGTAGACCTCAGTGTGTATGATGAGATCATGCCGCCCGTCCTTCACTCTGGATTCCTCTATAAATCCGTCCACCGGGGGACGCTGTCCCGCAGAACCAGAGAAGGTATTTCACATTCAATTAGAACTTTATTTAGAACCTGTTTGTGGAACATTTTGAAATCACCAGTGGCGTTCCAGATGTTGTCGTCTCAAAGAACATGTGTCCGTTCCAGATGTTGTCGTCTCAAAGAACATGTGTCCGTTCCAGATGTTGTCGTCTCAAAGAACATGTGTCCGTTCCAGATGTTGTCGTCTCAAAGAACATGTGTCCGACAGACGGCGCGACATTTCATCTCTGTCGTGTCCTTGGAATAAAATGAGAACATTTTAGATATGTCTTCAACATTATGATTGATCATTAGTCGCGTGTGTGTGTGCATGTGTGTGTGTGTGTGTGTGTGTGTGTGTTGAAACAGACGTTAACAATGCAGACATTGAGGTGTAGAGCTCTGACGGAGGACTCGAAGCAGCAGCTGGAAGTCAGTCAGGATGCATGCTGGGAGTTTTAGATGCATGCTGGGAGTTCTAGAGTCCTCCATGAAGTCCTGAAATGCTCCGTGTGTCTCAGACTTCCAGAGGTTCTGGTGCTCGGTGGGCGACTCGGTGCTGCTGTACGAGTCGGACCGGGCCCCTGAAGCCTGCCTGCAGATCAGCGTCAGAGACATCGTGTGTTTGGGGGTCAGCCGCCCCGACGCGTCCAACAACAACGGCTTCATCGACAGGTCGTCCCCCCTCTACCACGCAGCTTCTACATCTCATAGATCTGTGTCCAAGTGTCGTGTGCCTCCACTCTGAGACTTACTCTTACAGGTCTCCTATTATACTATTAATACATTATAGGTCTCTAAAAATACATAATAAACATGTCTCTGAAGTGTCCTGCTCCGAACACCAATCAGATCCTAGTAGCCCCCCCCCTCTTCAGCTGCTACTAAAGAGCTGACTCTGGGTCTGTAGCCTTACAACAAATGCTGCTTGCTAATGGAAACACAGACCATATCACTTCACAACACGTCTCATTGTTTCTGACAGCAACGTTTCTGATTGGCCCGTGGGTTTAAAGCCCGCCCACATTTTAGTAATGAGGTCATGACGCAGCAAATCTGGATCAGCTCCGTTGGTCCCGTTTGTAGAGATGAGGGTACGGAGGAGAAGAGAGAGGGGTTTGTTCTGACACTTTGAGTCTCCTGACACACGGGGGACACAAAGGGACACACGGGGACACATGGGGACACACGGGGACACATGGGGACACACCGGGACACACCGGGGACACACGGTGATGTAGAGAAGACATACAAAGTGCATTCTGCATGATAGGACACCTCTAAATCTGTGTGTCCTCTCAGGTTCAGGTTCACCTTCGAGATGTGTCTGTCTTCAGAGAAACTCCTGCAGTTCGGCCTGGAGACGGCCGACGCTCTGCACAGCTGGACCAGGTCCATCGGGAAGGTCTGTCCTCGTCTGTCTGTCCTCATCTGTGTGTCCTCATCTGTCTGTCCTCATCTGTCTGTCCTCATCTGTCTGTCCTCACCTGTCTGTCCTCATCTGTCTCTCTCCGTCTATCTTCTTTCACTGTCCTCAACTGTCTATATGCATATCGCAGGTTTAGTTTCATCCGTCTGTCCTCTGGGTGTCTCCAGGCTTTGTCCCCCCTGAGCGTCCACTGTCTTCTGTCCCGGGAGTTTGAGCGTGTCGGGGTCCTGCGGTACCGGAACATGTTGGACGCCCAGCAGTGGAGGGACGCCTTCTTCGTCCTCCAGAAGACAAACCTGTTCATCTGTCCCCGAAGGGACGGAGCGGCCGAGGACATCATCAACCTGAAGCGCCTGCAGGAGCTCAGTGAGACACACACACACACGCACACACACACACACACACACACACACACACGCACACACACACACACACACACACACACACCAGGACTCAGGGAGGGTCCGAGGGTCTTCAGCGCTCTCTGCTTGTGTTGAAGGCATCGCCTCGGAGACGGAGAACCAGGAGAAGAAGGACATCCTGGTGCTGGTGGAGAGGGGCAGGTGAGAGGGGCTGGTCCTCGTCCTCGCGTAGCAGCTGCTGTGAGACGAGGACCTGAATATACAGGACATCAGCAGGGAAGAGAATGTCCTGAGATGTGCAAGTTGATGCACATAAAGTATGAATCGTGCCAGAAGAGTCTGTACACAAGTACGTGGAATGTGAGATATAGATACGTAAATATCACGATGATGCAACCAGATGGATGTTCTTTAAGGAGACGGAAGCGTTCCTTCTGGACGTCATTCTTTAGCACTTCTGATAACTGTCGTGTGTCGTGACCAGGCCCGGTTCTACGGCGGTGCATGAGGGTGAAAAGTGAAAAATAAATAAATGAAAAGTAAACTATTACATATAATAATAATAATAATAATAATAATATAATAATAATAATAATAATAATAATAATAATAAGAAGAAGAATTGAGATAAAATAAATTGTAATTGTGGTTGAATAGCATTGTCTGCTGCATTTATTTGGTCAATTGAAAGGGGAAGTAGCGTTATTATGTCAGGTGTGCGTGACCTGAGCCGCTGCGCGCTCGTCCCCTGCAAGGTGCTGACCCAGCAGTCAGTGATGGATCAGGACATGGTTGAAACAACCAGCCCGTATCGCCAGCACACACTGCATCTGCTGCAGGTAACAGTTCAGATCATGGGGACATCACGTTACCCGCGGCCACTGTCGTGGACAATAACGCCCGACTCGCCGGCTTTGCCCGCCTCGCCCACGGAGGCGGAGCAGCCGCCACCCCTCAGCAAGTGCCAGAAGACGTCGGCAGAACAGAGCCTGCCCAGGTGTATCTAAACAAGCACCCTGTCCAGCGGGGCGAGGCGCTCATTTTGCAGCTCACGGTTTCAAAACAGAGATCGGCTGAATATTCCTGAACAGAAGACGCCATCTCCTGCCTGCAGGTCAGATGCCTTCACCACACCTGGTGAATGAAGGAACCAAGCAAAGAGCACATAGATCTCCTCGTGCTGCTCTCAAAGTAACCAGATCGATGCTTTAACTTCAATATTTAAGAAACAATCTTCTCGGGGGAGCATGCCCCCGGACCCCCTAGAGGAGGTGCGGACCCCCTAGAGGAGGTGCGGACCCCCTAGAGGAGGTGCGGACCCCCCTAGAGGAGGTGCGGACCCCCCTAGAGGAGGTGCGGACCCCCTAGAGGAGGTGCGGACCCCCTAGAGGAGGTGCGGACCCCCTAGAGGAGGTGCGGACCCCCTAGAGGAGGTTAGGTCCACTCCCCACTTATAAACATAGCAATTTACCACTGCACCCTCTCTACTCTCAGATGCACCCCGGGTCACTTTGTTCTGGAACCGGGCCTGGCCAGAATGGATCCCTTCTGGTCACGCGGGAACTTGTCGTGTGAAATTGTGAGAAAAAGTTAGAATTTTGAGGAAATGAAAAAAATGGCAAGATTCTGATAAAAAGTCAGAATATAAAAAAAGTTACCAAAGTAAAAGAGCCGGATGCTAACCGGCAGCTTGCGCCTTTCGTTCGCCTGCTGGTTGTGACGGTGCTCCGTGTCTCCGTCAGGACGCTGCACCTGCAGGGCGTCGGGCGCTCAGACTTCTCTCTCTGGTTCTCGGACATCCAGCGGGCTGCGGGCGGGGAGGGGAACGCGCTGCGGGAGCAGCAGCTGAGCAGGAACGACATCCCCATCATCGTGGACAGCTGCCTGGCCTTCATCACGCAGTACGGTGAGCAGTCCTCCACCCTGTCCCCTGTCCTCCACCCTGTCCCCTGTCCTCCACCCTGTCCCGTGTCCTCCACTCTGACCCGTGTCCTCCACCCTGTCCCCTGTCCTCCACCCTGACCCGTGTCCTCCACCCTGACCCGTGTCCTCCACTCTGACCCGTGTCCTCCACTCTGTCCCGTGTCCTCCACCCTGTCCCGTGTCCTCCACCCTGTCCCCTGTCCTCCACCCTGTCCCGTGTCCTCCACTCTGACCCGTGTCCTCCACCCTGACCCGTGTCCTCCACTCTGACCCGTGTCCTCCACCCTGACCCGTGTCCTCCACTCTAACCCCTGTCCTCCACTCTGACCCGTGTCCTCCACTCTGACCCGTGTCCTCCACTCTGTCCCGTGTCCTCCACCCTGTCCCCTGTCCTCCCACCTGTCCCCTGTCCTCCACCCTGTCCCCTGTCCTCCACCCTGACCCCTGTCCTCCACCCTGACCCGTGTCCTCCACTCTGTCCCGTGTCCTCCACCCTGACCCCTGTCCTCCACCCTGACCCGTGTCCTCCACCCTGACCCGTGTCCTCCACCCTGACCCGTGTCCTCCACTCTGACCCCTGTCCTCCACTCTGACCCGTGTCCTCCACTCTGACCCGTGTCCTCCACCCTGACCCGTGTCCTCCACTCTGACCCGTGTCCTCCACCCTGACCCGTGTCCTCCACTCTAACCCCTGTCCTCCACTCTGACCCGTGTCCTCCACTCTGACCCGTGTCCTCCACTCTGTCCCGTGTCCTCCACCCTGTCCCCTGTCCTCCCACCTGTCCCCTGTCCTCCACCCTGTCCCCTGTCCTCCACCCTGACCCCTGTCCTCCACCCTGACCCGTGTCCTCCACTCTGTCCCGTGTCCTCCACCCTGACCCCTGTCCTCCACCCTGACCCGTGTCCTCCACCCTGACCCGTGTCCTCCACTCTGACCCCTGTCCTCCACTCTGACCCGTGTCCTCCACTCTGACCCGTGTCCTCCACCCTGACCCGTGTCCTCCACCCTGACCGTGTCCTCCACCCTGACCCGTGTCCTCCACTCTGACCCGTGTCCTCCACCCTGACCCGTGTCCTCCACCCTGACCCGTGTCCTCCACTCTAACCCCTGTCCTCCACTCTGACCCGTGTCCTCCACTCTGACCCGTGTCCTCCACTCTGTCCCGTGTCCTCCACTCTGACTCGTGTCCTCCACTCTAACCCCTGTCCTCCACTCTGACCCGTGTCCTCCACTCTGACCCGTGTCCTCCACCCTGACCCGTGTCCTCCACCCTGACCCGTGTCCTCCACCCTGACCCGTGTCCTCCACTCTGACCCGTGTCCTCCACTCTGTCCCGTGTCCTCCACTCTGACCCCTGTCCTCCACTCTGACCCGTGTCCTCCACTCTGACCCGTGTCCCCCACTCTGACCCCTGTCCTCCACTCTGACCCGTGTCCTCCACCCTGACCCGTGTCCTCCACCCTGACCCGTGTCCTCCACTCTGACCCGTGTCCTCCACTCTGTCCCGTGTCCTCCACTCTGACCCGTGTCCTCCACTCTGACCCGTGTCCTCCACTCTGACCCGTGTCCTCCACCCTGACCCGTGTCCTCCACTCTGACCCGTGTCCCCCACTCTGACCCGTGTCCTCCACTCTGACTCGTGTCCCCACTCTGACCCCTGTCCTCCACTCTGACCCGTGTCCTCCACCCTGACCCGTGTCCTCCACTCTGACCCGTGTCCCCCACTCTGACCCGTGTCCGTGTCCCCCTCTTCTCAAACCAAAGTTACACCCTTGAATACGTCTCTCATATGTATGTCCTCTGTGAAGTGTCCTTCACCCGTAACACTGAGCTCTGTCTCCGCAGGGCTGGGTCACGAGGGGATCTACAGGAAGAACGGCTCCAGGACCAGAATCAAACTCCTGATGGACGAGTTCCGGAAAGACGCCCGAAACGTGAAGCTGCGCATCGGAGACCACTTCATCGAGGACGTGACCGACGTCCTGAAGAGGTTTTTCAGGGAGGTGGACGACCCCGTCTTCATGGCCGACCTCCACCCGCTGTGGCAGGACGCCGCCAGTGAGTCACCTGGGTCCCCCCTGACATGCAGACCACCTCAAAGTGACCTGGGTCCCCCCTGACATGTAGACCACCTCAAAGCGACCTGGGTCCCCCCTGACATGCAGACCACCTCAAAGTGACCTGGGTCCCCCCTGACATGTAGACCACCTCAAAGCGACCTGGGTCCCCCCTGACATGCAGACCACCTTAAAGCGACCTGGGTCCCCCCTGACATGCAGACCACCTTAAAGTGACCTGGGTCCCCCCTGACATGCAGACCACCTTAAAGTGACCTGGGTCCCCCCTGACATGCAGACCACCTCAAAGCGACCTGGGTCCCCCCTGACATGCAGACCCCCTTAAAGCGACCTGGGTCCCCCCTGACATGCAGACCACCTTAAAGTGACCTGGGTCCCCCCCCTGACATGCAGACCACCTTAAAGCGACCTGGGTCCCCCCTGACATGCAAACCCCCTTAAAGCGACTGGGTCCCCCCTGACATGCAGACCACCTTAAAGCGACCTGGGTCCCCCCTGACATGCAGACCACCTTAAAGCGACCTGGGTCCCCCCTGACATGCAGACCACCTTAAAGCGACCTGGGTCCCCCCTGACATGCAGACCACCTTAAAGCGACCTGGGTCCCCCCTGACATGCAGACCACCTTAAAGCGACCTGGGTCCCCCCTGACATGCAGACCACCTCAAAGTGACCTGGGTCCCCCCTGACATGCAGACCACCTTAAAGCGACCTGGGTCCCCCCTGACATGCAGACCACCTTAAAGCGACCTGGGTCCCCCCTGACATGAAGACCACCTTAAAGTCACCTGGGTCCCCCCTGACATGCAGACCACCTCAAAGAGACCTGGGTCCCCCCTGACATGCAGACCACCTCAAAGTGACCTGGGTCCACCCTGACATGCAGACCACCTTAAAGCGACCTGGGTCCCCCCTGACATGCAGACCACCTTAAAGCGACCTGGGTCCCCCCTGACATGCAGACCACCTTAAAGAGACCTGGGTCCCCCCTGACATGCAGACCACCTTAAAGTGACCTGGGTCCACCCTGAAATGTAGACCACCTTAAAGTGACCTGGGTCCCCCCTGACATGCAGACCCCCTTAAAGTGACCTGGGTCCGTCCTGACATGTAGACCACCTTAAAGTGACCTGGGTCCCCCCCTGACATGCAGACCCCCTTAAAGCGACCTGGGTCCCCCCTGACATGCAGACCCCCTTAAAGTGACCTGGGTCCCCCCTGAAATGTAGACCACCTTAAAGTGACCTGGGTCCCCCCTGACATGCAGACCCCCTTAAAGTGACCTGGGTCCCCCCTGAAATGTAGACCACCTTAAAGTGACCTGGGTCCCCCCTGACATGCAGACCCCCTTAAAGTGACCTGGGTCCGTCCTGACATGCAGACCCCCTTAAAGTGACCTGGGTCCCCCCTGACATGCAGACCACCTTAAAGCGACCTGGGTCCCCCCTGACATGAAGACCACCTTAAAGTCACCTGGGTCCCCCCTGACATGCAGACCACCTCAAAGAGACCTGGGTCCCCCCTGACATGCAGACCACCTCAAAGTGACCTGGGTCCACCCTGACATGCAGACCACCTTAAAGTGACCTGGGTCCACCAGACCACCTTAAAGTGACCTGGGTCCCCCCTGACATGCAGACCACCTTAAAGCGACCTGGGTCCCCCCTGACATGCAGACCACCTTAAAGTGACCTGGGTCCACCCTGAAATGTAGACCACCTTAAAGCGACCTGGGTCCCCCCTGACATGCAGACCCCCTTAAAGTGACCTGGGTCCGTCCTGACATGCAGACCACCTTAAAGCGACCTGGGTCCCCCCTGACATGCAGACCACCTCAAAGTGACCTGGGTCCACCCTGACATGCAGACCACCTTAAAGTGACCTGGGTCCACCAGACCACCTTAAAGTGACCTGGGTCCCCCCTGACATGCGGACCACCTTAAAGCGACCTGGGTCCCCCCTGACATGCAGACCACCTTAAAGTGACCTGGGTCCACCCTGAAATGTAGACCACCTTAAAGTGACCTGGGTCCCCCCTGACATGCAGACCCCCTTAAAGTGACCTGTGTCCACCCTGACATGTAGACCACCCTAAAGCGACCTGGGTCCCCCCTGACATGCAGACCCCCTTAAAGTGACCTGGGTCCGTCCTGACATGCAGACCACCTTAAAGCGACCTGGGTCCCCCCTGACATTCAGACCACCTTAAAGCGACCTGGGTCCCCCCTGACATGAAGACCACCTTAAAGCGACCTGGGTCCCCCCTGACATGCAGACCACCTTAAAGCGACCTGGGTCCCCCCTGACATGCAGACCACCTTAAAGCGACCTGGGTCCCCCCTGACATGCAGACCACCTTAAAGCGACCTGGGTCCCCCCTGACATGCAGACCACCTTAAAGCGACCTGGGTCCCCCCTGACATGAAGACCACCTTAAAGTCACCTGGGTCCCCCCTGACATGCAGACCACCTCAAAGAGACCTGGGTCCCCCCTGACATGCAGACCACCTCAAAGTGACCTGGGTCCACCCTGACATGCAGACCACCTTAAAGTGACCTGGGTCCACCAGACCACCTTAAAGTGACCTGGGTCCCCCCTGACATGCAGACCACCTTAAAGCGACCTGGGTCCCCCCTGACATGCAGACCACCTTAAAGTGACCTGGGTCCACCCTGAAATGTAGACCACCTTAAAGTGACCTGGGTCCCCCCCTGACATGCAGACCCCCTTAAAGTGACCTGTGTCCACCCTGATATGTAGACCACCCTAAAGCGACCTGGGTCCCCCCCTGACATGCAGACCCCTTAAAGTGACCTGGGTCCGTCCTGACATGCAGACCACCTTAAAGTGACCTGGGTCCACCAGACCACCTTAAAGTGACCTGGGTCCCCCCTGACATGCAGACCACCTCAAAGCGACCTGGGTCCCCCCTGACATGCAGGCCACCTTAAAGCGACCTGGGTCCCCCCCTGACATGCAGACCCCCTTAAAGCGACCTGGGTCCCCCCTGACATGCAGACCACCTGAAAGTGACCTGGGTCCCCCCTGACATGCAGACCCCCTAAAGTGACCTGGGTCCCCCCTGACATGCAGACCACCTGAAAGTGACCTGGGTCCCCCCTGACATGCAGACCACCTGAAAGTGACCTGGGTCCCCCCTGACATGCAGACCCCCTTAAAGTGACCTGGGTCCACCAGACCACCTTAAAGTGACCTGGGTCCCCCCTGACATGCAGACCCCCTAAAGTTACAGGAAGTGAGTTCTGATGTGTGTCCTCAGGAATCCCCCAGAAGAGAGCGAGGCTGGACTGCTACAAGGAGATCATCCGGACCCTGCCCGGGTCAACAGGACCACCCTGGCTGCGCTCATCGGTCACCTGTACAGGTGAGCTCCCTGAGGACTCCATCCCAAATGAAATCCAGAACCTGACGTCAGAGGGTCTTCATCGTCTCTTCTTCCGTGGTGGTGATGATATCGTTAACGTCTGTTTCCTGTCGGTCCTCGTTGATGGAGAAACACTTCAGACCTGGTCTCATCGTTTCTTACCGTTTAGTTTAGTATCATTTTACATCTTCTTGTACCGTTAAATCGTACTGTACCGTATCATCGTGCCGTACCGTATCATCGTGCCGTACCGTATCATCGTGCCGTACCGTATCATCGTGCCGTATCATCGTGCCGTATCATCGTGCCGTACCGTATCATCGTGCCGTATCATCGTGCCGTATCATCGCGCCGTACCGTATCATCGCGCCGTACCGTATCATCGCGCCGTACCGTATCATCGTGCCGTACCGTATCATCGTACCGTATCATCGTGCCGTACCGTATCATCGTGCCGTATCATCGTGCCGTATCATCGTGCCGTACCGTATCATCGTGCCGTATCATCGTGCCGTATCATCGCGCCGTACCGTATCATCGCGCCGTACCGTATCATCGCGCCGTACCGTATCATCGTGCCGTACCGTATCATCGTACCGTATCATCGTGCCGTACCGTATCATCGTGCCGTATCATCGCGCCGTACCGTATCATCGCGCCGTACCGTATCATCGCGCCGTACCGTATCATCGTGCTGTATCATCGTACCGTATCATCGTACCTTATCATCGTGCCGACCGTATCATCGTACCGTATCATCGCGCCGTACCGTATCATCGTGCCGTATCATCGCGCCGTACCGTATCATCGTGCCGTACCGTATCATCGCGCTGTACCGTATCATCGTGCCGTACCGTATCATCGCGCCGTACCGTATGATCGTACCGTATGATCGTGCCGTACCGTATCATCGTGTCGTACCGTATCATCGCGCCGTACCGTATGATCGTACCGTATCATCGCGCCGTACCGTATGATCGTACCGTATGATCGTGCCGTACCGTATGATCGTGCCGTACCGTATCATCGCGCCGTACCGTATCATCGCGCCGTACCGTATGATCGTACCGTATCATCGCGCCGTACCGTATCATCGCGCCGTACCGTATGATCGTACCGTATGATCGTGCCGTACCGTATCATCGTGCCGTACCGTATCATCGCGCCGTACCGTATCATCGCGCCGTACCGTATGATCGTACCGTATCATCGCGCCGTACCGTATGATCGTACCGTATCATCGCGCCGTACCGTATCATCGCGCCGTACCGTATGACCGTACCGTATGATCGTACCGTATGATCGTGCCGTACCGTATCATCGTGCCGTACCGTATCATCGCGCCGTACCGTATGATCGTACCGTATGATCGTGCCGTACCGTACCATCGTCTCCTTCTAATAAAGCTACCAGCTAAGCTTCTGGAAACACTGCGATGGGTTCACGGTTCTTCTCCGATCCGGTTCCAGGGTCCAGAAGTGTGCCGATCTGAACCAGATGTGCACCAAGAACCTGTCGCTGCTGTTCGCCCCCCAGCCTGTTCCAGACCCACGGGAAGGGCGAGCACGAGGTGAAGATCGTGGAGGATCTGATCGACAACTACCTGCACGTCTTCGATGTGAGTGCGACCCTCCTCTTTGTTCTCCCAACACTTTGTGATTCGTGGTTCGATCCGAACGGGGTTGTAAGGATGGACCGAACGCTGCTCCTGTTTCAGATCGACGAGGAGCATCAGACGCAAATCGAGCTGGAGGTCAGCCTCATCACCACCTGGAAGGACACGCAGGTGCCTGATATTAATATATGACACATAATAATGCTGAGTTATGAGTTAGCTGTTCTCACTTCATTGAAACAAGAGTCGTGAGAGTTTCCTCGTAAGTCGGTTAAAGTAATCGATGCATTGGTAACACACTGATGATATGTAAGTTAGAGGATGGTTTTCAATCACTAATCCATTCTGTAGTTATGGGGTTATAATTTAGCGTTAGTCACGAGTCGGTAATTGTAATGTAATTTAGAAACTAGTCACTGAGTCATTGTCTGATCAGTTTGAGTTGAGCTAATGATTAATGAAGTTCGAGGAGAGGTCATGGAGTTTAATGTTCATAAAGGTTGTTATTAATCGAGTTTGACGGGATTGTTTCTGCGAGCAGCTGTCTCAGGCTGGAGATCTCATCATCGAGGTGTACCTGGAGAGGAAGAACCCCGACTGCTGCATCACCCTCAAGGTACGCCTGCTGGCTGAGTGTCCTCCTCCAACCTGAGAGTAGCATGCTAACAAGGTATCAACTGGAGCTGTGAACATGAGAGTAGCATGCTAACAAGGTATCAACTGTAGCTGTGAACATGAGGGTAGCATGCTAACAAGGTATCAACTGTAGCTGTGAACATGAGGGTAGCATGCTAACAAGGTATCAACTGTAGCTGTGAACCTGAGAGTAGCATGCTAACAAGGGTACCAACTAGCTGTGAACCTGAGAGTAGCATGCTAACAAGGTATCAACTGTAGCTGTGAACATGAGGGTAGCATGCTAACAAGGTATCAACTGTAGCTGTGAACCTGAGAGTAGCATGCTAACAAGGTATCAACTGTAGCTGTGAACCTGAGAGTAGCATGCTAACAAGGTATCAACTGTAGCTGTGAACATGAGGGTAGCATGCTAACAAGGTATCAACTGTAGCTGTGAACCTGAGAGTAGCATGCTAACAAGGGTACCAACTAGCTGTGAACCTGAGAGTAGCATGCTAACAAGGTATCAACTGTAGCTGTGAACATGAGGGTAGCATGCTAACAAGGGTACCAACTAGCTGTGAACCTGAGAGTAGCATGCTAACAAGGTATCAACTGTAGCTGTGAACATGAGGGTAGCATGCTAACAAGGGTACCAACTAGCTGTGAACCTGAGAGTAGCATGCTAACAAGGTATCAACTGTAGCTGTGAACCTGAGAGTAGCATGCTAACAAGGGTACCAACTAGCTGTGAACCTGAGAGTAGCATGCTAACAAGGGTACCAACTAGCTGTGAGCGTGACAGGATGTGTGACGACCAGAAGAGCATCAGGACTGCTTGAGGCAGATGATAGCTCTGTGATGAACATGATGGAGAGAGACATCAAGCATGCTCATTATGGAGAGAGACATCAAGCATGCTCATTATGGAGAGAGACATCAAGCATGCTCATGATGGAGAGAGACATCAAGCATGCTCATTATGGAGAGAGACATCAAGCATGCTCATTATGGAGAGAGACATCAAGCATGCTCATTATGGAGAGAGACATCAAGCATGCTCATTTCTGACGTGGAGCTAATCTGAAGTAAACATTGAATACTGCTTTCTGTTCCTCCATCTTGTGACTGTGTGACTCCCTCTCTTGATATCAGCATGTGAAGGACACTGCTCAGGAACTAGTCTCTGTATGTGATGACTCCCTCTCTTGATACCAGCATGTGAAGGACACTGCTCAGGAACTAGCCTCTGTATGTGATGACTCCCTCTCTGGATATCAGCATGTGAAGGACACTGTGAAGGAACTAGCCTCTGTATGTGATGACTCCCTCTCTTGATATCAGCATGTGAAGGACACTGCTCAGGAACTAGCCTCTGTATGTGATGACTCCCTCTCTGGATATCAGCATGTGAAGGACACTGTGAAGGAACTAGCCTCTGTATGTGATGACTCCCTCTCTTGATATCAGCATGTGAAGGACACTGTGAAGGAACTAGCCTCTGTATGTGATGACTCCCTCTCTTGATACCAGCATGTGAAGGACACTGTGAATGAACTAGCCTCTGTATGTGATGACTCCCTCTCTTGATATCAGCATGTGAAGGACACTGCTCAGGAACTAGCCTCTGTATGTGATGACTCCCTCTCTAGATATCAGCATGTGAAGGACACTGCTCAGGAACTAGTCTCTGTATGTGATGACTCCTTCCATGTGAAGGACACTGCTCAGGAACTAGTCTCTGTATGTGATGACTCCTTCCATGTGAAGGACACTGCTCAGGAACTAGTCTCTGTATGTGATGACTCCTTCCATGTGAAGGACACTGCTCAGAAACTAGTCTCTGTATGTGATGACTCCTTCCCTGTGAAGGACACTGCTCAGGAACTAGTCTCTGTATGTGATGACTCCTTCCCTGTGAAGGACACTGCTCAGGAACTAGTCTCTGTATGTGATGACTCCTTCCATGTGAAGGACACTGCTCAGGAACTAGTCTCTGTATGTGATGACTCCTTCCCTGTGAAGGACACTGCTCAGGAACTAGTCTCTGTATGTGATGACTCCTTCCCTGTGAAGGACACTGCTCAGGAACTAGTCTCTGTATGTGATGACTCCTTCCATGTGAAGGACACTGCTCAGGAACTAGTCTCTGTATGTGATGACTCCCTTCTGGAGAGGACCCCAGACACGTGGACCCTGAGGTTCCAGGAGATGATTCGAACACGTTGGTAAGACTTGGTGCTGACCTGCTGACTTGCTGATCTGCAGGTTTCACCCAGCATGAGCGCTGAGGAGCTGACCAATCAGGTGCTGTTCATGAGGAACGTCCCGCCTGCAGAGAGAGACGTCTGGATGACCTTCGAGGTGCTGGAGGACGGACAGCTGGGTGAGGAGCTGTCGTCATGTCCTTATGAGAATGTGCTCAAATGAGAACAATAATAATAATAATAATAATAATAATAATAATAATATGTACGAGCCGGTCATTAATTATCTATGGTGAGTTCAGGGTGCGTGGGACATTTACCCGTCAGGTGGTGTGGTTGTGTCAGGGTGAGTTCAGGGTGCGTGGGACATTTACCCGTCAGGTGGTGTGGTTGTGTCAGGGTGAATGGTGAGTTCAGGGTGCGTGGGACATTTACCTGACAGGTGGTGTGGTTGTGTCAGGTGAATGGTGAGTTCAGGGTGCGTGGGACATTTACCTGACAGGTGGTGTGGTTGTGTCAGGGTGAGTTCAGGGTGCGTGGGACATTTACCCGTCAGGTGTTGTGGTTGTGTCAGGGTGTATGGTGAGTTCAGGGTGCGTGGGACATTTACCCGTCAGGTGGTGTGGTTGTGTCAGGGTGTATGGTGAGTTCAGGGTGCGTGGGACATTTACCCATCAGGTGTTGTGGTTGTGTCAGGGTGAATGGTGAGTTCAGGGTGCGTGGGACATTTACCCGTCAGGTGGTGTGGTTGTGTCAGGGTGAATGGTGAGTTCAGGGTGCGTGGGACATTTACCTGACAGGTGTTGTGTTGCAGAACGGCCTCTGCTCCCCAGACAGAAAGTTCTGGAAGAAGCTTTGCAGTGGTGCAAGATGGCCGACCCGAGCTCAGCACACCTGGTGGTGAAGAAAGTTCCTAAAACAGACCTCCTCACCTGTAGGTACACACACACACACACACATGCACACACACACACCCACACCCACCCCTCAGCGTTACTTCCTGTCTCTCAGCCTATCACAGCGACATCATGAAGGTGGGTCTGCTGAGGTGTCGTGAGGAACCTCCGAAGCTCCTGCAGGGGAACAAGTTCCAGGAGAGAACGTTCCAGATCAGGGAGAACAAACTGCTGCTGCTCAAAGACAAGAAGGTGTGTGTGTGAGTGGGTGTGTGTGTGTGTGAGTGTGTGTGTGTGTGTATGTGTGTGCGTGTGTGTGTGTGAGTGTGAGTCTGTGTGTATGAGTGTGTGAGTGTGTGTGAGTGTGAGTGTGTGTGAGTGTGTGAGTGTGCGTGTGTGCGTGTGTATGAGTGTGTGTGTGTGTGAGTGTGAGTCTGTGTGTGAGTGTGTGAGTGTGTGAGTGTATGTGTGTATGAGTGTGTGTGTGTGAGTGTGTGTGTGTGTGTGTGTGTGTGCACTGGCTCCTGACAGTGTGTGTTTTTGTTCAGAGCATCAAACCAGAGAAGGAATGGTCTCTGAAGAACATGAAGATCTACATCGGCATCCGCAGGAAACTGAAGGCTCCGAGCAGGTAGAACACACACACACACACACACACGCACGCACACACACGCACACACGCACACGCACACACACTCACACACACACTCACACTCACACACTCACACACACACGCACACACACGCACGCACACACACACACACACGCACACGCACACACACTCACACACACACTCACACACTCACACACACACGCACGCACGCACACACACACACGCACACACACTCACACGCACGCGCACACACACACACTCACACACTCACACACACACGCACACACACGCACGCACACACACACACTCACACACACACGCACACACACACTCACATACACACACACGCACGCACGCGCACACACACGCACGGACACACACTCACACGCACGCGTGCACACACACACACACACACTCACACTCACATACGCACACACTCACATACGCACACACACACACGCGCACACACACGCACGCACACACACACACTCACACACATGCACGCACACACGCACACACACTCACACGCACGCGCACACACACACGCACACACACCACACACACCGCACACACACACACACACACACACACTCACACGCACACACACACACGCACACACACGCACGCACACACACACTCACACACACACTCACACGCACACACACACTCACACCACCACACCACGCACCCACACACACGCACGACACACACACACTCACACCACACACCGCACACACACACACACACACACAACCACACACACACACGCCACACACCACGCACACACACTCACACGCACACACATGCACCACACACACACACACACGCACACACACACCACACACACACACACACACTCTCACACACACGCACACACACACACACTCTCACACACACACACACACGCACACACACACACACCTCACACACACACACGCCACACACACACACCCACACACACACACACTCCACACACACACTCACATACGCACACACACACACACACCGCACACATACTCACACACACACACTCTCACACACACACACTCACACGCACGCGCGCACACACACACACTCACACGCGCACTCACACGCGCACACACACACACACACACACACTCACACGCGCACACACACACACGCACTCACACACACTCACACACACACACACACACGCACGCTCAGGAGTTGTACGTGTGCGTGGCTTCAGCGTGTCGCGCTGTGTGTCCTGCAGGTGGGGCTTCACCGTGATGTCGGACAAGCACCAGCTGTAAGTATGAGTCTTCTCGTTGTCATGGGGAATTAAAGGGAGAGAAAGACGTGATGAAAGAGACCGGCGCTTCGAAGGCGAAGGCAGGTGCAGGTCTTCAGCGCTGATTTAAATCCATCGTGAGTTACACGTGCTTAGTTTAGATTCTGAGGAGACAGCTTCAATACAAGTACTCATATTACAGCGTAGAAATAGTGATGGAGAGCTGCTTTGGCGATGCTCCGGTCTTCAATGGCCTCGTGTGAAACATCGGGTCACATGACGGGTTCACTTAAATGCAGCTCTGCACCGTGTGTACACACCGGCTTTAAGGAAGTATTAATACACGAGAGTATTGCAATATTCTGTATTCTATTAGTTCCATCACAAACACGATATCTATGAGATAGGGTCCGCCTGGTCTCAGATGATGGTCTGTTCTTCATACCAGACACTGTTCCTGATAGTAGAGTTAAGAGTGACAATATATTACCATGGTTACAGAATCAGAATGTATATTATCTGTACGTATCGTATCCTCCGATTCTCACCTGATGTAGCCCCGGCCCTTTTCCCTCTTCCTGTTCAAACACTCGAAAACTGCAGACATATGACCTCCCTACCTCCCTCCCTCCCTACCTCCCTACCTCCCTCCCTACCTCCCTCCCTCCCTACCTCCCTCCCTACCTCCCTACCTCCCTACCTCCCTCCCTACCTCCCTACCTCCCTACCTACCTCCCTACCTCCCTACCTCCCTACCTCCCTACCTCCCTCCCTACCTCCCTACCTCCCTACCTACCTCCCTACCTACCTCCCTCCCTACCTCCCTCCCTACCTCCCTACCTCCCTACCTACCTCCCTCCCTCCCTCCCTCCCTCCCTACCTCCCTCCCTACCTCCCTACCTCCCTACCTCCCTCCCTACCTCCCTACCTCCCTACCTACCTCCCTACCTCCCTACCTCCCTACCTCCCTACCTCCCTCCCTACCTCCCTACCTCCCTACCTACCTCCCTACCTACCTACCTACCTCCCTACCTCCCTCCCTACCTACCTACCTCCCTACCTACCTCCCTACCTCCCTACCTACCTACCTCCCTACCTCCCTCCCTACCTCCCTACCTACCTACCTACCTCCCTCCCTACCTACCTACCTACCTACCTCCCTCCCTACCCACCTACCCACCTACCTACCTACCTACCTCTCTACCTCCCTACCTCCCTCCCTCCCTCTCTACCCACCTACCTACCTCCCTACCTACCTCCCTACCTACCTCCCTACCTACCCACCTACCTCCCTACCTCCCTACCCCCCTACCTCCCTCCCTCCCCTACCTACCTACCCACCTACCCACCCACCTACCTACCTACCTACCTACCTCCCTACCTACCTACCTACCTACCTACCTACCTACCTACCTACCTACCCACCCACCTACCTAGCTACATACCCACCTACCTACCTACCTACCTACCTACCCCCCTACCTACCCACCTACCCCCCCTACCTACCTACCCAGCGTCCCAACACGCGTAATAAATCAATAACGTTGTCTCTCTCAGGTTCCTGTGTTGTACCTGCGAGGCTGAGCTCTGGGACTGGATCAGCAGCTTCCTCAAAGCTCAGGTCAGTCAATAGGATACACGGTAAGACGTACAGTAAGGCGGTGTGTTTAATATGGAACCACACACAAGAACGCTGCATGCTACTTCGAACCTGGAATGACAACAACAGGAAACCGGAACACCAAGGTGCCACCTCCTAACCGGTCCGTGGAGCAACACTATCCCGTGTTCCCCACCCACAATGAAACAACGGTGAATTATGTCCCGTAATGCTCCGCCACACAAGCCCCCCCATAATTCACCCATACACAAAATCCGTGCGGCGGGGAGGAACGACAGGCCGACCACCGCGACTCCGGAGAGCAGGAGCCTCAGAGGCGACCCCGCAGGGGCGATCGATGGGAGCGGTGGGACCGGAACCGCTGATAGGGGTCAATGCTGGGGCGCGGCCCCATCGCGGAGGTTGAGCCAGCACCACCGGCTGGTCCAAGTCCAGATGAGCAGCCTTCACCCGGTCCACCGAGACGTGCTCGGCCCTGCCACCCAGGTCCACCACTAAGTGCTTGCCCCCGTGTTCCAACACTCGTCGTAAGGGTGCTGCAGGGGGGCCTCTGTGAGCGTCGTGCCGGATGAACATGTACTCCGCTGAGCGAAGCCCCACGGGAACCCGGGACACCGGAGTGCCGTGCTGAGCACTGGGGATCGGAGCAGAGGCCTTAGCGGCGTCTTTGGTGGTCGCCGACCAGGGGGCCGATGTGCTGGGGAGATAATCCCCTGGAACATGCAGCGGCTGACCGTTGACCATCTCAGCCGTGGAGCACTTCTCCTTAGGTGCGGTCCTAATGCCCAGCATAGCCCAAGGCAGCTTGTCGGTCCAATTACCGTCTGTTAGGCTTGCCCTGAGGACCGCCTTCATGGAGCGATGGAAACGCTCGCAGAGGCGGTTGTCCGGTGGAGCTAGACCCCCATTTCCCTGGCCACGGCGTTTCATAGCTCGGACGTGAACTGCGAACCACGGTCTGAGGAAATGTCCGATGGGGTGCCGAAATGACACACCCATGTTGCAATGAAGGCCCTAGCTATGTCAGCCGCCGCTGTCGAAGCGAGCGGGATCGCCTCCCGCCAGTGGGTCGTCCTGTCCACCATAGTTAGGAGGTAGGTGAAAGCATGAGAGGAGGGGGCCAACCAGATGGATGTTGACGTGGGCCAACCAGATGGATGTTGACGTGGGCCAACCAGATGGATGTTGACGTGGGCCAACCAGATCGATGTTGACGGGGGCCAACCAGATCGATGTTGACGTGGGCCAACCAGATGGATGTTGACGTGGGCCAACCAGATGGATGTTGACGTGGGTCAAACCAGATGGATGTTGACGGGGGCCAACCAGATCGATGTTGACGTGGGCCAACCAGATGGATGTTGACGTGGTCAAACCAGATGGATGTTGACGTGGGCCAACCAGATGGATGTTGACGTGGGCCAACCAGATGGATGTTGACGTGGGCCAACCAGATCGATGTTGACGGGGGCCAACCAGATCGATGTTGACGTGGGCCAACCAGATGGATGTTGACGTGGGCCAACCAGATGGATGTTGACGTGGTCAAACCAGATGGATGTTGACGGGGGCCAACCAGATGGATGTTGACGTGGGCCAACCAGATGGATGTTGACGTGGTCAAACCAGATGGATGTTGACGTGGGCCAACCAGATGGATGTTGACGTGGGCCAACCAGATGGATGTTGACGGGGGCCAACCAGATCGATGTTGACGTGGGCCAACCAGATGGATGTTGACGTGGGCCAACCAGATGGATGTTGACGTGGTCAAACCAGATGGATGTTGACGTGGGCCAACCAGATGGATGTTGACGTGGTCAAACCAGATGGATGTTGACGTGGGCCAACCAGATGGATGTTGACGTGGGCCAACCAGATGGATGTTGACGGGGGCCAACCAGATCGATGTTGACGTGGGCCAACCAGATGGATGTTGACGTGGGCCAACCAGATGGATGTTGACGTGGTCAAACCAGATGGATGTTGACGGGGGCCAACCAGATCGATGTTGACGTGGGCCAACCAGATGGATGTTGACGTGGTCAAACCAGATGGATGTTGACGGGGGCCAACCAGATCGATGTTGACGTGGGCCAACCAGATGGATGTTGACGTGGTCAAACCAGATGGATGTTGACGTGGGCCAACCAGATGGATGTTGACGTGGTCAAACCAGATGGATGTTGACGTGGGCCAACCAGATCGATGTTGACGTGGGCCAACCAGATGGATGTTGACGTGGGCCAACCAGATTTTAGTTGACGTGGGCCAATCAGATGGATGTTGACGTGGGCCAACCAGATGGATGTTGACGTGGGCCAACCAGATGGATGTTGACGGGGGCCAACCAGATGGATGTTGACGTGGGCCAACCAGATGGATGTTGACGTGGGCCAACCAGATGGATGTTGACGTGGGCCAACCAGATGGATGTTGACGTGGGCCAACCAGATGGATGTTGACGTGGGCCAACCAGATGGATGTTGACGTGGTCAAACCAGATGGATGTTGACGTGGGGCCAACCAGATCGATGTTGACGTGGGCCAACCAGATGGATGTTGACGTGGGCCAACCAGATGGATGTTGACGTGGTCAAACCAGATGGATGTTGACGTGGGCCAACCAGATGGATGTTGACGTGGGCCAACCAGATCGATGTTGACGTGGTCAAACCTCCTCTCAGACACGAGGAATTGCTCCAGGGGGGCCTTCGTGTGGCGGTGCACCTTAGCACGCTGGCAAGCCACCCACGTGCCAGCCAATGTCCTCACGTCCTCCTTGAGCCCCCGGCAGAATAACTTCGTGGCCACCATCCGCACCGAAGGTTTCCCGATGGGGTTCGACAGGTTGTGCACCGCCTCAAACACGGAGCGCATCCAGCTGGCGGGAACGACTGGACAGCGGCACGCAGGAGAGTAACGCAGTCCCACCTCAGCCCCCTTCAGGGCCGGGGCGCTGAGGTCCGTGACCTGGCCCGCTGCCATGCGTTATAGTGGATTCCCAACTGGACGGCCCCGATGGTGACCCTGGAGAGGCCAGGTCGGACATCCAGCCACGTGCTGGATGTCCGTGGTGAACTCGGAGATGTAGGAAAGCGGCTGAAAAAGGCGAGTGGTGGCCCGGCGCCCTCAACCCACTGCTTACGCACTGCCCCAACGGCGTGGTCCGATGCGTCGGTGGTCATGGAGATGGGGGCAGTGGGTGACGGATGCGCCAACAGGGCCGCAGCGGCATGCTCCCAAAGCTCCAGCAGTTTAATATGGAGCTCCACGCTTTGCTTTCCAACCAAGCACACACTCTGCGACCGACAAACCGAACAACCGGAGCATTAAGGTGCCGTCCGCTAACTGGTCCGCGGGGCAACACTATATCGTGTTCCCCACCCAACAATACAACTGTGAATGATGTCCCTTAATGCTCCACCACAGTATATGGTATATATATAGTATATATAGTATATATATGGTATATATCTGAAGTATCTTTGTATATGGAGCCGCGGGAGTCGCTGAGTGGATGTTCACGCTAGCTTCCTGCTGACTCGGCATGTGTTGGTGACTCTGCAGAGCGAGGACTCGGCGCCCCCGGTGCTGAGCGTCACTCCTCCTCAGATATCTCGCGGCAGAAGTTCGGCACGATGCCGCTCGTCCCGATCCGAGGACACGAGAGCAACAGCAGCATGCTGTCGGCCAATCAGACGCTGGTAAGAGCTTGCACCATGTTTAATATTCCCAAACTTCACACGGAGTCAAAAAACAACGGTGTATCTTTTGAAATAATAAGTGATTGAGAATACTTTAATATCTTCTTCTCTCTGCAGAGGAAGCTCCACGACAGACGCACGCTCTCCATGTACTTTGTGAGTATTTTACATTTAGGGAGTATTGGAAAATAAATGCTGCATTATTGGTGCATATGTTGTTATACTGTACATATTCAGTATATATATAGTACATATACTGTATTATATGTACAGTATATATACTGTACATATACAGTATATATACTGTATGTGTACGGTATATATACAGTATATATACTGTACATATACTACAGTATATATAGTACATATACAGTATATATATACTGTATATGTACTATATATGCTGTAGTGCATATACTACAGTGTATATATAGTACATATACAGTATATATACTGTATATGTACTATATATACTGTCGTATATGTACAGTATATATACTGTACATGTACGACAGTATATATACAGTATATATACTGTAAATGTACAGTATATATACTACAGCATATGTACAGTAGGCTATATATACTGTACATATACTACAGTATATATATATATGTGTACTCTATATATACTGTATATATACAGTACATATACTACAGTATATATACAGTATATATATATGTGTACTCTATATATACTGTATATATACAGTACATATACTACAGTATATATAGTACATATACAGTATATATATAGTACATATACAGTATATATACAGTATATATACTGTACACATACTACAGTATATATACAATGTATATACTGTCCATATAATACAGTATATACACTGTACATGTACTACAGTATATGTACAGTACACATACCCACTCTGGATCATCGGGTTGGACAGACTGCCTCTCTCTTTGTAAACCAGGTGTCCCCAGTAGAGGTAATAATGTCCATCTGCTGCTCTCTGTGTCCAATGGGCTCCGCACTGCTCAGTCCACAGGGGGGACATCTGTCCTCTGTCGGGTTAGAACTGACTTGCTTGATCCTGAGACGTGAGACATGGATTCAGGACCCTCAGTAACCTCCAGCACCGCTCCAGAGCGATCCAAACCAAGTCCCCGTAGATAATGCCTTCTCTGTGTGTCCCTGTGTCCCTCAGCCCATGAAGGTGCAGCAGGATGCGTTCGAGGAGCGTCTGGAGTCCCCGCCGCTCCCCGAGCCTCTGTACGAGGAGGTGGGGGACTTCGGCCTGCAGGTGCTCCAGTCTCTAGAGACCAGCTTCCTGTCGGGGGGGGCCTCCGAGACACAGGAGGTGCCCGACCCCCCCCCGCTCAGACTGCTTCCCGAGGACCCCCACTCTGAGGACCCCCAATCTGAGGACCCCCTGCAGAGCGGAGGCTGCACCCTGTCTCAGGAGCTGCTGCTGAAGGAGCTTTCCTGCACCTTCATCAAGAAGACCAGGAGGAGGAGGAGGAGGAGGAGCAGGAGGAGGAGGAGGAGGAGGAGGAGGAGGAGCAGGAGGAGCAGGAGAGCAGGAGGAGGAGGAGGAGGAGGAGGAGGCGTGAAGCTGCAGCACAGAGAGGGACAGATATCCAGGACAGAGGACCAAAGCTACAGACACCTGACCCCGGATAACACAAGAGACCAGACTCCTATAGGGAACAAGGGGGGAGGGGGGCAGCCAATCAGAGCGGGTCTACAGGGAACGGTAGACAGAGGGGGAATTAGAAACATCTGGATGTCTTTTCCTGACAGAGAGGCCTTCGGTTGAACGCTAGAGAACAGAAGAGCTGTTCAATAGAGGAGTGAAGAAGCCTCAAGCCACAGGAGCCCCCTCAAAGACCCTCAAAGACCCTCAAGGACCCTTAAAGGACCCTCAAAGACCCTCAAGGACCCTCAAAGACCCTTAATGGACCCTCAAAGACCCTTAAAGGACCCTCAAAGACCCTCAAGGACCCTCAAAGACCCTCAAAGACCCTTAAAGGACAACTCAAAGACCCTCAAGGACCCTCAAAGACCCTCAAAGGACCCTCAAAGACCCTCAAAGACCCTCAAGGACCCTTAAAGGACCCTCAAAGACCCTCAAAGACCCTCAAGGACCCTTAAAGGACCCTTCAAGGACTCTTAAAGGACACTATTATACTCTTTCTCATCAATGTATCACAGGTCTCAGATGTATCCAGAGCCTGTCTCTGATTGGCTGAAACACCAAACAGATCATTGCAGCATTACCCATAATCCCCTCTGTTTCAGCCCCGTTTCCAAAGTGCTGATTCTCTGTCTGTTACTTTAGATGCTAATGAGCTGCTGCTGGCCACGCCCCTCTGAGAGATTCAGGTGATAAGGGGAGAGGTTACCTCGGTTGCTGATTGGCTAATGGTTACACAAGCCAAGAAACGTTGTGACATTATCACGTTGTATTATCTCTGCCTTCTGTTAGAGCAAACAGCTCAGTGTCGTCTTTAACGGCCACATATTGTATTTTCCCCTGAGTATAAATATATAGATATACATAATGTACTGTAAGGAGCGTCTCTGCACAATTACACTGCTAGCACCCACTTCTACGCTCTCCTGTTGAAATCTGGAGCCTACATTACCCACAATGCACCCCCTGTTAGGAGTTAGAACCTTGTTGTTCGGCTGCCGCTAACGTTAGCTGATAGCTGTTGGACACGAGGAGCTAAAGGGGCTGCAAGCTAAAGGCTAACGTTAGCTGATAACTGTTGGACACGAGGAGATAAAGGGGCTGCAAGCTAAAGGCTAACGTTAGCTGATAGCTGTTGGACACGAGGAGATAAAGGGGCTGCAAGCTAAAGGCTAACGTTAGCTGATAGCTGTTGGACACGAGGAGATAAAGGGGCTGCAAGCTAAAGGCTAACGTTAGCTGATAACTGTTGGACACGAGGAGATAAAGGGGCTGCAAGCTAAAGGCTAACGTTAGCTGATAGCTGTTGGACACGAGGAGCTAAAGGGGCTGCAAGCTAAAGGCTAACGTTAGCTGATAACTGTTGGACACGAGGAGATAAAGGGGCTAAAGGCTAACGTTAGCTGATAACTGTTGGACATGAGGAGATAAAGGGGCTGCAAGCTAAAGGCTAACGTTAGCTGATAACTATTGGACACGAGGAGATAAAGGGGCTGCAAGCTAAAGGCTAACGTTAGCTGATAACTGTTGGACACGAGGAGATAAAGGGGCTGCAAGCTAAAGGCTAACGTTAGCTGATAGCTGTTGGACACGAGGAGATAAAGGGGCTGCAAGCTAAAGGCTAACGTTAGCTGATAGCTGTTGGACACGAGGAGATAAAGGGGCTGCAAGCTAAAGGCTAACGTTAGCTTCTCTGATAGCTTTGAGAACAATTATGTACAGATGGCTCCTTTTCCCCAAATGGAGATTATTAAAGCAGTTTCATGTTAAAATCAGAGTTTCCCCAGTGGACAGAAGGGCTAGGTGCTACATGCTAACGTTAGCGCAGCGTGTGTCTGATAGCTTCAGATCCAGACGTCCCGTCACACATCCTTCAGCAGTTAAAAAACAGCCAGCATTCTGAAAGAGGAAGCATTGTTCTTGTCTTACTTCTCTGGTCTTGTTGGTCATGTAACATGTTGCCAGGGAAACGTAGCCTGCTGGCTGACACTGGCCCGTGTTCAGCAATGTGGATTCACGCGCTGTCCTTAAAATAAATAAACAAGTAAAAGAAGACGTTCCTCTCCTGATCGTTCTGCAAAGCGTCATGAAGGATGATAATAAAACATTGGTTCATCTGTGTGTGTGTGGTGTGTGTGTGGTGTGTGTGTGTGTGTGTGTGTGTGTGTGTGTGTGTGTGTGTGTGTGTGTGTGTGTCTTCCTTTTGTTTACAGCTGCCACAAATGCCCCATAAAGATGCAGCATTATAACTTTAAGATGAGGCTGACACACGCGGTGGTTCTGGGTCTCAGCGTTCTGTTGGGTTCAGAATTCCAGAAAGGACAGACAACTTCGAAGTTGAACTATTTATTGTAAAGAGAGCAAAAGATAGATATCACTTGGCCAAGGACTCGTCACGTCTCTGGGATCACAGGCAGCCAAGCCACCAAGGCCGTCAAGAGCCTCGAACCTCGTGCCACAATACATCTTATCACACGGGGCGCTGCCGTACTTTCACGATTGGTCCTTGGCTACAACGAGCCGTTAAAGGCAGAGAGTGAAATTCAGTGAATACACGTAGTTTACAGAGATGCTGTTTGAGAAACCAATGTGAGTTGCGTTTATCTTTACCCATGATGCACCATAACAACGGACCCATATCGCCTCTCTGCCCCCGGAGCTGTAATCATGGATATATTGCACATGTTTGCTGTAAATTCATTATCACACTACACGGGCTGTATGATTACATCTTGTACCGTAAATGTTGTATTAAATAAAGTTAATAGGCTATTACTTATTATAAGTATATATATATATATATATATATACAGTGCAATCATTCTTTCATGCTAAATGAAGCTCTGTTGGATATCACTAGATCCTGTTACAGCGTAATATAAGTACATAAAGACTGATGTCACATTAGCATAATTACTAGCTAGCCGCTAGCTGCTAACTGTCGCCTCGTTAATATCAAATCCATCATAATAACATCCATCACCGTGCTGTCATGCGCGCACGGTGCTGTTACGTGTACGCAAATTGACGTGCTTGATGTGAACGAGCATTTTGGTTAAAGCTGCGCATGCGCTATGAGCGCACATACGGGTACTTCTCAGGCATGCTGGGTAATCTGTGACGTTTCACTCTCTCAAAAGTTGAGCCATTTTATCATCAGCCAATGAGCAGCTCTCATAGGAACGAATGAGGCCCCGCCTCCCACGCTGTATCCAGTTCTTATTATGCATCCATGGTCGGGACTAGCTGAAGAGATACCGCGGTTTAGACTTGGTTCTCTTTGGTCGGTGCGCAGACTCAGAGTCTATTAGCAACACGATCCTCCAATCAGCATTCGGCCGGCCTGTGGAAGCCCCTCCCTCCTCTGGCCTCATCATACGACTGATTCGCAGCTGGGCGCGGAGCTGACCCAGGCGGCCGAGGCCAGAGCCTCAGTAACCCACAGTTTCCAGTGCCTGCACCTGAAGAACTTTCTCCTGACTTCTCCCCTCGTTGGTATCCAACCCATCAGAACCTGGGACTACTGATGGTGTCTATTTATTCTGTCGTCATAGCAATCTCATGAGCACAATAAGCACAATGTCATAATAACAATCAGTCTGGTGATGTTATATACAGTTCTGTTCAGAGAACAATCCTCTCCCGGCTCTCCAACATTATCTCATGAATACATCTTCAACTGGGTCATGGTTTCACGTTCATACCGGACACAGGTCAGAACACGAGACTCCAGAACTCCATTTGAATGAGTTCACTGTAGACGTAAGAGATCGCAACACACCAATCTGGTCTGCAGAGAGTCCTCCGGTACACCCGACTCCAGATGAAAGGACACATGATGGTATCGGTCCCAGTTCAACGCAGTCTCACGGCACGTCGGGCGATAGTCAGGTGACCCGATCTCTTGATTCCAGTTCACCATCTTACTTTTATAACGAATGAGAACGATTTTAAAAACAACGTATTTCTATTGGTTTTATTGAATAATGTCTGACTTGTTGCCGTCGGTGACGAAGAGAGTGCTCAGAGCACTGGAATCTCATCTGTTATTCTTTTCTAAACCTCACCCCGTGAGTGACAACAATAACACACAATTATCCATGTTTTATTTGTTTGATTATATCATCTCTGCGGTCAGGACCGAGAGTCGGAAACTGTTTATTTACCGGTTTCTTTTCATTTCAAAATAAAGTGAATATTAAAAATATGTTTGATATTATCTTCTTCATTAACTCGACCACTGAGTCATGTTCAGACTGTCTTTCTGTGTCGCTTGGGTTTGTTCCATCGGCTTGGCGTTGCGAATATCAAGCAGTACACAGTAATAAGCCTTATTGATTATCAACAGGATTACGTTGCCAGGCAACAGCTGGGGTCCATTCACAAACTCTGCAACAAGAACACTACTTTTATTTTAGAAAGCCTGAGCAAATACTTGAATGATGATTCAAATGTAAAGAGTTAGTATATGTAATATAAGTAATGTGTGTACAACCAAATACATGCGTCATGATCAATCAGGGAAACAGGAGTATATGTATGTGTTAACTCAAAGCTGGACAGTCTTTAGGAACGTTGCCACGCTTCGAGCGTCTCTGCGGTCCAGCCACTGGACAGGGCGGCCGAGTGGCTGACCTCTGCTGCAAGCGTGGCTGAATATGTCATATTTGATGCTTTTTGAAGACGCAAGGATTACATGTGAAACACACTGATTTCCATTGTGAATATTAAGAAGGGTTACATAGAACTGACGGTGAGTGCTGCCCTCTAGTGCTCAGAGGGATCATGACAGGGTGGCAGTGACTGATGTTCATTCTGATCACTCAGAATCAGCTTCATGGGAACATAAAGGAAGTCTGTATTTCTCTCAGTGCTCGTACAAAAGCTGAACCAAGCAAAGCGTGAACATTCATACATCTGGAGGGTTCAGAGTCGGTGAGGTCCTGATAATTTATTCCGGTAAATGACTCTGACCTACTAACTGACCTGACCGAAGTTACTGAGTCTGTGTAAGTTTACTGCTTGGCTCAGATCCACCAACGTCAGCAAGATCTCACCTCTATGAACTCCTGAAGAACCAGGTTCAACTAACTGCTGCTTCAATTCAGACAACTCTCTTAAATCAAGAAGCATTCTCATTATGGGTTCATACAAGAATATGATTGATCATATGTGATTTATAATTAACTGTCGTTTTAAGTATTTCACTTCATACTCTGAAGTTCTCAACACCCTCTTTTTAAAACGCAAAGTTATCAAACAGCAACAGATAAAATCGTAAAAACACATACATATTACATACGTAAAACTTCAAGCATCAATATCATGAAAAGTTCTTCAGCATGTGTGATCAGGACGACCTTTTGATGAACCTGGTGTGGAGAACGCCGAAAACATAGTACCCCTGAAGTTCTCTCACGTCGGCACCCGATAAAAGTCTGATGATCAAATTTGTGCACACTCGCTGCACTTGCAGAGCGGGGGGCCTACAGTATCTGCTGTTCCAGTGTAGACTCCTCAATCCATGTTGCTATCTGATGTAAATCCTTGACCCTGACCATGGAGGGGTTGAGGTTCCTCCCTGGACGACACCTCCAAACGAAAGCCAGATAACTCGGCCGACAGTTGTTGTGGATTTTTTAGAGCTCGTCAATAATCGCTCATGACTTTGTGACAAGGTCAATGAGGCCCCACACAACGATAGCACACACGAGGAACCAGAAGCATATGAAACAGCTTAGCTGGCCCTCGCTCATGGCATCCTGTGTGTGCAGTGTGAGTGTGGTGCTGGTGGTGACTTGGCACGTCACTTGTTGTCGTCTGTTTCTACCGTCTCTCCCGGCCTGTGACTACGACCTTGCAGTGGCTGACGTGGACCCACGTAGTGAAGTGGACCAGTGTCAGGGGTTGGTAGGGCTGCTGCTACCTGGCGTCTGATGTCTGACCATGCAGTTATCAGGTAGTCGTCCCTTTTTGGGAAATCCACTGCGATCGGAGTGGCTCAGCGGGTAGAGATGCAGCCTGTCCCTCAGAGCTGGAAGAAACATCATCCTCCACTGGCAGGGTACAGGAGACTCAGCCGCTGGCTCCATGCTGCACAGGTTTCCTGGGTCCAGGACTTGGCTTCACTTGAGGCACTGTGACTGAAGTTGTCCCGCTAGGGCAGGTTCAAATCCTCTTGGTAGATTGCTGAGGTATTCATCTCAACAATATCGCTAAGATCAAGTTTAAATCATTTCTCTGATTCATAAAAAGTTGTTTTCAGTTTAAAACTCCCCCAAGGGTTTTCTCAAGCACTGGGCCATAACGTACTCGTATCAGTTTAACGACCTGACAGCCCTGCACCTCCATGCTGTGTGGAAACCAGCAACAAAGAAGGAGGAAGATGTGCTCAAATATCTAATTTGAATGAACACTGTTGTAGGGTGTAGGCATATAACGATTAAAGTAACTGAAAAGAAAACTAATAGTGTAAAATTAAGACACAATGAGAAAAATAATACAAAGGTTATTTCCCATTTCCTCTTTGATACTGAGGTATTCTCCATTCAAGCTCCAACGATCCATATGCTAACAGACAGAGTTTCTCTTGCCATCTTTCTTTGCATAATTCACCAACGATTCTAACAGTTCTTCTGCTAAATCCTCTGCATTTGAGCTATTGCTTGTTACTCAGACTTAAAGTCCCTCTTTTGCTCTATAAAATATCCCTTGGCACCGAATTTACCAAGACAAATTCTAGATTGTTGCGGGAAGATCCCACAAAAAGCCATCCTGTGGAAGAAAGCACATTAACTGCCACGGGTGTGTGCAAAACATGTCCTGTGATGAGACTGATAGCTTCAACAGTGGATGGGTTTAGGCCGCAGTCATATTCCTATCTGGATTCTAAACTCAGTTGCTCGGGCTGAGTCCTCTCTTCTGGAGTGAAACTAGTTCCCAGAGACTGACTTCACTGTATCCAAACCTTCTGATTTAGTTTTAAGCTGACCCTTCTCTGGACTTCGCCCCTTTCTGGTCACCCATACACGATTTCTGAACCTAAACGGAAAAGGTGTGATAGTTCGATATGACCTGACCTTTGCCCGAGGTAGCTTTTCCATACATATAGGAATATATTCAGCCTTATCCAATTGATCGGAATGTCCCAATTTGTTTTACATATGTCAGCCCTAAAACTGATTAGTGGTTCTTCCTCTATTATTTTAAGATGCTCAGGATGAACTTTCTTGAACCCATCCACCTCTACACATTGAAGACATGTTGATCGTGTGTTGTAGGTGCAATCGCAGTTTCGGTATGAGGATTTTATTGTGGAGACAATATTTTCTCATCCGAAATAGGCCTCATGGCCTAAACTGCTGTGTAGTTCACGCACAACCTGAGGAGCTTCTTCAGGGGGTACGTGAATGCTTCCACCCTTTTTCCATATTCTAGGGAACATGGAAGTCAGGTGGTTAACTCTTCCCCGGCTTTAAGCAAGGTAACACTTCTCTATTTCCCTGAGAGTCTACTTTGATCTTATCTTTTTAGTACTACGGACATGATTCCACTCCAGGTACATGCCTGCTCTTAACTCTGCAATAAGACCCTCACTTTGAAGGGCATGTGTAAGTGCTTCACCTTTCACATTGGTCACCTGCCTTTGTTCCCAGGTATTAAGCTCTTCTTTACCCGCTTTGTAACAATAATCAGTAACAATACGGATGTGTGTTATTTTACGTTGTTCAGCAAAAAGTAGTCCCTCAACAAATGGCCTTTGCCTCAGCAGTGTGTGCTGTACCTGGTGTTGCACCCTTTTGCTTGCAAAGTACTTCACCTGAATTAGTTTCCATTATAAAGGCCCAAGTGGCTGCTTGGTCACCTTTTCGCAAACTCCCCTCTGTAAACAGTGTTACCTGTAGAGCAGCGGTTTAAGGGTTTCAATGTTTCCCTGTGTGGCTTACTACCTGTGGTCCTAAACTCCACATCTGGATCTGACATCTTCCTCTCTGTGCTGAGGCCAAAACACTTGTAACGGGTCGCTCCGTGGTCTGCTCAGATTGTCTTCTCCCTCCAGAGGTCACACCTGTATCTGACCCCGTGTGCTGGGGTTTTTCTGCAGCACCTCGGGAGCAGAGAAAGGGGGAGATTATTTTTCTTTTTCCAAAAGTGTATTCTCCTCATGAGCAAAATAGTTTAGTTGATCTTGGTAAAGTATTTGAGCTTTAGCTTCGCAAAAAACTTCCTCATATTAGTTTTGAAGATATTGTTGGGGTTTGATATCTGCTGATAGTTCCCACTTAGGTTTTCTCTTCAAAGTACATGCAAAACAACCAGTATTTGTGGGTCATCTGATCACCACCTTGCCTTCTGACAGTTTAATAGTCCTGATCATATTATCCCTGTGTGCTTGCATGCTAGGACCTATTCTCTTTGCCAGAGCTGCTGCTATTCCTCCTGCAGGTTTTAGCTTCCTATTAGCAGGGTTCACTAACATGGTTTGTTGACTAGTTTAAGATTTTTAATAATTGACATTTATTATTTCCAATATTCCTTTCCCCTGAATATCATGTCTAACAATGTGTTTTCTTCTAGGATTGGTAGTGTTAGAGATTTGAATGGATAACTAGTCCACATTTTCAAATCTCCGCGCGTCCCTAAACAAGCTGATATCTTACAGGAAGGAAATCCAGAGCATACAATTAACCGTTTAACAACAATCTACTTTAATGGTAATATGACAATGCAATACAATCAAATACAGTACAAATTAAATACAATTATCTGTGGGATCCCACATTTACCTGATACTCACGTGAGCCAGCCAGAGGAAAGAGAGCGAAATACAGCGTGGTTCCTGTATTTAATACCTTGCTAACAAAGGGAGGAGTTATCTGATCCTCCCTTCCAGACCTCCGTGATTGGCTGCCCAAATATCATCCACACCTCACTTCTTAAGTTTCCCCAATCCCAGTAGCTCTGCTTCATTATCTCCTAGATCTGAGTTGACTGTATGTCAACTCCTCACCTTCCCCCCATCTTCCTTTGTCCTCAAAAACCACATGTTAGCAGGCCCAAAACCATCTCACAGTTTTCTACACAAATCATTTCCCCCTTTTAAGCTTCTTCACAGTTTGCATGAATACATACAAATATTCCCTTACAGTAGATACTCATAAATGGCATGTTTGAGCTTGTATCCCTGTAGGCTGGAGGTAGGGTCTCAGACATTATACCACCTGCTTGTGGCTCTCTGTCCAAACGGTAGTCTGACAGGAAGGTACTTAGGTCGCGGTCCGCCCGTGGGTCTGGGCTAAGCTGACCAGGGCGAGCAGAAGCTCCGGATGTTGCTTCTGTGTATCCCTCCCTGTGTGCTTGGCTCTGAGTCATTAAATTGCGTTTTAACCTCATCAGCCATTCTTTTTATTTTATTTTTTATTTTATTCAAGGGTTTTCGTTCACTCTTTTATACACATGCAAGTTTCTAGGCTTTTACTCACACCGGAGGATCAGTCCGACTATACCGTCACTTGGTTCTAGGTTCTCTTCTGGATTCAGCTAGTGCATGCGGACACCTCAGTTAAGAGTGTTATGTGTCGAGCTTCGAGCTGTTGCAACAGCATAGGTACCTTTAGACCTTTGTTATCTTTATTAAATCTCCCATTAACTCTTCCCCACGTTATGTTTCAACGCAAAAGTTCAAACCGCAGCTCTTTGACAAGTCCTACCTATAAGTTTCAAAGCAATTTGGACAGATACTGAGCAGTGCTCCTACGGCTGACTTCACTAGCCACCAAACCTGTGTTAAAGGGACCACAGGGGCTTCTCAATCTGGCTCGGGGAAGAAGAACCTACTGTAGCTTCTTTAACAGACAGCAATATCCGATATAATATAACCCTCAGTCCGGTGCAATAGTATCACTTAAATTACTATACTTTAAGTTAAAATATATATTCTAGGATTCGGGTAGGTATTTTAACAAGACTTTCAGCCTGTATTTCGCTGATTTGTACTCATCGACTTTTTTCACGAGGTCGTTTTGGTTCTTGTATTTTGACTCTGTAAAGATATTACTTTTCACAGAGCCCCACGTTGGGCGCCGTGTTTAGAGTTCTAGGTGAGGCCCCGATTAATTTATTCCGGTAAATTACTCTGACCTCACTAATTGACCCGACCGAAGTTACTGAGTCTATGTAAGTTTACTGCTTGGCTCAGATCCACCAACGTCAGCAAGATCTCACCTCTATCAACTCCTGAAGAACCAGGTTCAACGAACTGCTGTTTCAATTCAGACAACTGTCTTTAATCTGTTGAAGCGATCCCGAAGGACTTTGGTATCAGTAAATGGGGTGTGTTCCTACCTAAACGTGTGTGTGGCAGGGTGCAGTCTCACCTTTGAAGCAGGAGAGGAGAGCACAGATTTTCCCTTTTATTGTCCCAGTCCAAAAGGTGAGATCAGTTTATTTGAAGAAAAAATAATAGGTCCAAACCAGTACAGAGTCTTTACCTTTTAACACATTATAATCATACAAACATATCAAACATGGGGTTATATATTTTTTATCTAAAACCTTAATTCATATTCATTTTATTCCCGTGCGTACGCCTTCCGGGTAGAGTCTAACCATGTATATGTATCCTGGTCGTTCTAAAACCGTCTTCCAGGGAGAGTCTAACCATGTTATTTCTCGTATTCCTGGTCGTTCTAACAACGTCTTCCAGGTATACCTTACCGAGAGCCATCTAACCTGAGGGCCAGAGCTTACCGGGAGAGAGTATACCAGGGGTTCCCCCCCCTCTCCCCGACGAAATCCAAAAAAGCCAGTCTTTTTATGCTCAAAAAACGGATAGCAAACCCACAAACACCTCCTCTATACCCAACCAACATATTCTATTGGCTCTGGCATAAGACACACCTTCCCAAGTTTGTGTAACACAAAACATGACTAGACATATTCTATGGCTATGACATAACCACCCTTTTGAGGCCTCAATGTGTTTCTCCTTAAGTCAGGAGCCCCCCCCCCTGCTGTGAGAGGAGAGGGAAGAACCTGCCTGCTCTCTTATCAGAGAGCAGGGCATACATCATTGTTAGGCTTACACTCAACTTAACAAACCACTTTGTTTTGTTTATGCTGTAAATATAGAAAAACCTGAAATATGAAGCATTTTCATTGTGGGTTACACAAGAATATAATTGATTATATTTGATTATAACTAACTTTCGTTTTAAGTTTTCAACATACTATGAAGCTCTCAACAGGAGAAACAGCAAGACATTTGGAGACAGAGACACAGACGCTGTCTCCAAACCAGAGTCGCTCTGAATCTGAAGCTTTGCTTTCTCTGTGATCGGGTTTCAAAGAGCACAGATAACGTTTCTGCTGAGGGGCGTACGAAGGAAGGGTGGGGGGGGGTATCACTGCTACAGAGCACACAGAGACACCGAGGCACCAGAACAAGACCAGAACCCAAACCGAAACCCGAAGCCAGCATAGAGAGGTTCAGTGAATGTGGTTCTGAAGGTGTGGAGGTGGGTCAGTGAGTCAGAGGAGACTCTGTAGAAGGAGAGAGAGCCAGCAGGACGATCCAGATACACTGCTACTCTCCCGAGGAGGAGGGGAGGGGAGAAAGCATATAGGAGGACACATGGTAGAGGAGGGAGGAGGAGGAGATGACTGTTTCTCTCTTATTGTGCCAGACAGAGTAACCTTTAGGAGAGCACTCCAGACTCCAGGACTGATCGTTCCTTCCGAACCAGCAGGCCTCGCTCCCATCCTCTCCGGCTGATGCCTCTGTAAGTCACTGCTATATGAACCTCTCCTCTGCACTCCACCTCCCAGTAGCAGCGATCGCTCAGGGCGTCTGTGCACATCAGCTGAGGCCAGTAGCTAAACCTCTCTGGATGATCAGGATATTTCTGCTCCTCTCTCACATCTGTCACCGTCCTGCTGTAGTCAGACAGTTTGAGTTTTGTATGTGCCGTGTTTGAGTCCAGTGTGAGTCCACGGGAATCTGAGGAGAGACAGCAGGTGTTAAAGGTTATTGATGTCCCTGATGTCTCAGGGTGGAGATGCTCATGATGAAAAACACACTTACACTTCCTGAGGCCTGGCCTCAAGAACCGGGCTGCAGCAGGCTCCAGGCTGAAAGCAGAGGGGGGGGTCAGTTAGTCTTTGAATGATGTTATACGTCCACAAACTGCTCATCACATCACTCCTGTTCCAGCTCAACATTCAGGGTTTCATATTTGAATCACTTATACAGTAGACTCTCCACCCCCCCTTTTTCAGTCCCCGTCTGCGCCGGGGGACAAGCAGCTCCATGCTCCCTGAGTGCAGCGTTTGGGTGCATCAGTAAATATGGGTTCTCTTTGGTTCCCTGTGAGCTTCATTTTAATCTTTTGGTCTTGATTCCTGAATTGTTTTTATACTTTTCAGTTTTGTTGTTGTTTTATTCTGAATGTTTAGAGCTGATAGGTGTGTATTGTCCAGGAGAAATCAACAAACTGATAAAGACTCTTCTGATTGGCCGTTCGCTAAGACTCAATAAAACCATCTGGAAATGAATCAGTTTATTCATTCATGATGTCACTTCTTCTGCTAAATCGGTGTGAACACTAGACCCCACCACTCTGTTCCTGTTCCACGATGAACGTTGACCCCTGAGGGGGGGTTTCCTCTCAGTGGTGTTTGATGCTAGCAGCTGACGGCAGACAGTGTGAAGAGTCAGGGTCTATCAGCTCTGGATGTTTCAGGTCATAGGAGCCAGTTTCTACCTCCTCCATCAGACTGAGTGCCTCTCCATACCTGAGCGTGTCCAGTCCAGCAGACAGCAGCCTCCCCCCTGAGGCTCCTGGATGATTGTAGCTCAGGTCCAGCTCTCTCAGATGGGAGGGGTTTAAAGCTGAGGCCAGAGCATCACAGCCTTCCTCTGTGATCAGACAGCCTGACAGCCTGCAGACACACAAACAAGCCGTCAGATCATCTGGGGGCGGGGCTTATTTCTGCATCACCTCTGGGTCATCTCTACACCCACAACTCCAGTCACTGCTTCACAGTTCAACTGGACAGCCATGGTAAGGGTCTTATTGATATGAACAGATCACAAAACAAAGGAATAGAGGATCGTGTGAACGAAGACAAGAGAGATGACTACGAGAAGATCTGCAGCCCACACACTCTACTACAGTTTGGACATCAGACCTCCAACACCACCAGAACACCAAATCTTTGAATCTTGAATCGATGATGGCATTCCCACAGCACAGCAGCATGGCTGGTGGTGGTATTGACTTGTATTGCTGGCTAAGTCAAAGTGTTCTGGTCTCTGACCTGAGAGTCTTCAGTTCACAGAGTGGACTCTCCAGTCCAGCAGACAGCAGCTTCACTCCTGAGTCCTGCAGGTCGTTGTTACTCAGGTCCAGATCTCTCAGACTGGAGGACTGGGAGCTGAGGACTGAGGACAGAGCTGCACAGCTTCTCTCCGACAGCTTGCAGACACTCAGCCTGAAGAGAACAGAGAGAACAAAAAGAGAAACAACATTTGTGTTTACAATCAATCACACTGGATAAGATATGAGATGTAGGTGAAAAACTATTTTGAACAGAACATAAAACATAATCTGAAGAAAATACTTCCAATATTTTTGCAGACGGACACAATATAATGTGTAGAACAGAGGCACTGATTGTAGGATGTGGTTTTACAACTAGAGAATGCAATTCCTGAATAAATTGCTAGTGGGAATGCTTTATGCTGAAAAGCTGACGCTAAACTGCTATGCTGAAATGTACTGTGTAAGAAGAAAGGGAAGACTTTAGATTGAAATGAAACATGAACACTGGGGGCTTGAATGTGTGATGAGAGAAGAACGTGAAAAGGCTTGGAAAAGCAGCAGAATATTTGAACTGCAAACTTTTGAACTACCTTGATGGCGAATGATCTGTCGCCATGGCAACGGTATTTGATGACACCCCATAATACGCTTAGATGCGTTGATGGCTGCATCGTTACCAAACCTGTGAAGTTTTGGGGCGTTTTGAGCAGTTTCACTGAAGTTATTAGAAAAACGTGGTTCATGGCGAGCCTTGTGTTACCATGGCAACGGCATTTGGAGAAATCTAAAAACTGTTAGCACACATGTGAAGTTTGAGCACTTTTTGACGATTTTCATAGGAGTTAAAGCAATATCGTGTTTGACGGCGAGGGATGCGTTGCCATGGCAATAGCTTTTGAGGAAAACTCACTAATGGCACATGGACATGTTGAAGGCTGGACAGTTAGCCATCATCTGAAGTCTGGTGCTGTTTTGACAATTTTCATATGAGTTACGAAAACATTGTGTTTTATGGCGAGGAATGCGTTTCCGTGGAAACGGCATATGATGACACCCCATGATTAACATAGAGCTGTTGAGGGCCGGACCATAAACCATTATCTGAAGTCTGGTGGTGTTTTAGACCATTTGCATAGGTATCACGACAATATCATGTTTTATGGCGAGGGATGCGTTTCCATGGAAACGGCATATGGTGGGATCTCAGATTTGGCGTAGAGCTGTTGAGGCATGGACCGGTGATACAAGTGAAGACTGGGGGTGATTATAATTATTGTGCTTACATTTTTTTTAAAGCAGCTCAGCACCATCACTGCCACGATGAGCGTGTGAATGATGTGGAGAGTATCTTAGATGATAAGCAGAGTTGAGCAGCTCAACTTTGTTGACCTGTCCAAAGCGTTTGACACGTCGATCATCGCATCTTAAAGCAGAGGCTGCTCAGTATCGGCGTGTCCAGCCGTGCAGTGGGTGGTTTGAGAACTGCCTCTCTGAAAGGTCCCATGTGTTCACTCTGATGGGACTGTCTTCTGAGTGGTTACACATCACTAATGGTGTTCCTCAAGGTTCTGTTTCAGGCCCACTTTTATTCAACAGCGTAGGGGAACATGTGGATGAAGCTACTTTACAATTGTATGCGGATGATACCGTGATGTTCTGTGCAGGTCCCTCAGTCAGGAGGCTGGTGTTACATCACAGGCTGCTTCTAACACTCCTCAGACTCAGCGCTCTGAACTCAAGCTTCTTCTAGATGTGGATCAAACCAAGGTAACGCTCTTTCTAAAGCTAAACAGACACCAGAGCCTGTTTTAGATATTGTAACTACGCAAGGAACAAAACTTGAAGTTGTTGCCTGTTACAAATACCTGGGTATCTGCTTGATGATTGTCTCTCTTCTGAACTTCAGGTCTCTAACCTGCTGAGGAGCTGAGGGTTAGGCTACGTTTCTTCTACGGGAACAAGTCCTGTTTCTCCTTGAGGCCAGGAAAAGGCTCTGTGACCTTTGACCTGTGCTGGACTCTGGGGATCTGGTCTATATGAATGCACCTGCCCGTTGCCTGGTCCAGTTAGATGCTGTGTATCACAGCGCTCTGAGATGTGTCACTAACTGTAAAGCGCTCACTCATCACTGTATCCTGTATGCCAGGCAGGTCTGCCTTCACTAACTGCACGGAGGCTCAGTCACTGGTACATATTCATCTATAAAGCCATGTTGGGTAAACTACCTTTTTATATCAGCTCTCTGATCTCTCGACGAATTGAAAGTACGTATTGCCTGAGATCTCATGATGTTGTTTTATTAAATGTGCCAAGTGACTGTCTTAGGGAAGAAAGCGTTTAGTTGAGCAGCTCCTCTCACTTGGAACAGGCTGCAAACCTGTTTGAAACTGAGCACTTTGGTTCCCCTGCGTCACTCTGAAACTCGCTGGGTGCCATGCTGTCTGATACCCATGGTACCTGTCACTGTGAGTAGAGTTTGTAAACTGTACATTATGTTGTATGTCATCCTTATTGTTGTTCTGTTGTTTCTATGTTACACGTGTAACTAATGTCCTGCAGGTCACCCTGAAGAAGAGATCTTTTGATCTCAAGGGGCTTCACCTGGTTAAATAAAGGCTACAAACAAAGTAAGAATCAGATTTAAAAGTAGTCTCACATGAATAATGTCAGAATGATTTGTAACATTTTAAAGTTGGAATGAGGTTTCTGAGTGAAAGTATGAATGAACAGTTAGCAGATGAAGTCGCATGAAGATTTGTTGAAGTCTGAAGAGTTTCTCCATTGACTTCCATGTTAAAAATGTGATGCATTATGGGATGTATCTCTGGAATTATGGAAGTTATGAATGAGAAAAGTAATAGCCATCGATTCCCGCCCGAGCTGAACGTTTTGATGTTTGAACGGAGTTTCTGCGATGTTCAATGCGGGAGGAGAAGAGGGCCAAAATACCGGCGGAATAATATAGAATTTCGTGCGTCGAAGAGCAGATAGTGGGAATGCTGTGTCAGCGTTCCCACTAAATGATAAATACATTTACATTCGTTGATAAAACAAAGCTAGCTAAGGCTTTTGCTGAAGTATCGTCAGTTGAATTTAGCTAACCAAAATATGATGCATGTGAACGTGTTGCGTTACAAAGATACAGATGTGAGAGATGGCTTCCCACAGCACAGCAGCATGGCTGATGGTGGTATGTCGTCAAAGTGTTCTGGTCTCTGACCTGAGAGTCTTCAGTTCACAGAGTGGACTCTCCAGTCCAGCAGACAGCAGCTTCACTCCTGAGTCCTGCAGGTCGTTGTTACTCAGGTCCAGCTCTCTCAGACTGGAGGACTGGGAGCTGAGGACTGAGGACAGAGCTGCACAACTTCTCTCCGACAGCTCACAGCCACTCAGCCTGAAGAGCACAGAGTGAACAAAAAGAGAAACAATCAATCACACTGGATAAGAAATGAGATGTAGGTGAAAAACTATTTTGAACAGAACATAAAACACAATCTGAAGAAGATACTTCCAATATTGTTACACTGAAAGTCCTGAATAAGTGGACATTAAGAAGCCCTGCGCTGAGAGGCCGGTGAGCGTACCTGGAGCTGACCGTCAGAGCAACAGGAGAGGCTTAACAGGGAGCGTGTTCCAGAACAGCCCCTTAAGGAGCGTGAGCCCCCAGACGCAGCACTGACGCTTCAAGATGCTTCATTGTTTTATTACTTTAAAACAAAATACTTTATTTTGCAGACAAACACAATATAATGTAAAAAACAGAGGCACTGATTGTAGTGTTGAGGTCTCCATATTAGGTTGAATACTTAAAACGAAGGTTAATTATAATCAAATATAATCAATTATGTTCTTGTTGACCCAAAATGAAAATGCTTCATATTTTATGATTTTCTATATTTACAGTATAAACAAAACACAAGTAGTTTGTTAAGTTGAGATGGAGGCCTATTATGATTTATGGGTGTCACTGATAAGGGAGGGACAGTGTCTTCCCTCTCCCCTCACAGCAGTACTCAGGGGGGGGGCTCCGGACTTAAGGAGAAACACACTGAGGCCCCAAAAAGGTGGTTTCGCTATAGCCGAGAATAATATTTTTCAGTCCTGTAGAGTAGAGGTCATAACCTTTTTACACATGTTTGGGAAGGTGTGTCTTATGCCATAGAATAAGTCTGGTCATGTCCAGTCCTGTCCATCAGAGCCATGCCAGTTTCCACACCTATGGCTGTGGAGGAGGGTCTTCTGGGTGTCTGAGAGGGAGCAAACTCCAGACAGGGGGGGTTCCCCAGGAGAGCTGGGTTCTCCTCGGTAAAGGGTCTCTCAAACTGGGTAAATACCTCTTGAATGTATTGGTGAATGCTGAGTGAATTGTTGGATGAAAGTTTGAAACTGTTCGATCCTACTGACCATGTATGAGGATCCACGCTACGTGTTGTCAGACTCTAGGTGAATGTTAGCCCCTTCGATTCACGAGGAGATTCCTCTGGATTCTGTCGGGAGACTTTAATGTCAAAACTATGAATTAAGGTTTCATATTCGAACATGACCACAGCATGATATGTTTTGCATGATTGTCATGTTGTAACGAGAGAAGGTAAAAACCTGTTCAAGTTCGGACCTATTGTTCCTCAGATAAACTGATCCCACCTTCTGGACTGGGACAACTTAAAGACATCTGCGCTCCCGTCTCCTGCTTCAAAGGTAAGACTGCACCCTGCCACACCGTAACGGAGGGGATCTCTGGGGCCATAGATCTCGGCCTCAATTACGGATGGTGGAGCTGCGTTGGTGGCGAAGTGGATGTAGTGTGTGCATCTGTCTGTGTTTTAGTTTGTCCGTCTCTGTCTGCTGGTTTTGTTTTAAAAGTGTTCCCTTTCCCCATGTTGCTGCTGATGGTGTTCACCTGCTGCCCCGTGTTGTGTCCTCCCTCTCACCTGTGTCCTGTTGGTTTGATTGGTGTGGGTGTTTAGGCTATGTTGCCCTGTCTGTTGGAGGCTGTGGTGTGGAGGCTGTGGTGTGGAGGCTGTGGTGTGGAGGCTGTGGTGTGGAGGCTGTCGTGTGCAGGCTGTCGTGTGGAGGCTGTGGTGTGGAGGCTGTCGTGTGGAGGCTGTGGTGTGGAGGCTGTGGTGTGGAGCCTGTCGTGCGGTGGCTGTCGTGTGGAGGCTGTCGTGTGGAGGCTGTAGTGTGGAGGCTGTCGTGTGGAGGCTGTCGTGTGGAGGCTGTGGTGTGGAGGCTGTGGTGTGGTGGCTGTGGTGTGGTGGCTGTCGTGTGGAGGCTGTCGTGTGGAGGCTGTGGTGTGGAGGCTGTCGTGTGGAGGCTGTGGTGTGGAGGCTGTGGTGTGGTGGCTGTCGTGTGGAGGCTGTGGTGTGGAGGCTGTGGTGTGGTGGCTGTCGTGTGGTGGCTGTCGTGTGGAGGCTGTCGTGTGGTGGCTGTCGTGTGGTGGCTGTCGTGTGGTGGCTGTGGTGTGGAGGCTGTGGTGTGGAGGCTGTCGTGTGGAGGCTGTCGTGTGGTGGCTGTGGTGTGGAGGCTGTCGTGTGGAGGCTGTGGTGTGGAGGCTGTGGTGTGGTGGCTGTCGTGTGGAGGCTGTGGTGTGGAGGCTGTCGTGTGGAGGCTGTCGTGTGGAGGCTGGTGGCTGTGCGCACAGGAGCAGCAGATTGAGGCCGTGTCATATCGTGTGTGTATGAGTTAATAAATGCCCACACCGGGTTGTATTTTTGGACGTTCTGCCTCCTTGCTTGGTCGGGCCGCTCAATTGTCAGCTTCACACACACTCACACTTAGTTTAGGGCCACGCCTCATTTACTGATATCAAAATCCTCCGGGATCGCTCAAACAGATTTAAGAGAGTCGTCTGAATTGAAACGCAGTTCATTGAACCTGATTCTTCAGGACTTCATAGACGGGAGATCTTGCTGACGGTGGTGGATCTGAGCCAAGCAGTAAACTGACATAGACTCAATAACTTCGGTTAGGTCAGTTAGTAGGTCTGAGTCATTTGCCGGAATGAATGATCAGGCCCCCGACTCCAACAGTAGGATGTGGTGATAAATGATAAATAAATGTATGTTCGTTGATAAAACAAAGCTAGCTCAGGCTTGTGCTGAAGTATCGTCAGTTGAATTTAGCTAACCAAAATATGATGCATGTGAACGTGTTGCGTTACAAAGATACAGATGTGAGTGATGGCATTCCCACAGCACAGCAGCATGGCTGATGGTGGTATGGACTTGTATTGCTGGCTGAGTCAAAGTGTTCTGGTCTCTGACCTGAGAGTCTTCAGGTCACAGAGTGGACTCTCCAGTCCAGAAGACAGCAGCTTCACTCCGGAGTCCTGCAGGTCGTTGTTACTCAGGTCCAGATCTCTCAGACTGGAGGACTGGGAGCTGAGGACTGAGGACAGAGCTGCACAGCTTCTCTCCAACAGCTTGCAGCCACTCAGCCTGAAGAGAACAGAGTGAACAAAAAGAGAAACAATCAATCACACTGGATAAGAAATGAGATGTAGGTGAAAAACTATTTTGAACAGAACATAAAACACAATCTGAAGAAAATACTTCCAATATTTTTACACTGAAAGTCCTGAATAAGTGGACATTAAGAAACCCTGCGCTGAGAGGCTGGTGAGCGTACCTGGAGCTGACCGTCAGAGCAACAGGAGAGGCTTAACAGGGAGCGTGTTTCAGAACAGCCCCAGACGCAGCACTGACGCTTCAAGATGCTTCATTGTTTTATTACTTTAAAACAAAATACTTTATTTCACTATAGCAGTGGTTTTCAAAGTGTGAGGCGCGCCTCCCCCTCCACCCACCTGTGTGAGAGCTCACTCCCTTCACCTCCACCCACCTGTGTGAGTGCTCACTCCCTTCACCTCCACCCACCTGTGTGAGTGCTTCACCTCCACCCACCTGTGAGAGTGCTCACTCCCTCCACCTCCACCCACCTGTGAGAGTGCTCACTCCCTTCACCTCCACCCACCTGTGAGAGTGCTCACTCCCTCAACAACTCAATATGGGGTCCCACTTACCAAATATTTGTAATGTTGCGGGGGGGTGTCCGTCAACTCAATATGGGGTCCCACTTACCAAATATGTTTACCATGTACTTATACTTATGGGGTCTGGGAATCTGAAGTATGGAAACTTAAACCCACCCATAATTTTCTTTTCAATAACATTTAAAATTTCTCACATAATCCTGATTTACGTGAATAGTCTGAGAGGCTAGTGCTGGAGAAGAATGAGCAAATTGAAAAAAATTCCAAAAATGTGCTTGGCGCTCCGAGCCTTTGAGAGTGTGTTGTTTAGCTTGTGTGGAACCCGCTTGCAAAATATGGGGACCCTGCGACCTTCCACAAGGTCAAAACCGAGGTCAGAGGTCACATTTTCATGCCGTACTGTGCCCTTTACGGCAGAAAGGAAGGTCCGACCGCCTTGAGCTTGCTCTCATTAGAACCGGCTTGAGAACTACATGCAGATTGATGCCTCTGCTGCTCCTAATGTCAAAGGTTACGGCTTGAAATGTAACAAAGCTTCAAAGCTCAAAGGTCACGCTTTCATGCCGTACGGTAGCCTTTACAGCACAAAGGAAGGTCCGACTGCTTTGAGCTTGATGTCATTTTAACCGTCTCGGAGAGCAGATGCAAATGGATGCCTCTGGTGCGACTAAATGTCAAAGGTTACGGCTTAAAATGTACCAAAACCTTCCGTTAAGGCCTTTTGAGAAGTCGCAGTGCTCCGTGAGTGTTTAAAGTACTTTGACAAGGGATAAAGAGATCATTTGTTCACAGGGGGCCTCTAAATAGGGCCCAGGTCAGAAATCTGAAATATGGGAACCCTAGCCCACCCAGAACCTTTTTTCAATCAAATGCCATCATGCATTACTGCCATTGACGTCTGACTGCCCTAGCTCCGCCCCCTGAGGGCCTAGAGACTCACGGAGGGTACCATTGGATGCGGAATAATTAAAGGTGGGGAATAGCCATTGAGCCCGAACCGATCAGACGTTGTTATCAAAAGATACGAATTAGTAGCACTTTTAGACAAATTAGCTTTTCATTGGAATAATATTGATATAAAATCAAGCATTTGAGTAATGCAATTGATATTCACAGCAAATGTTCCCCGCTATATGTAGTACACTGGTGTATAATTTCAGGGATCCAGCTGCTACCGTTCGCTCCTATAAGATATTTTTTATTAAAAAAACGTGAAATCCTAAAAGAGATATAAATAGATAATTTTTTCACAGGGCCCAAAAAGGGCCTAAATAGGGCCCAGATCAGGGATCTGAAGTATGGGAACCCTAGAACACCCAGAACTTTTTTTCAATCAAATGGCAAACTTTCTCACAAAATCCTGATTTACTCGTAGAGTCAGACAGGGTTTTGCTGGAGAAGAATGAGCAAATTGAAAAAAATTCAAAAAATGTCATTTTATTCCTCTCCACCACCACAAGGCTGGCAGATTAATGCATGCAACATTTTTTATATTTAGTCAAGAGATAATTATATGTGGAAAGTTGTCTTCTCAGACTCTCCATATTTGAAGTTGATTATTGTATAGTTAGTGTTATAGTATTTTAGGGTAGTTAGTATAATAGATTTATTCATTTTGTAACTATTACATGTAAAACACACGTTTTTCACATGCTGGCAGTACTTCTATTCGCTTCGTCTTGGTCTGTAGATGTGATTTGATGTGTCGTTTATACATTTTGATGGCGGAAAAGATATGAAAATGTCCCGTTGATATACATACTGAGAAATATATTCGTATATAGTAGACTTTTTTCCCTGTAATCTCTAAGCGGCCCTGTGTCGTACTGAGATAAGCGTTAGTCTTTGCTCTGCGCGACCCGGGTACGATACCCGCCTGAGACCTTTTAATGGAAATGTGAAAATTATTTAAAATGTGTTGAATTGAGAGAGGGATACTTTTAAGTTAATTATTATAGGTTTAGTTATTATGGAATTATTAAATATAAAACAATTGTGTTGAATTAAGAGAGGGATAATGGGTTACATTATAATTTATGTCAGGGTGAACAGTGAATGTGTGAAATACTAATATTATGCTAACCGCTAGTCGCTAAGCTAACGGCAGCCATTTCAATGTATTTTTCCATTGAAAATGCTAACCGCTAGCAGCAAAGCTAGCATCACAGCCACTGGTCCGTTTGCGGATACTTTGCATACATTTTTCACACACTAGAAGTCTGTGAGTACTTCGGTTAGCTTCGTCTTGATCTGTAGATGTCATTCGATGCATCGTTTGTCCATTTTGATGGTGTAAAAGACTACTGTCTGCACGAAATCGGAAACCGGAAGTCGGTTTTTGAAAGGACTCAGAAGAAAAACGGCTGCCTCACTTCATGGAGGAATGTCTCCCCGCTCCATGTGCACTCTGGCCCCGGTATATGTGTTGCCTGGAGACCCCCCAGTATGGTTCTTCAAAAACTTTAAGTTTTTGAACTGGTCTCTGGAGGAATGTGAGGAAAGTGGAGTTGTCAGGGGACTCTACCCGCATATGAGGCACTATTTTCGGATACATTTCATCCATTTTCACCCCTTCCTCTGGTTCTTCCAAAAGTTAACATACTTTTTCTGACTCTGGAGGAATGTAAGGGGAGTTGTCAGGGACTCTACCCGCCTTACGGGACACTATTTTCGGATACTTTTTTTCCATTTTCACCCCTTTTCTATGGATCTCAAAAAAAGTTAACTCAGACTTTATTAAATAATTTTTTTTAGGGCCGGGACTTTAACGCGTTAATTAAGATTAATTAATTACACAAAAATTAACACGTTAAAAAAATTAACGCATTTTAATCGCACTTTAATCGCACTTATTTTTGCACAGCGGAACGTTTCTCACTGGATAAGTTTCAGGCGTACCGATTATACTGGAGCACCAACTAACGTTCATGACTTCAGCATGGGACTTCAAACAACAACAAACCACGGTGATCAACAGTCAAACATGAACGAACAAGCTGATGAGACCGCTTTGGTCGGCCCCGTGGATGGGAAATTTTGTTTTAAAAAACGGATGGATGGAAGCGTCGACAAGAGCACGGTTTTGTGCAAATTATGCAAAAAAGAATTTGCATATCACCGCAGCACATCAAGCCTAAAGTATCACCTAAATGCAAAGCATGTAGCAGCTAGTGTGGACGTAAACACCCTACTCCGAGTGCAAGGAACCACACCCTGACCCAACCCACACTCAACCAGATGACTGGTTTCAGGGCCAGGATAAGTAAGTCCACGTCTGAGAAAATAACCAACTCCCTGGCTCACTGGATTGTCACTGGGCTCGACATTAAGGACTGCCCGATGGCCCGGGGCCATCTAGTATTTAGCTCGGGCAATGAAGCCTCACCTGCTGGTTGCCCGATCGGGCAATCTATTATGCCAGTATCATGCAGCTCGCGGATCTAGTAATGAGTGACCCGACAGTAAAACTAAACATATCTATAACTAGTTTAGGTAGTTTGAGAGGTAATTAAAATAGCTACGTGTGATATTCTAACCTGAAGTGTGTGTTTTGTTCCGCTCACCGCGGCATGTGGTTATGCAGAGCTGCGTGTCAAGTCTCGACTCGTCAGCAGCAGCTGATCTCTCTCCCGTCAGATTAGACTTCACTCGCGTTTATGTCCATATCAATCAGATCCAGCTAGTTCTAGCTAATGATATGACTACCTGCTTATTAAAAGACAACTACACAATAAGTGTCGCTATGCAACTGGATGAGGCCACAAAGTATAGCGCAGCATTATGCATTTGCTCTCAAGGGAAATTATTTTGACCGAAGATATTTAGATTTGCCGGCTAACGGGAACTCTGACGTGTGCTTCGCGGATGCGCTCGGCTCTTCTCGACTGCTGCTCGGGTCTGCTCGGTCAGCTTCCGGATGAGGAGGCATTCGTTCGACCAATTTACAGTAGTTAACATTACAAACATTTTTAACAGGGGCCATAATAGTGTAAATAATGTTTGTTTTGGCAGTTATAACTGAATGTAATGTTTTCTACTTTTCTCCATCTGGGAAGGCATTTGCCTTCATCAGATGGAAAGTGTTTTGACCAACAACTTAAGTATTTCTTAAAGCTATGCAGGGCATGCAAGCGAGCAAACACAAACAAGAACAAACAAACAAGTGAAATGAAGAATACCATTGAAATTGTACAATATAATATTGTGGTGGTTCATCTTATAATTCAGTCTAGAGAATGCACCAGACAGCATCTAAGACCTGCAAAAATTAAAAAATGTCTAGGGGGACGTAGGCCCCCCAAACCCTTCGTGCCATTTCGTCCGCATGCATTTTTCAGGACAATCTCTATTGGGCTCAGGGCCATCTGTAAATTAGCTTAGATGGCCCTGTGCTTAACAATGCAATTTTTAAAAATGCGATTAAAAATGCGATTAATTCCGATTAATTAATTACAAAGCCTCTAATTAATTAGATTATTTTTTTTAATCGAGTACCGGCTTTAATTTGTCTATATATGACTTATTTTTTAAATATAGTGGGGATAGTGGAATTAACTAGTACCCAGTACTGGGAGGGACTGACTTTGATTGCAGATATAGCAATGTTTGAATAAAAAAAAAGTGCACCACAATATATATTATAATAATTCTATTTTGACTACCAGTTTCGGGTGGGTTTCGAACCCGGGACCTACTGGACCAAATACCAGTGCTTATCTCAATGCCCCACAAGTGGCGCTGAGAGCTTATGGAGAATAAGATGCTTTATAGATTCGTCAATAGAGTAACGAGACATTTAGCTTTGTTTTCCACCAGTAAAATGTACAAACGACACATCAATTCACATCTACAGATGAAAACGAAGCGAATGGACGTACTGCCAGACTCATAGTGTGTATAAATCGAGATGTGAGATCTATCTCCCCTGCTCTCTCCGTTTCTCAACGGTGACGTCACTTTCAGCTTCACTTTAAAAATTTCAATTAGCAAAATACATTTCCCTTTGTTTTCCACCATCAAAATGGACAAACGATGCCTCAAATGACATCTACAGATCAAGACGAAGCGAATGGAAGTACTCCAGAGACTCCTAGCATGTCGAGTTTTTCTGTTTGAGCACTATTTACATTTCTGGTTAGCCCAGAAATGTGAGAGATCTCACGTCTCAATTTCCACACACTAGGAGTCTGCGAGTAATTCCATTCGCTTCGTCTTCATCTGTAGATGTAGTTGGATGTGTCGTTTGTACATTTTGATGCTGGAAAACATAAGTAAATGTGCCGTTCAGAATGTTTATAATAGACAACACAGCTATAAGCGTGAGGCGATCCAGGTCGCTACACGGGTGACACGGGATCGAAACTCCTGTCAGACTCTCCATATTATATAGCAGAACAAATACATTTATACAAAAACATTTAAGAAACATTATAAGAACAATCATTGGGAACATTTAACAAACTTTATACACATTAATTTCATCATATTAATCATATGAATCATACATCACATGTGATGTGAAAAGCCATTGCTACGTTTTTAAACTTGTAAACACGCGTTCAGGAGTCTGAAAGTGGTTTCATTAGCTTCGTATTGGTTTGTAGATGCGATTTGATGTGTTTTTTTGTCAATTGTGATCGCCAAAACGATAGAGAAATGTCTTTTTACTTAAAAGTGGAGTCTATATATGATACTTTTGTTTGGAGAGCGGGGTACGAATCCCGCCCATGGCATCAAATCTTGAGTTCCTTGAATTCATTATTATATGTGACACAAGTCAATATGGCTGCATATTTAATAGTTATAACAATTATTATTATAATTATTTTGGAATTATTAATAATATTGAGAAGTGGGCTTCCATATTGAGATGTGGGACTTCACCCCAATCCCCATAGGTATATATAGATAACTTTTAATAGGAATCTCTGTTTGACATATGTTCAGAATGTGCTATTTATTCAGAAATAGCACATTCTGAATGACCCAGTGTACACATCGTTGTGTACCACCGTGTCACAGCCTGCTGCTGCTGCATTCACATAACTTTTACCCAGCTTTCACTGCTCACTGCACCACAGTGCTACTTATGAATTGACCCAAGTGCATATTTAATAGTTATAAAAACTATTATTATTATTATTTTGGAATTATTAATAATATTGAGAAGTGGGCTTCCATATTGAGATGTGGGAGTCCTGAAGTGGGAACCCCCCAGGCAAGTGGGATCTACAAGTTATAAAAACTATTATTATTATTTTGGAATTATTAATAATATTGAGAAGTGAGCTTCCATATTCTCAATAGCTTATTGAGTGTACAGCAGGACCATATGCAAGCCCACTTACATATATATCAAAGCCAGTTCATGCTAAGTTATTGAGTGTACAGCAGGACCATGTTGACCACCGCATGTTTGTGGAGAACCTGGTGCTAAATCACTTGCAGACGACCTGATTCTGGGTCTGGGTTTTGTAAGTAGCAGAGCAGCTCCTTCGCTGCGATCTATTGAAAGTCAGCCCTTGATCCAAGCTTTTGTCGGCCGTGGGCCCCACCGACCCCGCACACACCTCAGGGTGCCTGGGGTAGCACACGCGCAGAGAGTCACCAGCAGAAGCACAGGTGTGCAGAAGCAGCAGCGGGAGCAGGGAGGCACTCTCCGTGGTGCTGAACCCCGGTTCAGCACCACGGAGAGCATGAGACATGCTAAGTTATTGAGTGTACAGCAGGACCATATGCAAGCCCACACTTACTCCATATATCAAAGCCAGTTCATGCTAAGTTATTGAGTGTACAGCAGGACCATATAGTGTACAGCAGGACCATATGCAACCCCACTTACTCCATATATCAAAGCCAGTGTACAGCACGACCATATGCAAGCCCACTTACCGGACACCCGATATATGGAGTAAGTGGTCGAGGGGTTGAGGTCGCGACCCCCGGTAGCGCCGGGACCCCGGCGAGACCTCGTGGAGTCCGAAGATTTTACAAACTTGGAGGGGCGTGTGCAAAATGGGAGTTAGCGGAGGCTCCGGCAGCAAGTGTCCGACGGCTCCATAATATGGCCCTTTCGGTCATCCCAAGGGTTCAGTCCTGCTACTTTTGGTAAGCTGAATTGTCTGTCTTTTTTTTATTTAGTTTTGAGCATATCTCTATACACCGGCCATAGCCTCATGAGGTTCATTTATACAGAGGCTTTCATCAATGTGAAATTACACATCACATCAAAGGGCAAACATCAAAGGCTAATTAGATTAGACAACAAAGGGCTCTGAGGGGCAGGGGTCAAAGGAGACTATCTTATTCAATACATAAAATAACTATATAACAAAGGGACTGCCTGGGGCTAATCTAATCTAATTACTCCACTCTCGGGGGAAGGGTCAAATACCTTAACTATCTTAATCAATACATCAAAAGACCTATACAACAAGGGGTGCCTGGGGTATTTTAAACATATCTGATTGTAGTCTAATTACTCCACTCTCAGGGGCAGGGGTCAAATACCTTAACTATCTTAATCAATACATCAAAAGACCTATACAACAAAGGGCTCTGAGGGGCAGGGGGTCAAAGAGGGGGTCAAAGAGACTATGTTATTCAATTACTCCACTCTCAGGGTCATCAAAGAATGGGAGGCGAGACATGGGAGGCGGGACTTAGCTCATTGGCCAATGGGAGACGGACTTAGCTCATTTGCATAATTGGGGGCGTGTCCATATGTCACTTTTTATGCATACTAATTTGACGAAAGGGACATCCTTACTACTACTTATATGAATGCACCTGCCAATTGCCTGGTCAAGTTAGATGCTGCGTATCACAGCGCACTGAGATTTGTGACAAACTGTAAAGCATTAACCCATCACTGTACCCTGTATGCAAGGGCTGGTTTGCCTTCACTAACTGTACGGAGGCTCAGTCACTGGTACATCTTTATATACAAAGCCATGTTAGGGAAACTTACATCTTATATCTGCTCCCTGATCTCAGGGAGAATTGTAAGTGGCTGCTGCCTGAGATCGCATGCTGTGGTTTTATTAAATGTGCCAACTGCTAGGACTGTCTTAGGGAAGACTGCTTTTAGATGCAGCTCCTCTGTCTTGGAATAGTCTGCAAATTAAATGGAAACTGAACAATCTGGTGCCACTAAATGTTTTAAAGCTCGGTTGGATGCTACTCAATCAGAAGCTGTTAGTACCTGTTCATGTGGATCATTATGTAAATGATGTCCTTTTGTTGTTCTGTTTATGTTGTTATGTTTCATGTGGAACTACTTGAGCAGGTCTCCCTTGAAAAAGAGATCAATGATCTCAATGGGATTTATCTGTATAAATAAAGGTTTGAACTTAAATGAAATTGCTGGCTAAGTCAAACTGTTCTGGTCTCTGACCTGAGAGTCTTCAGTTCACAGAGTGGACTCTCCAGTCCAGCAGACAGCAGCTTCACTCCTGAATCCTGCAGGTCGTTGTTACTCAGGTCCAGCTCTCTCAGACTGGAGGACTGGGAGCTGAGGACTACGTACAGAGCTGCACAGCTTCTCGCTGACAGGTCACAGCCACTCAGCCTGAAGAGACGATGAGGACAACAGTTATTCAGGAGACAGCAGTGTGTTAAAAACTGATTCACTAAATCAATGATCTCTGTACTTACAGAGCCTTCCTGGAGGCGTTGACCACTGGCAGCAGCCTCAGAAGAGCCTCCTCTGAAGCACAGTATTTCTGCAGGTCAAACACGTCCAGATCTTCTCCTGATGACAGCAAGATGAAGACCAGAGCTGACCACTGAGCAGGAGACAGATTATCTGTGGAGAGACGTCCTGAACTCAGGGACTGTTGGATCTGCTCCACTAGAGAACGATCATTCAGTTCATTCAGACAGTGGAACAGGTTGATGCTTCTCTCTGCAGACAGACCCTCTTCCATCTTCTTCTTGATGTACTGGACTGTTTCCTTATTGGTCTGTGAGCCACTTCCTGTCTGTATCAGCAGGCCTCGTAGGAGTTTCTGATTGGTCTGCAGAGAAAGACCCAGGAGGAAGCGGAGGAACAAGTCCAGGTGTCCGTTTGGACTCCGTAAGGCCTGGTCCACAGCACTCTGGTAGAGATGTGTTAGTTCAGGTTTGACCTCAGACTTCTGGGAGGTTGCTGGTTCTTCTGACAGCAGGTTGACTCCAGAGCTGATGAAGGTCAGATGGACATGAAGAGCAGCCAGGAACTCCTGAACGCTCAGATGGACGAAGCAGAACACCTTGTCCTGGTACAGTCTGCTCTCCTCTCTGAAGACCTGTGTGAACACTCCTGAGTACACTGAGGCTGCTCTGATATCGATGCCACACTCTGTCAGGTCGGACTCGTAGAAGATCAGGTTGCCTTTCTGCAGCTGCTCAAAAGCCAGTTTCCCCAGAGCCTCCATCATCTTCCTGCTCTCTGGACTCCAGTGTGGATCTGTCTCAGCTCCTCCATCATACTTGATGTTCTTCACTTTGGACTGAACCACCAGGAAGTGGATGTACATCTCAGTCAGGGTCTTGGGCAGCTCTCCTCCCTCTCTGGTTTTCAACACCTCCTCCAGAACTGAAGCAGAGATCCAGCAGAAGACTGGGATGTGGCACATGACGTGGAGGCTTCGTGAGGTCTTGATGTGGGAGATGATGGTGCCGGCCTGCTTCTGATCTCTGAATCTCTTCCTGAAGTACTCCTCCTTCTGTGGGTCAGTGAACCCTCGGACCTCTGTCACCATGTGCACACACTCAGGAGGGATCTGATTGGCTGCTGCAGGGCGTGTGGTTATCCAGAGGCGAGCCGAGGGAAGCAGCTTCCCCCTGATGAGGTTTGTCAGCAGCCGGTCCACTGAGGTGGACTCTGTGACATCAGTCAGGACCTCAGTGTTGAGGAAGTCCAGAGGAAGTCGACTCTCATCCAGACCGTCAAAGATGAACACGACCGGGAACCGATCGAACCTGCAGATTCCTGCGTCTCTGGTTTCAGGGAAGAAGAGATGAACGAGTTCCACCAAGCTGTACTTGTTCTCTCTCACCACGTTCAGCTCTCTGAAGGTGAATGGAAATATGAACTGGATGTCCTGGTGGGCTTTGCCTTCAGCCCAGTCCAGAGTGAACTTCTGTGTTAAGAATGTTTTCCCGATGCCAGCCACGCCCTTTGTCAGCACTGCTCTGATTGGTGCATCTCTTCCAGGTGAGGCTTTGAAGAGGTCTTCTTGTCTGATGGGTGTTTCTGGTCTGTCTGGTTTCCTGGATGCTGTTTCAATCTGTCTGACCTCATGTTCCTTGTTGACCTCTGCAGACCCCCCCCTCTGTGATGTAGAGCTCTGTGTAGATCTGGTTCAGGAGGGTTGGGTTTCCTGCTTTAGCGATGCCCTCAAACACACACTGGAACCTCTCCTTCAGGGTGGACTTGAGTTTACCCGGACAGACTCCCGCAAAGGTTCCTGAAAGAACACGCAACAAAGATCATTAGGTCCCACTGGAACTCTGGTTCTCTGGATGAAATATGGATAGCTGCTGGTCTCTTGAGACATCAGCAGAGGAGACATGTATCCAGAGTGTTACATCGCTATAGAAACCCTCTTACTGCGGTGCAGACGCTCAGCCAGCTCCTCCTGCTCCATGCTCCTCAGGAAGTGCAGTGTGATGTTCAGGAATGCCTCTCTGCTGCTCCTCTGCTCTTCATCCTCAGCCTCCAACACCTCCTCATCCTCACTCTCTAAGCACTCTGGGTAATCTGAACCCAGAGCCTTCCGGATCTTCTTCAGCTCGCTCTTCACAAAGGAGACGACGTGGTCCTCCAGCAGCTGGAACATCACATGAACGACACAAACTATAAACCATGGATCCAAACATCAGATCCGGACAGACGGACTCTCTGAAAGTGCAGCATGGAGATGACTGTGAACAGAAGAGAGGTCAAGTATCTGTAGGACATGCACTCACCGTGAATATGGAGTCCAGCTGTGTCTGATGCTGCTGGGCAGACTGACCACCGGGAACCTCCGAGCTCTCCTGGTCCCCTCTGTGGAGGAACCATGAAGCATTAGCTCACAGGATGTCTGTCCACACAGAGACACACTCGGGGTAAAGGAGGACAGGGAAACGGGCTGCTGGTCCTGGGCGTCAGCGGGAACTTTGCACTACAGGAATATTTATTTCCAGCTACTGTTGAAGAGCAGAGGATTCTGTCCGTCCTTCATTCTGGTCCTGCTGAAACGTGGCTGTGTGGATAGAGACTGGACTCTGCAGCTGTTCATCAGGAAGAGGACAGACCTAGGGACAGTTCTTACACCAGCCCCCGTTACCCCCCCCCCAGCTCCACAGCAGGGGTCAGGGTTCACCTGGCAGTAGAGCTGGTTGTGACTTTGATGAAGGCTCAGTCTCCTCCATCAGAAGTGTTTGAGAGATGGTGGAACAGCTTCTGAACAGCCTGAGTTTTCAGGTGGAGTTTCACGGCCCCTCCCACTGTGGACGTTCACAACTAAACACTTTGGACATGAGGAGGGGTCGGGCGAGACTTTAAGAACTAGTTTTATTCCATCATAACCCGGACTCTTGCGATGAGTTTCAGCTTACCTCTGATCAGCAGATGGAGGTCGTCCTTTAAAGTCTATGATGGCGTCCTTCGACCAGTCGCTCTTGAAGGACAGACAGCTGGGGGAGTCTGCTCTCTGCTGCTGGACCCTGAAACAGAAACAGATGCAAGCCGGACGAAAACGGATGTAAATGATGTTAAATCTCTTAACCTGTTAAGCCCTGAGCCTGTTTTCAGGTCTCAGGCTCCAACATGACGTGCCCAGAACAAATGACTATTTCTTCACTTCTAAAAAGGGTAAATTATTCATATTTATCTCAACGCAATGATGAACCTGTGAGTTGGATGCAGATGAGTCAGAATCAAGATAGATGTTTTTATTTGAAAGTAAATTCAGATTGAACATGGTAAAAAACTGTAAATGATAGAGAGGCGAAGTCCCTCCCTTCCGGGGAGCTCCATGGGACCTTATTTCAGAAAGATTATGCATTGAAGTCAATGGAGAGAGAAAGATTATATTTCTATCCCGTTTGAATTGTGCCACGAATTACACCTGATGTTTGTCAATTTAAAAGATCATTTTGCAAGTAAAAAAAACCAAATACAAATGTGTCGTAAAAATGTGAAGTAACACTTTGTTTGTGTGAAACCGCTCAATGAACTACATCTCCCGTCTCGCACCACACACCCAGACGGCCGGCACGTTGGAACATTTCACTTCTTTCTTTCAGAACGAGGCAGAAAGTATTAAAAGAGGTGGAAATCATTCCAAGTCTGGGCACGTTGAGAGCTGTACACACACACAATGGGAGTCAGTCGGTTCGTAGAGCCAGCATGCGGGACCGGGATCCTGGGATTTGTAGTCTTTCTAGTTGCGTATTTTTCATAGTCTTATATTTCAACAGTTTTAAGACAAACTGTGACTTTTTTGACATGGAAATTATTTTTAAAGATTGACAAATATCATATGTGTAATTCGTGGCACAATTCAAACGTTATCAAAAGATAATCTTTCTCTCTCCATTGACTTCAATACATAATTTCTCCGAAATAAGGTCCCATGGATAGAAGGGCGTGACTTCGCCACTCTATAGTGTCCGTCCAAAAACCATTACTTATAGTGAAAACCACCCTTGGATGATGGGATAGTAGACTAAAAGCTTTAGGAATCCAAACTATAACATATAATAAGTACCCTGTGTGGCGGCGTTTTAATCCTTGTCTACAATTGAATAGCCACCTCTATCGGGGTTGTGGGTTCTGACGCACCTCTTTGTTTCCAAACAATTCAGCGGAGATCGTAGTTGAATCAGAAGTGATTCCACTGATAAAGCGCGAGTTGAACCCGAACGAAAGCAAAGAGGAAATGGGTAAAGTGTTGGGAGGCGAAACATATGGTGTTATGTGCGCGTCTATCCGGAGCAAGCAATGAAACATTTTGAGCACAGAAAACGTTATTGAGCGCGATTAACATTTTTGACCACAGAACATTTTATCTTGCAAACTCGTCAATTCTATTTTAAGAGAAATGGACTCGAGCCCCGTCACAAGCTCCTGCACGCTCTCTCTCCCTCGCTCAACCTCTCCACCCAGTGCGCGCTCAGGCTTGCCTGCGGGCTCGCTCAAGTTGGCACAGTGTTACAAATGTGCCACAAAACCAACCAAATCGGAGCACTCGAGAAGCTCCATTCTGATTGGCTGTTCTGTCTCCAATCATGTCTTCTATCTGAGATACGGGAAGAGAGGGATTTTAGGTTGCCATCAAGTTTGGCCAGACTAACACATCTCTAATGTTAAATAAATAAAACACCATTCACAGTTAAGAATGAGATATTAATTATTGATGCCATAACTGATTGCATGACAGCTTCTCATTTCTCCAGCATGGAAGCTGTCACACAGAAGTTAAATCCATTTCTCACTTATTCTGAGGAGAAATGTTTTGAGTGGGTTGATTTCATTCTGCTCCTGTGCATTCACTTCCGGTAAAAGTTCCTTCAAAATAAGAGTCCCGATCTTATTACTACCAAAATAAAAGTGCTAAACAAAACTTTACCATAGAAAATATTGGCATAAAAATATAATCATTTATATAAAAAGGTAACACATGTTAAATATAGTTAGACTTATAAAAGGTCATTTACAGCATTAATAATTAATATCTAATTCTTAACTCTGAATGGTAATCCTTGTCTACAATTGAATAGCCACCTCTATCGGGGTTGTGGGTTCTGACGCACCTCTTTGTTTCCAAACAATTCAGCGGAGATCGTAGTTGAATCAGATGAGCGTTAGTCATTGATCCACACGGCACACACAGGAGGACACATTTCTTCGCTTCGTAGTAACTCAAAGTTTATCATTTTCCAAAGGAACAAAAAGAACACGGTCAAAAGACTTTTCCGTTTCCCCGTCTCATCGCCCCCCGCTGTGTCCGATCAACCTACCATAGGCACATAGCTGTGCACGTGATACTGACGCACATATGACAAATAATAAGTGAGCCTTAAATGAATGCATTTTAAACCATAGTGTGACTCACAACAAAGAGCCGATAACTTACAGTATAATCGAATTTATATTATTATTAAGCCTAACATTCAGACAATAATAACAAAAGGAAAATGGCTCTAACGCCCTGTATCAAGACTGATGCAAAACAAGTGACATTTGACCTTTTTGAGAGGTTTAGCAAAAACACCTTTGGGGTCATTTGGTATATTTTCCATATCTCTGGAACCCATTGGTCGATGTTGGTGATCGACACCTGTTTTGAACCGTTAGAGCCAATAGAATCGACGGGGGGTTCCTCAATCCACCTAGATATTACCATTGGCAGAGCCTGACAGTAACGGTTGCCAGGTTGCCATTGGCAACCATTCAGAAAAAATGTGAACCACTTCTTGGCCTTTGGTTTTGTAGTGAAATATTTGTATGTATTCATGTTAGCAAACTATGAATAAGCTTAAAATGGGAAATGATTTGTGTAAAAACTGTGAGCTGGATTTGGGGCCGGTTGACATGTGGTGTTGAGAACAAAGGAAGATGGGGGAAGGTGAGGGTTTGACTTGCATTCAACTCAGATCTAGAAGATAATGAAGCTGAGCTACTGTGATTGGGGAGACTTAAGATTTGAGGTATTGGTGATATTTGGGCGGCCAATCACGAAGGTCTGAAAGGGTGGATCAGATAACTCCTCCCATTGTTAGCAATGTATAAACACAGGAACCACGCTGTGTTCAGCCTCTTTCCTCTGGCTGGCTCACGTGAGTATCAGGTAAATATGGGATCCCAAAGATAACTGTATTGAATGTGTACTGTATTGATTGTATTGCATTGTCATATTACCATTAAAGTAGATTATTGTTTAACGGTTACTTGGTAGCTCTGGATTCCTTCCTGTATGATAACCAGCTTGTTAGGGACGCGCGGAGATTTGAAAAGCGGACCAGTTATCCCTCAAAATCTCCATCAGTTTCCATCAGTGGCAAAAAAAACACCTTTGGGGTCATTTGGTATATTTGCCATATCTCTGGAACCCATTGGTCGATTTTGGTGATTGACACCTGTTTTGAACCGTTAGAGCCAATAGAATCGACGGGGGGTTCCTCAATCCACGTAGATATTACCATTGGCAGAGCAGGACAGTAACGGTTGCCAGGTTGCCATTGGCAACCATTCAGAAAAAATCAGTGGCAACCAGTTTCTAACATGGAGAAATGAGGACGGCTGAACGTGCACCCCAAAAGAGATACATGTTCATTATTTGTTGCATTAAGAGTGATATGTAATTATTGTTGTGACCGGTCGGAACCTGATACTTGAGTTGCAGGTGCATTGGTGTGATTACGGAGCCAGAGGGCCATGCACGTTTACTCGCGTGCGCCGTGTGTTTGTTTTACAACGAATGGCGAAGCAAATGAAGTTGTTTGACTGTGGGGTAAAACGTCCGGCCAACCCGTCAACATCTCAAACGAATGATCAAAGTGATTCCACTGATAAAGCGCGAGTTGAACCCGAACGAAAGCAAAGAGGAAATGGGTAAAGTCTTGGGAGGCGAAACATATGGTGTTATGTGCGCGTCTATCCGGAGCAAGCAATGAAACATTTTGAGCACAGAAAACGTTATTGAGCGCGATTAACATTTTTGACCACAGAACATTTTATCTTGCAAACTCGTCAATTCTATTTTAAGAGAAATGGACTCGAGCCCCGTCACAAGCTCCTGCACGCTCTCTCTCCCTCGCTCAACCTCTCCACCCAGTGCGCGCTCAGGCTTGCCTGCGGGCTCGCTCAAGTTGGCACAGTGTTACAAATGTGCCACAAAACCAACCAAATCGGAGCACTCGAGAAGCTCCATTCTGATTGGCTGTTCTGTCTCCAATCACGTCTTCTATCTGAGATACGGGAAGAGAGGGATTTTAGGTTGCCATCAAGTTTGGCCAGACTAACACATCTCTAATGTTAAATAAATAAAACACCATTCACAGTTAAGAATGAGATATTAATTATTGATGCCATAACTGATTGCATGACAGCTTCTCATTTCTCCAGCATGGAAGCTGTCATACAGAAGTTAAATCCATTTCTCACTTATTCTGAGGAGAAATGTTTTGAGTGGGTTGATTTCATTCTGCTCCTGTGCATTCACTTCCGGTAAAAGTTCCTTCAAAATAAGAGTCCCGATCTTATTACTACCAAAATAAAAGTGCTAAACGAAACTTTACCATAGAAAATATTGGCATAAAAATATAATCACTTTTATAAAAAGGTAACACATGTTAAATATAGTTAGACTTATAAAAGGTCATTTACAGCATTTATAATTAATATCTAATTCTTAACTCTGAATGGTTTTCATTTATTCAACATTAGAAATGTATTAGTCTGGCCAATCCAAGACTTCAATGCTGAAGGGCCAGTGGATCTATGGTGGGGGTCAGCACAGAGGTCAAGACTTCAATGCTGAAGGGCCAGTGGATCTATGGTGGGGGTCAGCACAAAGGTCAAGACTTCAATGCTGAAGGGCCAGTGGATCTATGGTGGGGGTCAGCACAGAGGTCAAGACTTCGATGCTGAAGGGCCAGTGGATCTATGGTGGGGGTCAGCACAGAGGTCAAGACTTCAATGCTGAAGGGCCAGTGGATCTATGGTGGGGGTCAGCACAAAGGTCAAGACTCGATGCTGAAGGGCCAGTGGATCTATGGTGGGGGTCAGCACAGAGGTCAAGACGTCAATGCTGAAGGGCCAGTGGATCTATGGTGGGGGTCAGCACAGAGGTCAAGACGTCAATGCTGAAGGGCCAGTGGATCTATGGTGGGGGTCAGCACAGAGGTCAAGACAACCCACATTTGAAAGGGAGACAACGGATGACCAAGAAACTAGTGATCTGTGAAGAACAAAATCTGCACTCCTGGTGTTTAGTACACCAGCCATTGAGGGTGGGTTTACGACCACTTAGGTTTCAAATAATTCTGTTAATGACTTATTGTAAAGCATTTGAACATTCTTTTGTGTCACATGTTCATTATTAACTGGATAGTATCTTCATTATTTTAAAATATAAGGTGACTAAAAATGGCAACCTTATTTTCAGTTTTGGCAACCAAAAGCTGATGCCTGGTTGCCTGGCAACCACTTTTAAAAGTTAGCGTTGAGCCCTGCCATGGAGGAGTGAGAGTGAAGCGCACGCAGTTTGCCCAAAACCGGAAGCTCTGCTACACTCTACTTGTAAAACACGTTTATTGCCATAAATGTTATGATGGATTATCAGTAATCATTTCAAAGTGACACAGAGACATTGGATCAAACGCTGATGCCTGGTCAGCAGCGTTTGTATGCGTTCAAATGCCCTTGAACTAGCGCTGTCCCGAATACCATTTTTCGGGCTCCGGATATTCGGTAGTAATCAGCAGCGAATATTCGAATATTCGGTGCGGAGAGATTTGTATTTTTTTTAATACATTTTTTTTTCACATTTATTTTTTTTTCCCAAAAGGTTTCATAACACGCTCCGAATCCGAGACACCTGACAACACGCTGTTCAGCAGAAGCGCAGAAAGAGCATACTATTACGATTTATATGGATTTATTGTCTCAGTACTCGCAAACATTAAAACTAAATGTGTCCTCTGCATTTAACCCAGCGCAGCGCCCGGGGACCAAATCTGGTTCCACATTCCGTCTATAACATTTTACAACCTGAACAGTCAAACAAAGATACAAAACACATATTTCAGCTGCCAGCTTCACGTTGCTGGCATTGTCGTGGACAACGGCTACTCGCTTATAATTCGGAATGGCAAAGGCGTCCGCCACTTCTCCAAGCTGTTCTGCAATATTTACTCCCGTATGGTTTACTTCCATTACTTTGGTTTCCAAAACAAAGTTACAGAGTTTCCACTCGCGAGTTATGAAATGACAGGTGACAGCCATATACGCCTCCATACGCACCGAGGTGGTCCAAATGTCCGTTGTAAAACTTACGGCAGTTGAGTTTTCAATCTGAGTTACAATTTGGTCTCGGTGATCGCTGTACTTCAGAGACATGGCATCTAAAATACTGGAGCGTTTGGGGACAGTGTAGCCGAGTTCCATCTTCTTCATTAATTTTCTGAAGCCTTCGCCTTCGACTATGTAAATGGTCTCATATCCATAGCGATGAAATCTACTATGGCATCTGTTATCTCTATCTTTCTTTTCTCCGTTATCGGGTTTTTGAACTATAGGGTCTGCTGCATTGTTGAGGATGTTGATGGCTGGGATGCGTGGGGATGCACCTATGGACACAATGTATTATTAGGCTGAGCTACTCAACTTTATGCCAATAATTTCCTTAGCCCCAGATGTTCCCACATTACTCCTATTATTTTCACTATTCTGATAAAATTAAAAAACTAATATAAAAAAACTATTCGGTTGCTTGCTTGCAACTATTTCCCAAGCAAAGTAAGTGCACGTTTTTCTCATGTGTAACGTTACTGTTTAAACGGCGGATAAAGCAGCTTCATCATGGCAACTTCACAACAGCTAAGCTAAGCTAGGCTACTACTTGCAGCATCCAGGTGACTTTTCAGAGTTGTTGTGCCACCGTGGTAGGCCAGTTTCTTATCACATATTTGGCACACTGCCTTCTTTTTACCGTCGTCCAATTTAAAATGGTCCCACTGACAGTCTGAAGGCATTTTATGGGTGAAACGAGGTGAAGCGTGCCGTTTGCGTTTGTGAACAGTGAACGCAATGTCAGGAGCACAGGCTGAGATTGTATATATTTCCGCATTTTAACAGTGCAATTCAAAAGTATAAATATAGTATAAGAATATGGCAATTCGCCTTTATTGATATGCATATACATTTAGAAAAATATATTAATTTTCTTTTTAAATATTTTTATTTTTTGTACGAATATCCGAATAATGAAATTGAAACCCGAATAGTTGGCCAACGAACGAATATTCGAATAGTCGAATATTTGGGTACAGCCCTTGAACACAACCTTTGATCAGAAAACAGCAAAGGTAAGACGTATTTGCCGTTTGGCTCCGGAAAGTGAAGCTGTGTGTTGTCTTTCCTGGCTTTCGCTGCCATGAGTTTTGGTCACAGTCATGATACTTATACTATTGGAATCAATATGAATGATATCTTGTTTGTGCAGATCCGATGAATATACAATATTGCTACCGTAAGTTATTATAGTGCTAATTCAGACGCCCGGCGTTAGACTTGTGTTTTGTTTCGGTACAAATGGTTCATATCGTCAGTTAGCTGAGTTTCTTCCCGTTAAGTGGGTATGACACATTAGTAGGTTGATACATGTTAAGAAGCCCTGACACACAGTTCCGTGCCGGCGGGGGCCAACACAACAATATTCAGGCTTAACAGGTTAAGTTCTCGCTGAGAAAAAACGACTTCCTCTCTCCTGATTATGTGGCCGTAAAACATGCTGGAGAAAAGCTGCTGGAAAATAAGTTGGCCAAGACTTCATACGGACTAGTTTTATTCTGTCTTAACCGGACTCTCGCTATGAGGTACAGCTTACCTCTGATCAGCAGATGGAGGTCCTCCTTTAAAGTCTAAGAAGAAGTCCTTCGACCGGTCGCTCTTGAAGGACAGACAGCTGGGAGAGTCTGCTCTCTGCTGCTGGACCCTGAAACAGAAACAGATGCTTTTGCCAGCTGGAGAGAAACTGATGGAAAAGATGTTAAATCTCTTAGAGGCACTTTATATAACAACGTAATGCTAGTGATCGCTTTGTGTTGCCGATGTGTGAACAGATTGAAAAGAACATTAACATTTAAACCTTCCCGACTTCCTGAGTTCCCTATATCAGCCGGTGGACTGCTCTCTATGTGAAGACGTGAAGTTTATCTACGAAGCGCCTCGCCTCTCTTCAGCTGCACTCCAGCACCAGCAGTGTGAAGCTAACGTAAAGAATGTGTCTTTAAAGGGTAACGCCAGAGAGTTCATGCAGACTCCGGTCTGATCCTGAACTTCCTGACGGGCAGACCCCAGGCAGTGCGGGTGGGAACCATCACATCCTCCACCCTGATCCTCAACACCGGAGCCCCTCAAGGCTGCGTGCTCAGCCCTCTCCTCTACTCCCTGTTCACTCACGACTGCGTGGCCACACACAGCTCCAACACCATCGTGAAGTTTGCTGACGACACGACCGTCATCGGCCTGATCACCGACGGCAACGAGACGACGTACAGAGAGGAGGTCGAAGCCTGACATCTTGGTGCCAGGATAACAACGCTCCCCTCCGCCATCAATGGGACTACGGTGGAGAGTCAGCAGCTTCAGGTTCCTCGGTGTCCACATCACTGAGGACCTGACATGGCTGCTTTATATATATGTCTAGATATTATTCTGTGTTATTGTTGGAGGAACCTGTGACCCTGTTTCTATTGCATTACTTCACTGTATCTGTGTGTATGACAAATCAAACCTTTGACCTTTGGACTTCCTGAAGGTTACACAGAAGCTTTAACACCGACAACAACTGACTTTAAATCAAACGGCTTTTAGTCAGTTTGAGTCTTACCCGCCATCAGCAGATTGAGGCTCCATTGAGCTCTTGGAGGACACAGGTCCGGGTCCGGGTCCAGGTTCAGGTCCGGGTCCAGGTTCAGGTCCGGGTCCAGGTTCCAGTTCCATGTTGTTAGGACCCACTTCCTGTTGCTTCCTCTTTGCCTTTCTTTGGGATCACGCTTCACTTCGATTGGACTCTGAAAATAAATTCTCCACATTTATTAATTTTTAAATGTATGTCTTTTATATTTAAACATTAATTTGCTTTATATTACCCCTTGTATTTATAATTGTTTCATTATATGTCTCCACGATTCCTGTTTACAAAAGTATTTTAATATTATTTATTTTAATATATGTATTTTATGTCATGCTCCTTTACTCTTATCTCTGTTTCCTAGAGATTTGAATTGTTCTTTAGTGAACAGCGTTCCTGTGAATGAGGCTGCGGGGATCTGGCGCCCCCTGGTGGCCAATCTACACATGTACATATCATTATAAATCATTCTCTTTATATCTCAGCCCTTTTATAAATGTCCATCCTAGTGGACGTCAGGACGTCTTCATGGACTTTATGACTCAACATCGTTGCAGGAGACGGAACTGAAGCAGACATTTTCTGCACCACAAAGTTCAGGGAGACTCAGAGGATGAGAGAGGTGAGGCTTTCACACCTGGGACAGAAGAGGTTAAGAAGAGGGGGGGGTGCAGGAGGCTCCATGAGGACAGAGAGACAGAGAGGGACGAGCTGGAGAGACACGCCCCCTGTGGGCCCAGAGGAGCACGCGTGTCTCGTTGTTGTTTCTATCTGAAGTGGAGCCGTGACCTCTAGCCGCGTTCACACTGCGGGACTTTTCCCACAAAGGTTCATGGAACTTAGTTCATGATCGCGTTCACACCAAAAAGAGCCGGGACTAAAAGTAGTTCATGCGAACCTTTTTACCCGCTCCAAAGTCCCTGCTAGAGAGCATGCTAGAGAGCATGCTAGAGAGCAGGGACTTTGGAGCGGCTCTTAGTGAGAACAGAGCTATATTCCTGATTGGCTGGCGGATTGCAAACCACGCCCCGTAACACTCCCAAAGAGTTTTGTGAAGCCGCCATTTTATTATCCTCGCATTAGCATTATTAGCATTAGCATCATTAGCATTAGCATTATTAGCATTAGCATTAGCCCAGCGCAGAAACGCAGAGAGACTAACTTATGGCAACACAAAAGAAAACATGGGAGCGGTGGAGATGAGGAGGTGTCGGCGTTCTGGAGATTTACTCGGAAGGCTTCAGTAGAAGCTGCTGGGACTCCCAGCAGCTGCTACTGAAGCCTTCCCCAACTCCGGGGACTTCCGGCCGGGGCCTCCAGGGGGCAGTATACGCCGTGAAGTGGGTTGCGGCCTGCCAGTAAACCCAGAGAAGAAGAAGAAGTGGCGTCAGCGGCTTCATTTGCCTCATCCTCCCTCAGGGACTTTCTCCGGTGTGAACGCGGCTCATGAGAGCTGCCTCAGGAAGCTGTGTTTCTGTGAGCAGGTCAGATGGAGACACATCCACACAACCAGTGGAGAGGACCTGCAGCCCGTGCCGACTGGAGTCAGTGAGGGACTTCCACGACATCGACTACCAAGTCTTTGAAGATCCGGAAGGACTCAC
>CM070498.1:764885-782385 GCA_036324585.1 Champsocephalus esox
AAGACCTGAGTACTTCTACTTACTCAAGTACAAGACCTGAGTACTTCTACTTTACACAAGTACAAGACCTGAGTACTTCTACTTACACAAGTACAAGACCTGAGTACTTCTACTTACATAAGTACAAGACCTGAGTACTTCTACTTGCAAGAGTACAAGACCTGAGTACTTCTACTTACACAAGTACAAGACCTGAGTACTTATACAAGTACAAGACCTGAGTACTTCTACTTACACAAGTACAAGACCTGAGTACTTCTACTTACACACGTACAAGACATGAGTACTTCTACTTACATTAGTACAAGACCTGAGTACTTCTACGTACACGAGTACAAGACCTGAGTACTTCTAATTACACAAGTACAATACCTGAGTACTTCTACTTTACACAAGTACAAGACCTGAGTACTTCTACTTACACAAGTACAAGACCTGAGTACTTCTACTTACATAAGTACAAGACCTGAGTACTTCTACTTACACAAGTACAAGACCGGAGTACTTATACAAGTACAAGACCTGAGTACTTCTACTTACACAAGTACAATACCTGAGTACTTCTACTTTTACTAAAGTACCAGATCTGAGTACTTCTACATTTACTCAAGCACCAGATCTGTGTACTTCTACTTTTAATAAAGTACCAGACCGGAGTACTTCTCTGGCTTTAAAGTATAAGCAGTATTTGTACCATCATATTTCCACAGGAAGAATACATAATGTGCACTTCCTGTCTGTGGCAGCAGAGGGAGCCACAGACTGCAGTATGTCCATGTAGTAGTACTTGTACTCAGTGAGTACATGGTTCCTCATCAACGACCTCATTCATGACCATATTCATTATTCTGCACTGAATACTTCACTCTGATACTTTAGCTGTACTTTCATTTCTCATACTTTAGTTACTTTTCAATGTATGACGTATTCAGCGAGTACTTGTACTGCAGTGAATATCCCAGCTGCTCTAAACACATTCAAGCTCTGTTGAAATGATGAAGGGACTAAAAGCTCTGCTCTACATGGAGATCCCGTCCCGGACCAGCCCCTGCAGGTCCCCCTGTCTCCTGGACCCGGACCTGGACCTGGACCCGGACCTGGACCCGGACCTGGACCCGGACCTGGACCCGGACCTGGACCCGGGGCTGGGTGTGGACGACTTGGGGACTCTGGATCATGGGGTTGGACAGACTGCCTCTCTCTTTGTAAACCAGGCGTCCCCCAGTAGAGGTACTAATGTCCATCTGCTGCTCTCTGTGTCCAATGCTCAGTCCACAGGGGGGACATCTGTCCTCTGTCGGGTTAGCAGCGACGTAGAGGTAGCTGCAGCAATAGCAGCAGCAGCGATGCATGGAGAGAGATCTGCAGGTTAAGGAGAGCGGCATATTAAGGAGACTCTGATTGGTTGGTTGTAGAGCGGCGAGGGGCGTTATGTATGAATGCAGCATGAAGTGCTCGAGTTGACTGCCTGAACTAGCTCGCAGGCTTCGCCCCATTAACTCAACGTATGCTAGCTGTGCTAATCGGGTTAGCGTCCGGCCGTCTCTCTGAGCTGGAGACCCTGCTGTGCAGTTCTATCCTCACTCTCGAGAGTCCTGAGTAGCACGCGGCTGAGAGGGATCAACCGTCACAGGGACGTACGATGCTTCTTACGTTGGCGTTGGTCTTCGGTCCAGCTGGGTTTCCAGACTCTAAAGAAAGCAGCTCCATTTTACTGTGAAGGTAGGTTTCCTTCCAGATCATTCCAACACCTCTCCTGCTTCCTGGTGCTGTGAGTGACAGTGCTGCACCCGGACAGACGGGATGTGTGCCTGTGGCTCACACACCTGAGGAGTTCACACTCTGCGGCTCAGGGAGCAGAGGAAGAGGAAGGAGGAGGCCGGGCACAGAGGATGGATTTCAGAGTGAAGACGAACCTTCCTAAAGCAGTTAGTCCTGAGCCGCCCTGACCCTCATCGGCTCATCCGGCCTTTGAAGCGTGCAGTTCAAGGGGGGGGGGATCAGCCAAATGTCCCCTAAGTGACAAAATGCCCCGAGGTGACACACACACACACACACACACTGATGCATGGACAGCTGCCGCTCTGAGACCACCTTGAGTTCAAAACAAGTCCAAGACCAGATCTGAGAGTCAAGTATCGAGACGGAGGAGTTCCAGTAAGAAGCTCAACGTGGTAGAGATGAAGAGTTTATAATAATGATAACAGAAGGAAACCAAGAGATACAAGTTATGAGGAGACTGTGCAACCGAATAGCTGCATTGGTAGAAAGAAATATCCCAAACTATAATGAATAATGGGTAGAAAGCTAAAGCTAACGGAGGACATCAGTAGATACAAGCGTTCAGACTGAAATGTGCCATCACACGGAGGACGTTGCTCATTTCCTGTCACAAACAAACCTCCCTATTTTGTATTTCTTGTCCGACACCAAAGTCTGATATGCAGGATGATTAGCTTAGCTTAGCTTAGCATAAGCACTGGCAGCAGAGGGAACCTGTTAGCTTAGCTTAGCATAAGCACTGGCAGCAGAGGGAACCTGCTAGCTTAGCTTAGCATAAGCACTGGCAGCAGAGGGAACCTGTTAGCTTAGCTTAGCATAAGCACTGGCAGCAGAGGGAACCTGCTAGCTTAGCTTAGCATAAGCACTGGCAGCAGAGGGAACCTGTTAGCTTAGCTTAGCATAAGCACTGGCAGCAGAGGGAACCTGTTAGCTTAGCTTTGCATAAGCACTGGCAGCAGAGGGAACCTGTTAGCTTAGCTTAGCATAAGCACTGGCAGCAGAGGGAACCTGTTAGCTTAGCTTAGCATAAGCACTGGCAGCAGAGGGAACCTGCTAGCTTAGCTTAGCATAAGCACTGGCAGCAGAGGGAACCTGTTAGCTTAGCTTAGCATAAGCACTGGCAGCAGAGGGAACCTGCTAGCTTAGCTTAGCTTAAGCACTGGCAGCAGAGGGAACCTGTTAGCTTAGCTTAGCATAAGCACTGGCAGCAGAGGGAACCTGCTAGCTTAGCTTAGCATAAGCACTGGCAGCAGAGGGAACCTGTTAGCTTAGCTTAGCATAAGCACTGGCAGCAGAGGGAACCTGTTAGCTTAGCTTAGCATAAGCACTGGCAGCAGAGGGAACCTGTTAGCTTAGCTTAGCATAAGCACTGGCAGCAGAGGGAACCTGCTAGCTTAGCTTAGCATAAGCACTGGCAGCAGAGGGAACCTGTTAGCTTAGCTTAGCATAAGCACTGGCAGCAGAGGGAACCTGCTAGCTTAGCTTAGCATAAGCACTGGCAGCAGAGGGAACCTGTTAGCTTAGCTTAGCATAAGCACTGGCAGCAGAGGGAACCTGTTAGCTTAGCTTAGCATAAGCACTGGCAGCAGAGGGAACCTGTTAGCTTAGCTTAGCATAAGCACTGGCAGCAGAGGGAACCTGTTAGCTTAGCTTAGCATAAGCACTGGCAGCAGAGGGAACCTGCTAGCTTAGCTTAGCATAAGCACTGGCAGCAGAGGGAACCTGCTAGCTTAGCTTAGCATAAGCACTGGCAGCAGAGGGAACCTGCTAGCTTAGCTTAGCATAAGCACTGGCAGCAGAGGGAACCTGCTAGCTTAGCTTAGCATAAGCACTGGCAGCAGAGGGAACCTGTTAGCTTAGCTTAGCATAAGCACTGGCAGCAGAGGGAACCTGTTAGCTTAGCTTAGCATAAGCACTGGCAGCAGAGGGAACCTGCTAGCTTAGCTTAGCATAAGCACTGGCAGCAGAGGGAACCTGCTAGCTTAGCTTAGCATAAGCACTGGCAGCAGAGGGAACCTGCTAGCTTAGCTTAGCATAAGCACTGGCAGCAGAGGGAACCTGCTAGCTTAGCTTAGCATAAGCACTGGCAGCAGAGGGAACCTGCTAGCTTCTGTCTTTCTCCAGCGACTTATTTAGTTTGATGTTTTTAAAGGGGCACACATGTTCCCTCTCTTAAACTGTCATGTTTTTTATCCACATAGGAACCGGACTTCATGGCACAGGACACACACACTCACACACACACACACTCACACACACACACACACACACACACACACACACACACACACAGGTTTTATCCTTTATTTCGGCAGACGGCTCTTAATACTACATTTCCCATGAGCCTCAGTGTTTAGGTTTCTTTTCCTTTGGCTTTTGTATATTTTTAAGTTTAATCCTCTGTGGAAGTCGCTCTTGTCTGTTTGTTTGGCATTACTACGGTTTTCATCGATGGAGTGGCGTATCCAGGGAAGAACCAGGGAAGAACCAGGGAAGAACCAGGGAAGATCCAGGGAAGAACCAGGGAAGAACCAGGGAAGATCCAGGGAAGATCCAGGGAAGAACCAGGGAAGATCCAGGGAAGATCCAGGGAAGAACCAGGGAAGAACCAGGGAAGAACCAGGGAAGAACCAGGGAAGAACCAGGGAAGATCCAGGGAAGAACCAGGGAAGAACCAGGGAAGAACCAGGGAAGATCCAGGAAGAACCAGGGAAGAACCAGGGAAGAACCAGGGAAGAACCAGGGAAGAACCAGGGAAGAACCAGGGAAGATCCAGGGAAGAACCAGGGAAGAACCAGGGAAGAACCAGGGAAGAACCAGGGATCCAGTTCACTTTTCGGTGTTGAATGAAAATCAGAAAAAGTTAGAACCACAATAAATCTCATTCCCAAAGTGACGCCTTGTTGACGGGGAAGCTTCTGGAAGTCAGCATCGTCACGGAAACAAAGCGTCGCCCAGACAATAAGCAGATCGCAAGGTTTCCACAAATCACAGCATTGTTCTGTTTGGACCGGGGGAGAGGGGGGGGGAGAGAGAGAGAGAGAGGGGGGGGAGAGGAGAGGGGGAGAGAGGGGAGAGAGAGAGAGAGAGGGGGCGAGAGGGGGGAGGGAGGGGAGAGAGAGAGAGAGAGAGTGAGGGGAGAGAGAGAGAGAGGGGGGGAGAGAGGGGGAGAGGGGGGAGAGAGGGGGAGAGAGGGGAGAGAGAGAGAGAGAGGGGAGAGGGGGGGAGAGGGGGGAGAGGGGGAGAAGGGGGAGAGAGAGAGTGAGGGGAGAGAGAGAGAGAGAGGGGGCGAGACGTGATGGCAGCCACTTTAAAACCACTTCATCCAAATGAAGTGTGTTTTTACACATCGTGGAATTAACTCTTCAACAGACGCTCGATCTCTAACGCTGTCCGCAAACCCACGAGACAAAGACCCGCCAGACCCGGTTTACACAAAGACACTGCTTCATCAGAACACACACACACACACACACACACACACACACACACACACACACACACACACACACACACACACAGGAGGTGGTGTTGGTGTAGTCGCCCTTCATCTTCTCTTCTTCTGAAAACCCTCCAATAACAGCGGCGGTCAACAGGAATAATCCTGCTGGTGACTCCTTTTGTGTGTGTGTGTGTGTGTGTGTGTGTGTGTGTGTGTGCGTGTGTGTGTGTGTGTGTGTGTGTCTCGCATTAAATCCAGCACACTGCTCGTCTATACCGTGACCTCTGACCTCTGCAGGGAGCGTGATGTATGGTAATGCTGAGGTGCTGCTATTCTCTCGGTCTCACCGCCGCGTCTCCTCGTTTCCTCCATCTTAGGAATCAGGAGACGTTGGAAAGGAGCCCAAACACGTATTCATGACCCGTGCGGAAAACGGGACGATGAATAACGGGACGATGAATAACGGGACGATGAATAGATGAATAACGGGAAGATGAATAACGGGACGATGAATAACGGGACGATGAATAACGGGACGATGAATAACGAGACGATGAATAACGGGACGATGAATAACGGGACGGTGAATAACGGGACGATGAATAACGGGGCGATGAATAACGGGAAGATGAATAACGGGACGATGAATAACGGGAAGATGAATAACGGGACGATGAATAGATGAATAACGGGGCGATGAATAACGGGACGATGAATAACGGGACGATGAATAACGGGACGATGAATAACGGGACGATGAATAACGGGACGATGAATAACGGGACGATGAATAACGGGACGATGAATAACGGGACGATGAATAGATGAATAACGGGACGATGAATAACGGGACGATGAATAACGGGACGATGAATAACGGGACGATGAATAACGAGACGATGAATAACGGGACGATGAATAACGGGACGATGAATAACGGGACGATGAATAACGGGACGATGAATAACGGGACGATGAATAACGGGACGATGAATAACGGGACGATGAATAACGGGACGATGAATAGATGAATAACGGGAAGATGAATAACGGGACGATGAATAACGGGACGATGAATAACGGGACGATGAATAACGGACGATGAATAACGAGACGATGAATAACGGGACGATGAATAACGGGACGATGAATAACGGGACGATGAATAACGGGACGATGAATAACGGGACGATGAATAACGGGACGATGAATAACGGGACGATGAATAGATGAATAACGAAACGATGAATAACGGGACGATGAATAACGGGACGATGAATAACGGGACGATGAATAGATGAATAACGGGACGATGAATAACGGGACGATGAATAACGGGACGATGAATAACGGGACGATGAATAACGGGACGATGAATAACAGGAAGATGAATAACGGAACGATGAATAACGAGACGATGAATAACGGGACGATGAATAACGGGACGATGAATAACGGGACGATGAATAACGGGGCGATGAATAACGGGACGATGAATAACGGGACGATGAATAACGGGACGATGAATAACGGGAAGATGAATAACGGGACGATGAATAACGAGACGATGAATAACGGGACGATGAATAACGGGACGATGAATAACGGGACGATGAATAACGGGACGATGAATAGATGAATAACGAGACGATGAATAACGGGACGATGAATAACGGGGCGATGAATAACGGGACGATGAATAACGGGACGATGAATAACGGGACGATGAATAACGGGAAGATGAATAACGGGACGATGAATAACGAGACGATGAATAACGGGACGATGAATAACGGGACGATGAATAACGGGACGATGAATAACGGGACGATGAATAGATGAATAACGAGACGATGAATAACGGGACGATGAATAACGGGCGATGAATAACGGGACGATGAATAACGGGACGATGAATAACGGGGCGATGAATAACGGGACGATGAATAACGGGACGATGAATAACGGGACGATGAATAACGGGAAGATGAATAACGGGACGATGAATAACGAGACGATGAATAACGGGACGATGAATAACGGGACGATGAATAACGGGACGATGAATAACGGGACGATGAATAACGGGACGATGAATAACGGGACGATGAATAACGGGACGATGAATAGATGAATAACGGACGATGAATAACGGGACGATGAATAACGGGACGATGAATAACGGGACGATGAATAACGGGACGATGAATAGATGAATAACGGGAAGATGAATAACGGGACGATGAATAACGGGACGATGAATAACGAGACGATGAATAACGGGACGATGAATAACGGGACGATGAATAACGGGACGATGAATAACGGGACGATGAATAACGGGACGATGAATAACGGGACGATGAATAACGGGACGATGAATAGATGTATAACGAGACGATGAATAACGGGACGATGAATAGCGGGGCGATGAATAACGGGACGATGAATAACGGGACGATGAATAACGGGGCGATGAATAACGGGACGATGAATAACGGGACGATGAATAACGGGACGATGAATAGCGGGAAGATGAATAACGGGACGATGAATAACGGGACGATGAATAACGGGACGATGAATAACGGGACGATGAATAACGGGACGATGAATAACGGGACGATGAATAACGGGACGATGAATAGATGAATAACGGGACGATGAATAACGGGACGATGAATAACGGGACGATGAATAACGGGACGATGAATAGATGAATAACGGGAAGATGAACAACGGGACGATGAATAACGGGACGATGAATAACGGGACGATGAATAACGAGACGATGAATAACGGGACGATGAATAACGGCACGATGAATAACGGGACGATGAATAACGGGACGATGAATAACGGGACGATGAATAACGGGACGATGAATAACGGGACGATGAATAGATGAATAACGGGACGATGAATAACGGGACGATGAATAACGGGACGATGAATAACGGGACGATGAATAACGGGACGATGAATAGATGAATAACGAGACGATGAATAACGGGACGATGAATAACGGGGCGATGAATAACGGGACGATGAATAACGGGACGATGAATAACGGGGCGATGAATAACGGGACGATGAATAACGGGACGATGAATAACGGGACGATGAATAACGGGACGATGAATAACGGGACGATGCACGAAAGATTTGGGGGGAAGGACGTCGACTTATCCACGTTCATATGTAGCGCACAAAGACGGCGGTCCCAGAACCAGCGCCCGCCCGATGTCCTCCAAGCCGCTCCCCGCTTCTAGGAGACGAGGGAAGGTCGCATGCGGCTCCCTCAACGAGGAACACATCAAGGACACAACTAAACCGGAACATCACAGACTTGAGTGGAAATGTCAACAACAACAATGTCAACAACAACAATGCGCCAAGAGATTCTGAAGATATTTAAAATAAATCTTTTTCAAAAACATTTTCAGAAAAAGTTAAAAGTCTGAGGAAAGAGATTCAACGCGTAAACATTTCTCCGCAGCACGTTCCAGCCGACCCTCGCGTACAGGTGTCAGGGGGTAACATGACACCCTCTGATTGGTGGAGAGCCCCCCTCTCCGTCCTAATTGCCCCCCCCTGCAGATGTCTCTCTCTTAATGTGTGGAGAGCAACAATCATCCCATCTGTCCACGTTTTTACTTTCCTCCTCCCTGAAAAATCACCTCTGTGCCCCCCCCCCATCTCCACTAAATCTCCTTACTAAGCCCACCACACACACACACACACACACACACACACACACACACACACACACACACACACACACACACTCCCATACAGAGGCTGGTCCGTGGTGTGGTGATTGAAAGCCAATCAAAAAGCTATAGAGAAGTGCTTTGGTGTAAAGGGACACAATTGGGGAAGGAGGGTGGGAGGAGGAGTGAGGCGCACACACACACACACACACACACACACACACACACAGACAAAGACACAAAGACACACACACACACACACACTGCAGGCTCCTGTCGGCCACTGTGAGGCTCAGGCTGGAGAAACACAACCAGATGGGAGGAATAATCAGAGCATCTTCCTCCTTTTCTTCTTCTTCCTCCTCCTCCTCCTCCTCCTCCTCCTCCTCCTCCTCCTCCTCCTCCTCCTCCTCCTCCTCCTCCTCCTCCTCCTCCTCCTCCTCCTCCTCCTCCTCACTGATGGACTGAAATCTGATTTATAAGTTTTTTGTTCGTCCACTGCAGCACTTTTAACATTACACTCTCAAATCGTAAAGGCCTCCTCTTCATCTTCATCATCCTCCTCCTCCTCCTCCTCCTCCTCCTCCTCCTCCTCCTCCTCCTCCTCCTCCTCCTCCTCCTCCTCCTCCTCCTCCTCCCTGATGTACAGAAATTGGATTGAAGAAGCTTGTTGGTCTCTGAAGGCAGCATATCCTGGTCCAATGGGATTCCTCCATGTGATTTTGGATTATGACGTTTATGATACTTAGTTTAGTTCAGCAGGATAGTCTCCACATGTTAACACCACTCTATGAAGTAAGAAGCTAATGTTGGGCTATGAAGGAACTACAGCACGGTCACATGACTTCACGTCACCACCGCTAAGCTAAAGGTGGCTAATGTTGGGCTATAGAGGAACTACAGCACGGTCACATGACTTCACGTCACCACCGCTAATCTAAAGGAGGCTAATGTTGGGCTATAGAGGAACTACAGCACGGTCACATGACTTCACGTCACCACCGCTAAACTAAAGGAGGCTAATGTTGGGCTGTAGAGGAACTACAGCACGGTCACATGACTTCACATCACCACCGCTAAGCTAAAGGAGGCTAATGTTGGGCTATATAGGAACTACAGCACGGTCACATGACTTCACGTCACCACCGCTAAGCTAAAGGAGGCTAATGTTGGGCTATATAGGAACCACAGCACGGTCACATGACTTCACGTCACCACCGCTAAGCTAAAGTAGGCTAATGTTGGGCTATAGAGGAACTACAGCACGGTCACATGACTTCACGTCACCACCGCTAAGCTAAAGGTGGCTAATGTTGGGCTATAAAGGAACGACAGCACGGTCACATGACTTCACGTCACCACCGCTAAGCTAAAGGAGGCTAATGTTGGGCTATAAAGGAACTACAGCACGGTCACATGACTTCACGTCACCACCGCTCAGCTAAAGGAGGCTAATGTTGGGCTATAAAGGAACTACAGCACGGTCACATGACTTCACGTCACCACCGCTAAGCTAAAGGAGGCTAATGTTGGGCTATAAAGGAACCACAGCACGGTCACATGACTTCACGTCACCACCGCTAAGCTAAAGGTGGCTAATGTTGGGCTATAGAGGAACTACAGCACGGTCACATGACTTCACGTCACCACCGCTAAGCTAAAGGAGGCTAATGTTGGGCTATAAAGGAACTACAGCACGGTCACATGACTTCACGTCACCACCGCTAAGCTAAAGGTGGCTAATGTTGGGCTATAAAGGAACTACAGCACGGTCACAAGACTTCACGTCACCACCGCTAAGCTAAAGGAGGCTAATGTTGGGCTATAAAGGAACTACAGCACGGTCACATGACTTCACGTCACCACCGCTAAGCTAAAGGTGGCTAATGTTGGGCTATAAAGGAACTACAGCACGGTCACATGACTTCACGTCACCACCGCTAAGCTAAAGGAGGCTAATGTTGGGCTATAAAGGAACTACAGCACGGTCACATGACTTCACGTCACCACCGCTAAGCTAAAGGTGGCTAATGTTGGGCAATAGAGGAACTACAGCACGGTCACATGACTTCACGTCACCACCGCTAAGCTAAAGGTGGCTAATGTTGGGCTATAGAGGAACTACAGCACGGTCACATGACTTCACGTCACCACCGCTAAGCTAAAGGAGGCTAATGTTGGGCTATAGAGGAACTACAGCACGGTCACATGACTTCACGTCACCACCGCTAAGCTAAAGGTGGCTAATGTTGGGCTATAGAGGAACTACAGCACGGTCACATGACTTCACGTCACCACCGCTAAGCTAAAGGAGGCTAATGTTGGGCTATAGAGGAACTACAGCACGGTCACATGACTTCACGTCACCACCGCTAAGCTAAAGGTGGCTAATGTTGGGCTATAAAGGAACTACAGCACGGTCACATGACTTCACGTCACCACCGCTAAGCTAAAGGTGGCTAATGTTGGGCTATAAAGGAACTACAGCTCGGTCACATGACTTCACGTCACCACCGCTAAGCTAAAGGAGGCTAATGTTGGGCTATAAAGGAACTACAGCACGGTCACATGACTTCACGTCACCACCGCTAAGCTAAAGGTGGCTAATGTTGGGCTATAAAGGAACTACAGCACGGTCACAAGACTTCACGTCACCACCGCTAAGCTAAAGGAGGCTAATGTTGGGCTATAAAGGAACTACAGCACGGTCACATGACTTCACGTCACCACCGCTAAGCTAAAGGTGGCTAATGTTGGGCAATAGAGGAACTACAGCACGGTCACATGACTTCACGTCACCACCGCTAAGCTAAAGGTGGCTAATGTTGGGCTATAGAGGAACTACAGCACGGTCACATGACTTCACGTCACCACCGCTAAGCTAAAGGAGGCTAATGTTGGGCTATAGAGGAACTACAGCACGGTCACATGACTTCACGTCACCACCGCTAAGCTAAAGGTGGCTAATGTTGGGCTATAGAGGAACTACAGCACGGTCACATGACTTCACGTCACCACCGCTAAGCTAAAGGAGGCTAATGTTGGGCTATAGAGGAACTACAGCACGGTCACATGACTTCACGTCACCACCGCTAAGCTAAAGGTGGCTAATGTTGGGCTATAAAGGAACTACAGCACGGTCACATGACTTCACGTCACCACCGCTAAGCTAAAGGTGGCTAATGTTGGGCTATAAAGGAACTACAGCTCGGTCACATGACTTCACGTCACCACCGCTAAGCTAAAGGAGGCTAATGTTATCCAGCTCAGAGACTCCACCTGAGGAGGATATCTGTCTGTTTGTTTTACTGCCTCTGTATTATACTGTGTGTGTGTGTTATATATCTATATCTACATGTGCATATCTTCACTGTAGCACCAATGATGATAAAGCCTTCGAACTCTGAAGCCCCCCCGACTCCCCCCCCCTCCAGTCTCTGTGGTCACGCTCTTGTTTCTTTCTCTGACAGTTTGTTCTCAATTAGAAAGCTTTTGTCCCGGAGAGAAAGCGTTCAGCCGGCTAACTCTGCGCTGGAGAGAGGTGACCCCCCCCCGGCACCCCCCCGCCCCCGCACTTCACGCTCTTTAGACTCTCGTTTGGCTTTTTCAACGCTTGGCCTTTCAATGCTCTGAATAGCACTTAACTAGCTTTTTAAAACTTCCTCGATATCTAAATCTCATCAGACAGCGAGGAGAGCACGGCTTCAATCAACCTTTATTGTTCACAGCGTTGTTCACAGCGTGTCGGCAGCATGCACACATCACACATCTCCTGCTCCTATTGGGGGTCACCTCTCTTCATTTCGCTCGACTTTTTATTTAAACATGACTTTCATTTGTATTTCTTTGAATCTTCGTGATTTTCTGATTTAATTAAAGTTATATTTTAATCAGAATTGTTATTTTTTTCTTCGTATTCATCTTCTCCCTTCGGGTCGCACGCCACAGGTGGAGGCAGCGCGAGTGTGTGTGGGCGGCAGATGGCTGTGTGTGTGTGTGTGTGTGTGTGTGTGTGTGTGTGTCAGAACGTGACATCATTTGACGTGACGATTTGAGAGTCTTTGATAAAGCGCTATAATAAATATAAGGATTATTAAGAGTCCCTTTACCATGACATAATCAGAACGTTACCATGACATAATCAGAACGTTACCATGACATCATCAGAACGTTACCATGACATCATCAGAACGTTACCATGACATCATCAGAACGTTACCATGACATCATCAGAACGTTACCATGACATCATCAGAACGTGATACCATGACATCATCAGAACGTGATACCATGACATCATCAGAACGTTACCATGACATCATCAGAACGTTACCATGACATCATCAGAACGTTACCATGACATCATCAGAACGTTACCATGACATCATCAGAACGTGATACCATGACATCATCAGAACGTTACCATGACATCATCAGAACGTTACCATGACATCATCAGAACGTGATACCATGACATCATCAGAACGTTACCATGACATCATCAGAACGTTACCATGACATCATCAGAACGTTACCATGACATCATCAGAACGTTACCATGACATCATCAGAACGTTACCATAACATCATCAGAACGTGATACCATGACATCATCAGAACGTTACCATGACATCATCAGAACGTTACCATGACATCATCAGAACGTTACCATGACATCAACAGAACGTTACCATGACATCATCAGAACGTTACCATGACATCATCAGAACGTGATACCATGACATCATGACATCACTTTATCCGATGCCCCCTGAAGGCAGCGCTCCTTTATCCGATGTCCCCTGAAGGCAGCGCTCCTTCATCCGATACCCCCTGAGGGCAGCGCTACTTTATACGATGCCCCCTGAAGGCAGCGCTCCTTTATCCGATACCCCCTGAAGGCAGCGCTACTTTATCAGATGCCCCCTGAAGGTAGCGCTCCTTTATCAGATGCCCCCTGAAGGCAGCGCTCCTTCATCCGATGCCCCCTGAAGGCAGCGCTCCTTTATCCGATGCCCCCTGAAGGCAGCGCTACTTTATCAGATGGCCCCTGAAGGCAGCGCTCCTTCATCCGATACCCCCTGAAGGCAACGCTACTTTATCAGATGCCCCCTGAAGGCAGCGCTACTTTATCAGATGCCCCCTGAAGGCAGCGCTCCTTCATCCGATACCCCCTGAAGGCAGCGCTACTTTATCAGATGCCCCCTGAAGGCAGCGCTACTTTATCCGATGTCCCCTGAAGGCAGCGCTCCTTCATCCGATGCCCCCTGAAGGCAGCGCTCCTTTATCCGATGCCCCCTGAAGGCAGCGCTACTTTATCAGATGGCCCCTGAAGGCAACGCTCCTTCATCCGATACCCCCTGAAGGCAACGCTACTTTATCAGATGCCCCCTGAAGGCAGCGCTACTTTATCAGATGCCCCCTGAAGGCAACGCTACTTTATCAGATGGCCCCTGAAGGCAGCGCTCCTTCATCCGATACCCCCTGAAGGCAACGCTACTTTATCAGATGCCCCCTGAAGGCAGCGCTCCTTTATCCGATGCCCCCTGAAGGCAGCGCTCCTTTATCAGATGGCCCCTGAAGGCAGCGCTCCTTTATCCGATGCCCCCTGAAGACAGCGCTCCTTTATCAGATGGCCCCTGAAGGCAGCGCTCCTTTATCCGATGCCCCCTGAAGGCAGCGCTCCTTTATCAGATGCCCCCTGAAGGCAGCGCTGCTCAAAGGCTCAAAGGAAGCCGCTCCACTTATCCAATAAAAAAAAATGTCGGACACAATGAGAGCTCCGGCGTCCTGCTGACATCACACTTCAGTGATCAGTGAGGGGGGGGGGCCCTCACCCATTCACACCGTGGGGGGGGGGCCCTCACCCATTCACACCGTGGGGGGGGGGCTTGTTAAATCCTCACTGACGATAGTGAGAGGCTTCAAGTGTGTCGCCGCTTTAAAGGAGCGAGGTGGATAGTGGAGTACAAATACTTTGTTACTGTACTGAAGTACATTTTTCTGGCTTCAGTACTTTACTTTGACTTCTCACTTACACACGTGCACAGAAACACGTGCACTTTACGGAGAACACGAAGTGCACACAGACTGGAAGGTTCAGCAAATGATAAAGAAAGAAATGATCGACCTGATTACAAAGGGGCGGGAAGAAGAAGTGTACACCTATTCAATCCCTGCTCCCAAACACTCAACCTCTGACCCGGTGTCCTCCTGAGGAGACAGAGGGTGTTTCTCAATGTCGAGGACGCTTGCTTGGTAGCACGTGTCTTCCGAGCGTCTTGCTTCAGAAGCGAGGCAAGAATCCTTCCTGGCATTCGGAAAACAACGAGTGTGCAGGTGTGCGTCATACGAGAGGCCCCGCCTCTTACACTTCAGTTTCTCCTCTCCTTGTCTCCTCTCCTCGTCTCCTCTGAAGCTGCTGATCTCGTGGAGAGAGAGATTCCCCCCCTCCCCCACTTGTCTCCTCTTCGCTCCCACAGAGTCACAGCCGAGCTCCAGCTCCCAGTGGAACTAATGTGATACAATCTTAGAAAAAGACACGGTGGACAAAGATGTAGCCGGGGGGGGGGTTGAGGTTGGGGGGGGTTTGAGGGGGGGTTGGGGGGGGGGTGAGGGGGGGTTGGGGGTTGGGGGGGGGTTGTCTGCCGAGGAAACAAGTGCCTTTTGGTCCTAATGGGATTTTCCAAGGAGCTTTTCCAGATCTCCAGAGACAGACTTCTGGCTGCCAGGCGGCACAGATCCAGAGAGTCTTCCACTCTCCACCAGAGCTTCAAGGACGTGTCCCCTCCAGCTGTGTGCGTCACTCTTTAGTGTCCCCTGGTCTCCAGCTGTGTGCGTCACTCTTTAGTGTCCCCTCCAGCTGTGTGCGTCACTCTTTAGTGTCCCCTGGTCTCCAGCTGTGTGCCTCACTCTTTAGTGTCCCCTCCAGCTCTGTGCGTCACTCTTTAGTGTCCCCTGGTCTCCAGCTGTGTGCGTCACTCTTTAGTGTCCCCTCCAGCTGTGTGCGTCACTCTTTAGTGTCCCCTCCAGCTGTGTGCGTCACTCTTTAGTGTCCCCTCCAGCTGTGTGCGTCACTCTTTAGTGTCCCCTCCAGCTGTGTGCGTCACTCTTTGGTGTCCCCTGGTCTCCAGCTGTGTGCGTCACTCTTTAGTGTCCCTGGTCTCCCAGCTGTGTGCGTCACTCTCTAGTGTCCCCTGGTCTCCAGCTGTGTGCGTCACTCTTTAGTGTCCCCTGGTCTCCCAGCTGTGTGCGTCACTCTTTAGTGTCCCCTGGTCTCCAGCTGTGTGCGTCTCTCTTTAGTGTCCCTGGTCTCCCAGCTGTGTGCGTCACTCTCTAGTGTCCCCTGGTCTCCAGCTGTGTGCGTCACTCTTTAGTGTCCCCTGGTCTCCCAGATCCCCTGGTCTCCCAGCTGTGTGCGTCACTCTTTAGTGTCCCCTCCAGCTGTGTGCGTCACTCTTTAGTGTCCCCTTCAGCTGTGTGCGTCACTCTTTGGTGTCCCCTGGTCTCCAGTTGTGTGCGTCACTCTTTAGTGTCCCTGGTCTCCCAGCTGTGTGCGTCACTCTTTAGTGTCCCCTGGTCTCCAGCTGTGTGCGTCACTCTCTAGTGTCCCCTGGTCTCCAGTTGTGTGCGTCACTCTTTAGTGTCCCCTGGTCTCCAGCTGTGTGCGTCACTCTTTAGTGTCCCCTGGTCTCCAGCTGTGTGCCTCACTCTTTAGTGTCCCCTCCAGCTGTGTGCGTCACTCTTTAGTGTCCCCTGGTCTCCAGCTGTGTGCGTCACTCTTTAGTGTCCCCTCCAGCTGTGTGCGTCACTCTTTAGTGTCCCCTCCAGCTGTGTGCGTCACTCTTTAGTGTCCCCTCCAGCTGTGTGCGTCACTCTTTAGTGTCCCCTCCAGCTGTGTGCGTCACTCTTTGGTGTCCCCTGGTCTCCAGCTGTGTGCGTCACTCTTTAGTGTCCCTGGTCTCCCAGCTGTGTGTGTCACTCTCTAGTGTCCCCTGGTCTCCAGCTGTGTGCGTCACTCTTTAGTGTCCCCTGGTCTCCAAGCTGTGTGCGTCACTCTTTAGTGTCCCCTCCAGCTGTGTGCGTCACTCTTTAGTGTCCCCTCCAGCTGTGTGCGTCACTCTTTGGTGTCCCCTGGTCTCCAGTTGTGTGCGTCACTCTTTAGTGTCCCTGGTCTCCCAGCTGTGTGCGTCACTCTTTAGTGTCCCCTGGTCTCTAGCTGTGTGCGTCACTCTCTAGTGTCCCCTGGTCTCCAGTTGTGTGCGTCACTCTTTAGTGTCCCCTGGTCTCCAGCTGTGTGCGTCACTCTTTAGTGTCCCCTGGTCTCCCAGCTGTGTGCGTCACTCTTTAGTGTCCCCTCCAGATGTGTGCGTCACTCTTTAGTGTCCCCTGGTCTCCTAGCTGTGTGCGTCACTCTTTAGTGTCCCCTGGTCTCCCAGCTGTGTGCGTCACTCTCTAGTGTCCCCTGGCCTCCAGCTGTGTGCGTCACTCTTTAGTGTCCCCTGGTCTCCCAGCTGTGTGCGTCACTCTTTAGTGTCCCCTCCAGCTGTGTGCGTCACTCTTT
>CM070498.1:787385-792385 GCA_036324585.1 Champsocephalus esox
CCCCACCATGTGTGAGTCACACCTGGAGCTGCTAAATACTGCTCTCATGTTAAACCCCACCATGTGTGAGTCACACCTGGAGCTGCTAAATACTGCTCTCATGTTAAACCCCACCATGTGTGAGTCACACCTGTAGCTGCCAAATACTGCTCTCATGTGAAACCCCACCATGTGTGAGTCACACCTGTAGCTGCCAAATACTGCTCTCATGTGAAACCCCACCATGTGTGAGTCACACCTGGAGCTGCCAAATACTGCTCTCATGTGAAACCCCACCATGTGTGAGTCACACCTGGAGCTGCCAAATACTGCTCTCATGTTAAACCCCACCATGTCTGAGTCAGCTGCCAAATACTGCTCTCATGTGAAACCCCACCATGTGTGAGTCACACCTGTAGCTGCCAAATACTGCTCTCATGTGAAACCCCACCATGTGTGAGTCACACCTGTAGCTGCCAAATACTGCTCTCATGTTAAACCCCACCATGTCTGAGTCAGCTGCCAAATACTGCTCTCATGTGAAACCCCACCATGTGTGAGTCAGCTGCCAAATACTGCTCTCATGTGAAACCCCACCATGTGTGAGTCACACCTGGAGCTGCCAAATACTGCTCTCATGTGAAACCCCACCATGTGTGAGTCACACCTGAGCTGCCAAATACTGCTCTCATGTTAAACCCCACCATGTCTGAGTCAGCTGCCAAATACTGCTCTCATGTGAAACCCCACCATGTGTGAGTCACACCTGTAGCTGCCAAATACTGCTCTCATGTGAAACCCCACCATGTGTGAGTCACACCTGGAGCTGCCAAATACTGCTCTCATGTTAAACCCCACCATGTCTGAGTCAGCTGCCAAATACTGCTCTCATGTGAAACCCCACCATGTGTGAGTCAGCTGCCAAATACTGCTCTCATGTGAAACCCCACCATGTGTGAGTCACACCTGGAGCTGCCAAATACTGCTCTCATGTTAAACCCCACCATGTCTGAGTCAGCTGCCAAATACTGCTCTCATGTGAAACCCCACCATGTGTGAGTCAGCTGCCAAATACTGCTCTCATGTGAAACCCCACCATGTGTGAGTCACACCTGTAGCTGCCAAATACTGCTCTCATGTGAAACCCCACCATGTGTGAGTCACACCTGTAGCTGCCAAATACTGCTCTCATGTTAAACCCCACCATGTCTGAGTCAGCTGCCAAATACTGCTCTCATGTGAAACCCCACCATGTGTGAGTCAGCTGCCAAATACTGCTCTCATGTGAAACCCCACCATGTGTGAGTCACACCTGGAGCTGCCAAATACTGCTCTCATGTGAAACCCCACCATGTGTGAGTCACACCTGGAGCTGCCAAATACTGCTCTCATGTTAAACCCCACCATGTCTGAGTCAGCTGCCAAATACTGCTCTCATGTGAAACCCCACCATGTGTGAGTCACACCTGTAGCTGCCAAATACTGCTCTCATGTGAAACCCCACCATGTGTGAGTCACACCTGGAGCTGCCAAATACTGCTCTCATGTTAAACCCCACCATGTCTGAGTCAGCTGCCAAATACTGCTCTCATGTGAAACCCCACCATGTGTGAGTCAGCTGCCAAATACTGCTCTCATGTGAAACCCCACCATGTGTGAGTCACACCTGGAGCTGCCAAATACTGCTCTCATGTTAAACCCCACCATGTCTGAGTCAGCTGCCAAATACTGCTCTCATGTGAAACCCCACCATGTGTGAGTCAGCTGCCAAATACTGCTCTCGTGTGAAACCCCACCATGTGTGAGTCACACCTGTAGCTGCCAAATACTGCTCTCATGTGAAACCCCACCATGTGTGAGTCACACCTGTAGCTGCTAAATACTGCTCTCATGTGAAACCCCACCATGTGTGAGTCACACCTGTAGCTGCCAAATACTGCTCTCATGTTAAACCCCACCATGTGTGAGTCACACCTGCAGCTGCCAAATACTGCTCTCATGTGAAACCCCACCATGTGTGAGTCACACCTGTAGCTGCCAAATACTGCTCTCATGTGAAACCCCACCATGTGTGAGTCACACCTGTAGCTGCCAAATACTGCTCTCATGTGAAACCCCACCATGTGTGAGTCACACCTGTAGCTGCCAAATACTGCTCTCATGTTAAACCCCACCATGTGTGAGTCACACCTGTAGCTGCCAAATACTGCTCTCATGTTAAACCCCACCATGTGTGAGTCACACCTGTAGCTGCCAAATACTGCTCTCATGTTAAACCCCACCATGTCTGAGTCACACCTGTAGCTGCCAAATACTGCTCTCATGTTAAACCCCACCATGTGTGAGTCACACCTGTAGCTGCCAAATACTGCTCTCATGTTAAACCCCACCATGTGTGAGTCACACCTGTAGCTGCCAAATACTGCTCTCTCTGGAAACGTTGTCATGTTGCCGTTGGTCACCATGGAAACATTCATTAGCTAACAATGACATTATTGTTCTATTAATATAAAGGGAGGTCAGGTACTCTTTAAGCAGCTGCTTTGAAGTGTACTTCAGTAGAAAGTACCCATAACTATGGGTACTTTCTACTGAAGTACACTTCAAAGCCTCTTTACTTTGACTTGAGGAAAGAAGTTTAGTCAGTACTTCTACTTTCATCAGAGTATTTTAAACACGAGTATCTGTACTTCTACTTGAGTAAAGTGTGTACTTCTACTTGAGTAAAGTGTGTACTTCTACTTGAGTACAGGATGTGTGTACTTCTACTTGAGTAAAGGATGTGTGTACTTCTACTTGAGTAAAGTGTGTACTTCTACTTGAGTACAGGATGTGTGTACTTCTACTTGAGTAAAGTGTGTACTTCTACTTGAGTACAGGATGTGTGTACTTCTACTTGAGTGCAGGATGTGTGTACTTCTACTTGAGTGCAGGATGTGTGTACTTCTACTTGAGTGCAGGATGTGTGTACTTCTACTTGAGTACAGGATGTGTGTGCTTCTACTTGAGTACAGGATGTGTGTACTTCTACTTGAGTACAGGATGTGTGTGCTTCTACTTGAATAAAGTGTGTACTTCTACTTGAGTGCAGGATGTGTGTGCTTCTACTTGAGTGCAGGATGTGTGTACTTCTACTTGAGTAAAGTGTGTACTTCTACTTGAGTACAGGATGTGTGTACTTCTACTTGAGTACAGGATGTGTGTACTTCTACTTGAGTACAGGATGTGTGTGCTTCTACTTGAGTGCAGGATGTGTGTACTTCTACTGAATAAAGTGTGTACTTCTACTTGAGTACAGGATGTGTGTACTTCTACTTGAGTACAGGATGTGTGTACTTCTACTTGAGTGCAGGATGTGTGTACTTCTACTTGAGTAAAGTGTGTACTTCTACTTGAGTACAGGATGTGTGTACTTCTACTTGAGTACAGGATGTGTGTACTTCTACTTGAGTACAGGATGTGTGTACTTCTACTTGAGTGCAGGATGTGTGTACTTCTACTTGAGTGAAGTGTGTACTTCGGCCTCTCTCCCCCGAGGGATGAAACTCTGAGTCTGAGTTTCCGTCCTGAAGCTGAAACACAGAGCCGTTCAGTGTGTCTCAGTCTGCGGTTGTCAGGTGCAGAGAGGCTGGATTTGCAGCACAATGGCAGCAGAAGGCTTCAGATGAATGTGGGGGTAAATCAGTAATGGAGCTAAAGGGCATGCGCCTGCCTGTGGGCTTATAGAGGCTTTAAGAGGGTCTCCATTCAGCCGCTCTGAATTGCCTCCTTCACAATCACTTGAAAGGATGAGCTCAGGGTGTCCCGAGACAAAGTGGAAATCACTCGGCCTTTCAGCGCTTTAATAAGCTTTTAACTATTTTACATTATGGACACCCCCCCCCCACCCCCCCCTTCACACTGACGCCCCCCTCCCCCCCCACCCAGCCACCATTGTGCCGCAGAATCAAAAGTGTGATTTATCCTCAGACTGAGGGAGGGTCTGCAGCCGAAAAGACGCTTAGAAACTCAGACAGGAAGTGACGCTGCATCGACAGGAAGTGACCCCCATGGGGACGTAATGTGGGAGCACTATTTAGCAGCTACATGTTATACTAGATTGATATGAGAGCACTATTTAGCAGCTACATGTTATAATAGATTAATATGAGAGCACTATTTAGCAGCTACATGTTATAATAGTTTGATATGAGAGCACTATTTAGCAGCTACATGTTATAATAGTTTAATATGAGAGCACTATTTAGCAGCTACATGTTATAATAGTTTGATATGAGAGCACTATTTAGCAGCTACATGTTATAATAGTTTGATATGAGAGCACTATTTAGCAGCTACATGTTATAATAGTTTGATATGAGAGCACTATTTAGCAGCTACATGTTTATAATAGATTAATATGAGAGCACTATTTAGCAGCTACATGTTATAATAGTTTGATATGAGAGCACTATTTAGCAGCTACATGTTATAATAGTTTAATATGAGAGCACTATTTAGCAGCTACATGTTATAATAGTTTGATATGAGAGCACTATTTAGCAGCTACATGTTATAATAGTTTAACATGAGAGCACTATTTAGCAGCTACATGTTATAATAGTTTGATATGAGAGCACTATTTAGCAGCTACATGTTATAATAGTTTGATATGAGAGCACTATTTAGCAGCTACATGTTATAATAGTTTAATATGAGAGCACTATTTAGCAGCTACATGTTATAATAGTTTAATATGAGAGCACTATTTAGCAGCTACATGTTATAATAGTTTAATATGAGAGCACTATTTAGCAGCTACATGTTATAATAGTTTGATATGAGAGCACTATTTAGCAGCTACATGTTATAATAGTTTGATATGAGAGCACTATTTAGCAGCTACATGTTATAATAGTTTGATATGAGAGCACTATTTAGCAGCTACATGTTATAATAGTTTAATATGAGAGCACTATTTAGCAGCTACATGTTATAATAGTTTAATATGAGAGCACTATTTAGCAGCTACATGTTATAAT
>CM070498.1:797385-809885 GCA_036324585.1 Champsocephalus esox
CTCACGTCGCCTCACGTCGCCTCACGTCTCCTCACGTCGCCTCACGTCTCCACACGTCTCCTCACGTCTCCTCACGTCTCCTCACGTCGCCTCACGTCTCCTCACGTCGCCTCACCTTTCCTCACGCCTCCTCACGTCGCCTCACGTCTCCTCACGTCGCCTCACCTTTCCTCACGCCTCCTCACGTCGCCTCACGTCTCCTCACGTCGCCTCACCTTTCCTCACGCCTCCTCACGTCTCCTCACGTCTCCTCACGTCGCCTCACCTTTCCTCACGCCTCCTCACGTCTCCTCACCTTTCCTCACGTCGCCTCACCTTTCCTCACGTCGCCTCACCTTTCCTCACGTCGCCTCACCTTTCCTCACGCCTCCTCACGTCTCCTCACGTCGCCTCACGTCTCCTCACGTCGCCTCACCTTTCCTCACGCCTCCTCACGTCTCCTCACGTCTCCTCACGTCGCCTCACCTTTCCTCACGTCTCCTCACGTCGCCTCACGTCTCCTCACGTCGCCTCACCTTTCCTCACGCCTCCTCACGTCGCCTCACGTCTCCTCACGTCGCCTCACCTTTCCTCACGTCGCCTCACCTTTCCTCACGTCGCCTCACGTCGCCTCACGTCTCCTCACACGCTCCTCACGTCTCCTCACACCTCCTCACGTCTCCTCAAGTCACCTCACGTCGCGTCTCCTCGCATCGCCTCACGTCGCCTCACGTCTCCTCACGTCTCCTCACACCTCCTCACGTCTCCTCACACCTCCTCACGTCTCCTCAAGTCACCTCACGTCGCGTCTCCTCACGTCTCCTCACGTCTCCTCACGTCTCCTCACGTCTCCTCACGTCTCCTCACGTCGCCTCACGTTGCCTCACGTCTCCTCACGTCGCCTCACGTCTCCACACGTCTCCTCACGTCTCCTCACGTCTCCTCACGTCTCCTCACGTCGCCTCACGTCTCCTCACGTCTCCTCACGTCTCCTCACGTCTCCTCACGTCTCCTCACGTCGCCTCACGTCTCCTCACGTCGCCTCACCCTCCCCCTCACGCCTCCTCACGTCGCCTCACGTCTCCTCACGTCGCCTCACCTTTCCTCACGTCTCCACACGTCTCCTCACGTCTCCTCACGTCGCCTCACGTCTCCTCACGTCGCCTCACCCCCCCTCACGCCTCCTCACGTCGCCTCACGTCTCCTCACGTCGCCTCACGTCTCCTCACGTCTCCTCACGTCTCCTCACGTCTCCTCACGTCGCCTCACGTTGCCTCACGTCTCCTCACGTCGCCTCACGTCTCCACACGTCTCCTCACGTCTCCTCACGTCGCCTCACGTCTCCTCACGTCGCCTCACCCCCCCTCACGCCTCCTCACGTCGCCTCACGTCTCCTCACGTCTCCTCACGTCGCCTCACGTCTCCTCACGTCGCCTCACCCCCCTCACGCCTCCTCACGTCTCCTCACGTCGCCTCACGTCTCCTCACGTCGCCTCACCCCCCCTCACCCCCCCTCACGCCTCCTCACGTCTCCTCACGCCTCCTCACGTCTCCTCACGTCGCCTCACGTCTCCTCACGTCGCCTCACGTCTCCTCACGCCTCCTCACGTCGCCTCACGTCTCCTCACGTCGCCTCACGTCTCCTCACGTCGCCTCACGTCTCCTCACGCCTCCTCACGTCGCCTCACGTCTCCTCACGTCTCCTCACGTCGCCTCACGTCTCCTCACGTCGCCTCACCCCCCCTCACGCCTCCTCACGTCTCCTCACGTCGCCTCACGTCTCCTCACGTCGCCTCACCCCCCCTCACCCCCCCTCACGCCTCCTCACGTCTCCTCACGCCTCCTCACGTCTCCTCACGTCGCCTCACGTCCGGACCTGCACCGACCATCATTACTGATCTCCTTCAATCTGATAGAAACTGTGTGTGTGTGTGTGTGTGTGTGTGTGTGTGTGTGTGTGAGCGAGCGAGCGAGCGTGGGTGACTGAGTGTGTAACGGTGTGAATAAGCATCTGTATGTGAGTGTGTTGAAGCGCGAGTTGGTGTGTGTGTGTGTGTGTGTGTGTGTGTGTGTGTGTGTGTCGGCCCGTCAGGAAAGTAGAAAGTGGAAAGCGGTCAGAGAGAGAAGCGAAGAGGAAAGTGCTGAGAGCGGATGATACACGTGAACGGACTGGTGGTGTGTCTGACTCTGGCTCTGAAGCCGTGAGAGGTGCGCCTCCTGCTGTGAGAGGAGGACCCCCTGCTGTGAGAGGAGGACCTCCTGCTGTGAGAGGAGGACCCCCTGCTGTGAGAGGAGGACCTCCTGCTGTGAGAGGAGGACCCCCTGCTGTGAGAGGAGGACCCCCTGCTGTGAGAGGAGGACCCCCTGCTGTGAGAGGTGCGCCTCCTGCTGTGAGAGGAGGGCCTCCTGCTGTGAGAGGAGGACCCCCTGCTGTGAGAGGAGGACCTCCTGCTGTGAGAGGAGGACCCCCTGCTGTGAGAGGAGGGCCTCCTGCTGTGAGAGGAGGACCTCCTACTGACCTCCTGCTGTGAGAGGAGGACCTCCTACTGACCCCCTGCTGTGAGAGGAGGACCTCCTGCTGTGAGAGGAGGGCCTCCTGCTGTGAGAGGTCTCCTGCTGTGAGAGGAGGACCTGCTGCTGTGAGAGGAGGGCCTCCTGCTGTGAGAGGAGGACCTCCTGCTGTGAGAGGAGGGCCTCCTGCTGTGAGAGGAGGACCTCCTGCTGTGAGAGGAGGACCTGCTGCTGTGAGAGGAGGGCCTCCTGCTGTGAGAGGAGGACCCCCTGCTGTGAGAGGAGGACCTCCTACTGACCCCCTGCTGTGAGAGGTGCACCTCCTGCTGTGAGAGGTGCACCTCCTGCTGTGAGAGGAGGACCTCCTGCTGTGAGAGGAGGGCCTCCTGCTGTGAGAGGAAGACCTCCTGCTGTGAGAGGAAGACCTCCTGCTGTGAGAGGTGCACCTCCTGCTGTGAGAGGAGGACCTCCTGCTGTGAGAGGAGGGCCTCCTGCTGTGAGAGGAAGACCTCCTGCTGTGAGAGGAAGACCTCCTGCTGTGAGAGGCCTCCTGCTGTGAGAGGAGGACCCCCTGCTGTGAGAGGAGGACCTCTTGCTGTGAGAGGAGGACCTCCTGCTGTGAGAGGTCTCCTGCTGTGAGAGGAGGGCCTCCTGCTGTGAGAGGAGGGCCTCCTGCTGTGAGAGGAGGGCCTCCTGCTGTGAGAGGAGGACCTCCTGCTGTGAGAGGAGGTCACACAAACAGGAAGAGACGCTCTGGAGGTGTTTGACACACCTCCAGAGCGTCTCCTGTGAACTCCACCTGCACCTTGAGGACACTGCACCCTGAGGACACTCCACCCTGAGGACACTGCACCCTGAGGACACTGCACCCTGAGGACACTCCACCCTGAGGACACTCCACCCTGAGGACACTGCACCCTGAGGACACTCCACCCTGAGGACACTGCACCCTGAGGACACTGCACCCTGAGGACACTCCACCCTGAGGACACTGCACCCTGAGGACACTGCACCCTGAGGACACTCCACCCTGAGGACACTGCACCCTGAGGACACTGCACCCTGAGGACACTGCACCCTGAGGACACTCCACCCTGAGGACACTGCACCCTGAGGACACTCCACCCTGAGGACACTCCACCCTGAGGACACTGCACCCTGAGGACACTGCACCCTGAGGACACTCCACCCTGAGGACACTGCACCCTGAGGACACTGCACCCTGAGGACACTGCACCCTGAGGACACTCCACCCTGAGGACACTCCACCCTGAGGACACTGCACCCTGAGGACACTCCACCCTGAGGACACTGCACCCTGAGGACACTGCACCCTGAGGACACTCCACCCTGAGGACACTGCACCCTGAGGACACTGCACCCTGAGGACACTCCACCCTGAGGACACTGCACCCTGAGGACACTGCACCCTGAGGACACTGCACCCTGAGGACACTCCACCCTGAGGACACTCCACCCTGAGGACACTGCACCCTGAGGACACTCCACCCTGAGGACACTGCACCCTGAGGACACTCCACCCTGAGGACACTGCACCCTGAGGACACTGCACCCTGAGGACACTCCACCCTGAGGACACACCACCCTGAGGACACTCCACCCTGAGGACACTGCACCCTGAGGACACTCCACCCTGAGGACACTCCACCCTGAGGACACTGCACCCTGAGGACACTCCACCCTGAGGACACTCCACCCTGAGGACACTGCACCCTGAGGACACTCCACCCTGAGGACACTCCACCCTGAGGACACTCCACCCTGAGGACACTCCACCCTGAGGACACTGCACACTGTATACGTCTGAGAGTCTTTGTTCATGCTTCCTAAGTGTATCTCTGGAAAGTGTCTTTGGGTTTCTAGAAAAGCGCTCTATAAATAAAATGCATTATTTTTAGGGCCGGGACTTTAACGCGTGAATTCAGATTAATTAATTACACAAAAATTAAACGCATTTTAATCGCACTTGTTTTTGCACAGCGGAACGTTTCTCACTGGATGAGTTTCAGGCGTACCGATTATACTGAAGCACCAACTAACGTTCATGACTTCAGCATGGGACTTCAAACAACAACAAACCACGGTGAACAATAGTCAAACATGAACGAACGAGCTGATGAGACGCTTTGGTCGGCCCGTGGATGGGACATTTTGTTTTAAAACACGGACGGATGGAAGCGTCGACAAGAGCCGCAGCTCATCAAGCCTAAAGTATCACCTGAATGCAAAGCATGTAGCAGCTAGCGTGTAGCAGCTAGCATGTAGCAGCTAGCGTGTAGCAGCTAGCATGTAGCAGCTAGTATGTAGCAACTAGCATGTAGCAGTTAGCATGTAGCAACTAGCATGTAGCAACTAGCATGTAGCAGCTAGCGTGTAGCAGCTAGTATGTAGCAACTAGCATGTAGCAGTTAGCATGTAGCAACTAGCATGTAGCAGCTAGCGTGTAGCAGCTAGCGTGTAGCAGTTAGCGTGTAGCAGCTAGCGTGTAGCAGCTAGCGTGTAGCAGTTAGCGTGTAGCAGCTAGCGTGTAGCAGCTAGCGTGTAGCAGCTAGCGTGTAGCAGTTAGCGTGTCGCAGCTAGCGTGTAGCAGTTAGCGTGTAGCAGCTAGCGTGTAGCAGCTAGCGTGTAGCAGCTAGCGTGTAGCAGTTAGCGTGTCGCAGCTAGCGTGTAGCAGTTAGCGTGTAGCAGCTAGCGTGTAGCAGCTAGCATGTAGCAGCTAGCGTGTAGCAGCTAGCATGTAGCAGCTAGCGTGTAGCAGCTAGCATGTAGCAGCTAGTATGTAGCAACTAGCATGTAGCAGTTAGCATGTAGCAACTAGCATGTAGCAGCTAGCGTGTAGCAGCTAGTATGTAGCAACTAGCATGTAGCAGTTAGCATGTAGCAACTAGCATGTAGCAGCTAGCGTGTAGCAGCTAGCGTGTAGCAGTTAGCGTGTAGCAGCTAGCGTGTAGCAGCTAGCGTGTAGCAGTTAGCGTGTAGCAGCTAGCGTGTAGCAGCTAGCGTGTAGCAGCTAGCGTGTAGCAGTTAGCGTGTCGCAGCTAGCGTGTAGCAGTTAGCGTGTAGCAGCTAGCGTGTAGCAGCTAGCGTGTAGCAGCTAGCGTGTAGCAGTTAGCGTGTAGCAGCTAGCGTGTAGCAGCTAGCGTGGACGTTAGCCCGACTCCGAGGGCAAGGAACCACGCCCTGACCCGACCCACACTCACCCAGAGGACTGGTTTCAGGGCCAGGATCGGTCAGTCCACGTCTGAGAGAGTAACCAGCTCCCTGGCTCTCTGGACTGCACTCGCCTGTCGACCACCTGCAGTCACGTCCATGTGAAACGGCTTCTCCCTGTTCTCAGGTCAGATATGTATATTTGATTAAAAATGCGATTAATTTCGATGAATTAATTACAAAGCCTCTAATTAATTAGATAACAAAATGTAATCGAGTCCCGGCTCTAAGTATTATTGTTATGCGCTGCTGACGTGGTAGGAGGGCAATAAATAAAAAACACTTATTTTTACATTTTAATTTATTTTTAATAATTATTGAAATACAATAAAACTTTTCACAAAACTATGTTTTTTTCATGATTTTTGTCACTTTCATCATCAATATTATTCTTTATTTTAATATAATAATTACGTTATTTCTGCGTTTCTTTTTACATACATGGCTACGACCTTTTATTTATTTAATGAACTCATGAATCTGGTGCCTCGTTACGGCGGCAGCCTGCGCTCCGCCGTAGTGGCTCGCGCTGAGACCGGCAGCCCGAAGAATACACGTTTATTATTTTGGAGCCGTTTTCTACAACGGCCAAACGAGGAAGGAAGGAGGTCTGGAGGACTGGCCCAAAAGAACAGAAGGAAGGAGGGAGCCCGAGGCAGCCACACCAGGGGCCGTAGGACCCTGAGCCCCCCCCAACCAAAAGTCAAATGTGAACCCTATGGGAACAACAGAAGCCACACAAACTGGACTGCCAGGTCCTCCAGGCTGAACATAAACACACATCCAGCATGTCTCAGCCCCCCTACAGGACAAGGAGTCTTCAGAGGAGAGGCGAGGCGTCCTTCTCCTCCAGCTTCTCTGGCATTGGGAACACCTGGGCAGAGGCGGAGCCAGGGGCAGAGCAGGTGCACCTGGGCAGAGGCGGAGCCAGGGGCAGAGCAGGTGCACCTGGGCAGAGGCGGAGCCAGGGGCAGAGCAGGTGCACCTGAGAGACAGTGAGGGGAGCACATGACATGCATGGTGTCACGCCCTCACGAATGAAGACTCAAAGTGTCCTCACCAGATGCTCAGCAGCTACAGAGCATGATGGAGGATCAGAGGAGGAAGTGATTCATCCTGAAGAGGGGAGGGGGTTGACTGCAGGAGATCTTCAGGGTCTCAGAGGAGGTGAAACTCAGCTGTAAAGTGTCTCAGAGGGGGGGTCAGGAGGGGGGGCAAGAGGGGGGCAGGGGGGGGGCAGGAGGGGGGGCAGGGGGGGGCACTGCAGAGCTTTAGTCCTCCACACAAAGACCAGAGAGAGGGTTAACAAATTGAGAACAATGTGCAGGAATTTACAAGGAGCTGAAAGCTGCTCATTAACCAGCGTTGGTCCTCAAGACCTGAAGAGACTCTTGAGACCAGGCACTCTGTAGGGACCAGGGACTCAAGACCTGAAGAGACTCTTGAGACCAGGCACTCTGTAGGGACCAGGGACTCAAGACCTGAAGAGACTCTTGAGACCAGGCACTCTGTAGGGACCAGGGACTCAAGACCTGAAGAGACTCTTGAGACCAGGCACTCTGTAGGGACCAGGTCCTCAAGACCTGAAGAGAGTCTGAAGAGACTCTTGAGACCAGGCACTCTGTAGGGACCAGGGACTGAAGAGAGTCTACAGAGACCAGGGACTGAAGAGAGTCTACAGAGACCAGGGACTGAAGAGAGTCTACAGAGACCAGGGACTGAAGAGAGTCTACAGAGACCAGGGACTGAATAGAGTCTACAGAGACCAGGGACTGAAGAGAGTCTACAGAGACCAGGGACTGACGAGAGTCTACAGAGACCAGGGACTGACGAGAGTCTTCAGAGACCAGGGACTGAAGAGAGCCTACAGAGACCAGGGACTGAAGAGAGTCTACAGAGACTAGGGTCTACAGAGACCAGGGACTGAAGAGAGTCTACAGAGACCAGGGACTGAAGAGACTCTTCAGAGACCAGGGACTGAAGAGAGTCTACAGAGACCAGGGACTGAAGAGAGTCTACAGAGACCAGGGACTGGAGAGAGTCTACAGAGACCAGGGACTGAAGAGAGTCTACAGAGACCAGGGACTGAAGAGAGTCTTCAGAGACCAGGGACTGAAGAGAGTCTGCAGAGACCAGGGACTGAAGAGAGCCTACAGAGACCAGGGACTGAAGAGAGTCTTCAGAGACCAGGGACTGAAGAGAGCCTAAAGAGACCAGGGACTGAAGAGAGCCTACAGAGACCAGGGACTGAAGAGAGTCTACAGAGACCAGGGACTGAAGAGAGTCTACAGAGACCAGGGACTGAAGAGAGTCTTCAGAGACCAGGGACTGAAGAGAGTCTACAGAGACCAGGGACTGAAGAGAGTCTACAGAGACCAGGGACTGAAGAGAGTCTCAGAGACCAGGGACTGGAGAGAGTCTTCAGAGACCAGGGACTGAAGAGAGTCTTCAGAGACCAGGGACTGTAGAGAGCCTACAGAGACCAGGGACTGAAGAGAGTCTACAGAGACCAGGGACTGAAGAGAGTCTACAGAGACCAGGGACTGAGAGAGTCTACAGAGACCAGGGACTGAAGAGAGTCTACAGAGACCAGGGACTGAAGAGAGTCTACAGAGACCAGGGACTGAAGAGAGTCTACAGAGACCAGGGACTGTAGAGAGCCTACAGACACCAGGGTCTACAGAGACCAGGGACTGAAGAGAGCCTACAGACACCAGGGACTGAAGAGAGTCTACAGAGACCAGGGACTGAAGTGTATGATGTAAGTGCGCAGAGCAGATGCAGCTCCACATCACATCACTGTCGGGAGGCGTGTGGCGCAGTGGGTTGAGCGTTGGTGTTGGGGTCAGGGGAACACAGGTTCAAACCCCACTGCAGTCAGCATGTCGTTGTGTCCCTGAGACGCTTCACCCCAAAGTGCTCCTGTGGGGATCGCCCTCAGTTCTGAGTGTGTGAGTCGCTCTGGATCAAAGCGTCTCACAAGTGACGTGGAATGTGATGTCATGTGATGTCATGTGATGTCATGTGATGTCATGTGATGTCGATGCCAGGATGTAGTGTGTGGAGTTGAAAGAGAGAGCGGGTTGTGGCCGGGCGAGGGGTCTTTATCATCTAAGACTGGGGTGTCAAACTCAATTTCATCGTGGGCCACATTAGCATTATGGTTGCACTCAAAGGGCCGGATGTAACTATAAAAATACATCATATATATGAAATAATGTATTATATTATATCATTGCCTCTGCATTGGATTATTATCGGATAGGGTAATAACTTCATAATTAACTACGTCTGAAAGCAGAAGTCCAGGGCAAATAATTGCAAGTCTCTTCAGTGTGCATGTCACAAAATGAGATGCATTGTGGGACATGTAGTTTATGGGCAACATGCTTCTGTAAAATAAGATGGAGCTTTTTTAATCCACGTGGGGAAATTCAGTGATTTAACAGCAACAGGGTAAGATTGAAAAACACAGCACAGATTCACACAGATTAATACAATTAAGGATAAATCAAAGATAACAATTTAAAATGATAAATAACTATAAAATGCGAAATTAATTAAAATGAACATATATAGATAACCGTATAATAAACGTATTATATTCTTTGCAAGCTCTTGCGGGCCACATAAAATGAAGTCTCGGGCCGGATTTGGCCCCCGGGCCATGAGTTTGACACCCCTGATCTAAGACATCCTTCCAGGGGGGTTTCTCCAGCTGTACTGACAGCAGCTGGGGCCATCCAGGACTAAAGCCCCCCCCCCTTCCTGCAGGATAATGACTTGTTGATAAAACAGCAGCTTAGCTCGAGTCTAATTGGTCGTCTAAATATCACAGAGTGTCACTGACAGCGGACAAACGGCCAATCGCAACTCGTTACCAGAGAGACACTGACACACTGAGACCAGAAGAGACGCAGAGTCCACATCCTGTACTCAAGTAGAAGTACACACATCCTTTACTCAAGTAGAAGTACACACATCCTTTACTCAAGTAGAAGTACACACATCCTGTACTCAAGTAGAAGTATACACATCCTGTACTCAAGTAGAAGAACACTCATCCTGTACTCAAGTAGAAGTACACACATCCTTTACTCAAGTAGAAGTACACACATCCTTTACTCAAGTAGAAGTACACACATCCTGTACTCAAGTAGAAGTACACACATCCTGTACTCAAGTAGAAGTACACACATCCTGTACTCAAGTAGAAGTACACACATCCTGTACTCAAGTAGAAGTACACACATCCTGTACTAAAGTAGAAGTACACACATTTACACACAAGAAGTAGAAAGTGCAGGTATTTGTGTTCAACATGTGAGAAGTAGAAAGTACAGGTATTTGAGTTCAACATGTAAGAAGTACAAAGTACAGGTATTTGAGTTCAACATGTAAGAAGTAGAAAGTACAGGTATTTGAGTTCAACATGTAAGAAGTTGAAAGTACAGGTATTTGTGTTCAACATGTAAGAAGTTGAAAGTACAGGTATTTGTGTTCAACATGTAAGAAGTAGAAAGTACAGGTATTTGTGTTCAACATGTGAGAAGTAGAAAGTACAGGTATTTGAGTTCAACATGTAAGAAGTAGAAAGTACAGGTATTTGAGTTCAACATGAGAGAAGTAGAAAGTACAGGTATTTGAGTTCAACATGTAAAAAGTAGAAAGTACAGGTATTTGAGTTCAACATGTGAGAAGTAGAAAGTACAGGTATTTGAGTTCAACATGTGAGAAGTAGAAAGTACAGGTATTTGAGTTCAACATGTGAGAAGTAGAAAGTACAGGTATTTGAGTTCAACATGTGAAAAGTAGAAAGTACAGGTATTTGAGTTCAACATGTAAGAAGTAGAAAGTACAGGTATTTGGGTTCAACATGTAAGAAGTAGAAAGTACAGGTATTTGAGTTCAACATGAAGAAGTAGAAAGTACAGGTATTTGAGTTCAACACGTAAGAAGTAGAAAGTACAGGTATTTGAGTTCAACATGTAAAAAGTAGAAAGTACAGGTATTTGAGTTCAACATGTGAGAAGTAGAAAGTACAGGTATTTGAGTTCAACATGTGAGAAGTAGAAAGTACAGGTATTTGAGTTCAACATGTGAGAAGTAGAAAGTACAGGTATTTGAGTTCAACATGTAAGAAGTAGAAAGTACAGGTATTTGAGTTCAACATGAGAGAAGTAGAAAGTACAGGTATTTGTGTTCAACATGAGAGAAGTAGAAAGTACAGGTATTTGAGTTCAACATGTGAGAAGTAGAAAGTACAGGTATTTGAGTTCAATATGAGAGTAGTAGAAAGTACAGGTATTTGAGTTCAACATGTGAGAAGTAGAAAGTACAGGTATTTGAGTTCAACATGAGAGAAGTAGAAAGTACAGGTATTTGAGTTCAACATGTGAGAAGTAGAAAGTACAGGTATTTGAGTTCAACATGTGAGAAGTAGAAAGTACAGGTATTTGAGTTCAATATGAGAGTAGTAGAAAGTACAGGTATTTGAGTTCAACATGTAAGAAGTAGAAAGTACAGGTATTTGAGTTCAACACGAGAGAAGTAGAAAGTACAGGTATTTGAGTTCAACATGTGAGAAGTAGAAAGTACAGGTATTTGAGTTCAACACGAGAGAAGTAGAAAGTACAGGTATTTGAGTTCAACATGTAAGAAGTAGAAAGTACAGGTATTTGAGTTCAACACGAGAGAAGTAGAAAGTACAGGTATTTGAGTTCAACACGAGAGAAGTAGAAAGTACAGGTATTTGAGTTCAACACGAGAGAAGTAGAAAGTACAGGTATTTGAGTTCAACATGTAAGAAGTAGAAAGTACAGGTATTTGAGTTCAATATGAGAGTAGTAGAAAGTACAGGTATTTGAGTTCAACATGTAAGAAGTAGAAAGTACAGGTATTTGAGTTCAACATGTGAGAAGTAGAAAGTACAGGTATTTGAGTTCAACATGTGAGAAGTAGAAAGTACAGGTATTTGAGTTCAATATGAGAGTAGTAGAAAGTACAGGTATTTGAGTTCAACATGTAAGAAGTAGAAAGTACAGGTATTTGAGTTCAACATGTAAGAAGTAGAAAGTACAGGTATTTGAGTTCAACATGTGAGAAGTAGAAAGTACAGGTATTTGAGTTCAACACGTAAGAAGTAGAAAGTACAGGTATTTGGGTTCAACATGTAAGAAGTAGAAAGTACAGGTATTTGTGTTCAACATGTGAGAAGTAGAAAGTACAGGTATTTGAGTTCAACATGTAAGAAGTAGAAAGTACAGGTATTTGAGTTCAACATGAGAGAAGTAGAAAGTACAGGTATTTGAGTTCAACATGTAAAAAGTAGAAAGTACAGGTATTTGAGTTCAACATGTGAGAAGTAGAAAGTACAGGTATTTGAGTTCAACATGTGAGAAGTAGAAAGTACAGGTATTTGAGTTCAACATGTGAGAAGTAGAAAGTACAGGTATTTGAGTTCAACATGTGAAAAGTAGAAAGTACAGGTATTTGAGTTCAACATGTGAGAAGTAGAAAGTACAGGTATTTGGGTTCAACATGTAAGAAGTAGAAAGTACAGGTATTTGAGTTCAACATGAGAGAAGTAGAAAGTACAGGTATTTGAGTTCAACACGTAAGAAGTAGAAAATACAGGTATTTGAGTTCAACATGTAAAAAGTAGAAAGTACAGGTATTTGAGTTCAACATGTGAGAAGTAGAAAGTACAGGTATTTGAGTTCAACATGTGAGAAGTAGAAAGTACAGGTATTTGAGTTCAACATGTGAGAAGTAGAAAG
>CM070498.1:814885-817385 GCA_036324585.1 Champsocephalus esox
CTCCCCGTCGCTATATTACGTACAGGGGACCCCCTGCCCGTCAGGCTGCTCCGGGCAGGGGGTCCCACAGACCTCAAAACGCCTATTCTCAGGTTCATTTGGCTTAAAATGCGTGTTGATGTCATTGTACGAGTAATGAGTTTTTATTTCTGATTATTTGTGCAGTACATGTACATGATGTTTAGTTTGCTAGTTATGACGAAGATTACCTTACGTCTGTGAGGAGAATACATGGGGCTCAGAGCCTCGTGTTTTAATATCTTTCTTTCCTTCTAAGTTGTTATTCTTTTCAAAACAACACACTGTTGTTTACTCACCAATAACACACACTCATCCTTGCGTTTATTTATTGGTTTAATTCCATAATCTCGGGCTTTCCCGGCGTCCGTCAGGAACTGAATTTCAAAATAAACAGACGTAGGCATTTCGAGCGATTACCCAAGATCCTCAGCTATGGTTTTAAGCTCTCTGATTGGATGTGTTAGCCGCAATGCATGCTGGGATTTGGGGTTTATATGATCTGGAAAACATTTTAAAAGTATAAAATAGTACTTAATTACGAGTGCTCTCGCTTGTCTCTTTGAAAGTCATCTCATAACGGCGTTGTAATACACGGTTCGGCTGCATTACATGCTACAGATCTGCCGTAGTTCTGTATTTATAGAGCCCTGACGAAAAGACCTTTGGACAAACTGAAGAAATGGCGCCGAAACTGAATACTTGACGTGGATCATAAATATATCAACAATTAAACAACATCTTCAATTTCTCTTCACACAATACGTCTCCTTGCAGAATCAACACTAATCCGGCTGACTTTTACATTTGATCTAATTCATAGATGTTATATTTACACCATAACGGTGCACAGCTGATAGAAGAGGACTGTCGTTTTTAATTGTCGACACAACAACACTGTGACCAGAAGTCTGAGCGCACGACGGAAGAGACGTCTTTAACGTGATGCAGTTTGAACACACGATGAAGACCTGAGGGTGTGTTCGAGGTCTGCAGGACCTTTGAGTGTCTCTGCTGTCAGGATGTGAACTTGCCCCGTGCCCCCTGCCCCCTGACCCCTGACCTCTGACCCCTGACCCCGCTGCTGTACTCAGTGGCTTCTTCAGGTTTGTTTGAAGTACTTGGATAAAAGTATTCTCCGTATTTCCCCAAAGATGATACAGGTACAAATATGTATATATTTATATCATGAAGAGGGGTTTGTGGGCAGCGCCTGAAACGCCTCCTTTGTCTTCTTCCTGAACACAGTGACATCACTACGGAACATTCGCACTCCTATTGGCAAGCGCTCCAACAGATTGTACGTGATAGGCTAAGGGGCGGGACATCTGTGAGCTGGTTGACCAATCACTGACGTCCAGCGCTCATCTCTCGTCATTAGTGCTGATCAGCCGTCATACTGACCTCTGACATGTCCCAACGGGCCAATCAGAAGCCAGTATTCACCTGAACCGTGTGAGACTCACTTTGAGCACGCTCGCTGAATGCAGACGTGATGGAACGTGTCTTTTGATCATCCCGAAGGAAAAACCCCTCCTGTTTATTTATTATAATGTTTACAACATTATAATAAATAAAGTATAGAATCAACATGAAGTGATGACCAGCAGAGCATTGGACTACATTACCCATGAGCCTCAGCTGCTGCAAGAAACTGACAGTTTACATTTCCTCCTTCATGACTCCTATCATCATGAGTATCTATGTTGTTATTGTTGTGGCCCCTCCCCCTCTGAAAGCAGCCAATAGGAGCCCTCCTCGCGGCTTCACAACAGAAATCTGATTCAAATCTCCCGCAGCTCGTTATGAGGCTGCAGGTGCGCGCGGGCGGCCGTTAATCCGCTCAATTAGTGCACGGCCCCGCGCGCACGAACAATGCACCGCGGGAGCGCGCGTCCCCGCGGGAATACAAGAAAACAATGAGTTTGGTTTCCAGTTTCTGAGACGAAGGTTTAAATGAACGATAAATATTCTTATTACTTTTATTTAAACTGTCTTTGAATACACACTTACACACACACACACACACACACACACACACACACAGACACACACACACACACACACACACACACACAGACACACATGACACACAAACACACACACACACACACAGACACACACACATACACACACACACACACACACACACACATATGACACACACACACACACACACATGACACACACACACACACAGACACACACACACACACACACAGACACACACACATACACACACACAGACACACACACACACACACTCACACACACACACACTCACACACACACAGACACACACACACATGACACCCACACACACTTGAATAACATAGTTGACACAGAGTTTTCTGTATTGCAGATCAAAAACAAGTTTATGAATACATCATAAACTTCACATTGTGTGTGTGTCTTGTTTGGGGAGATCCAGACGCAGGATTCAAAGCTTCATGATTCATTCTATAAGTCTGGGGGAGATCCA
>CM070498.1:824885-827385 GCA_036324585.1 Champsocephalus esox
CTGCCATGTCTCCTCAAGCTGCTGGATGTTCTCTAAACGCTGCCATGTCTCCTCAAGCTGCTGGATGTTCTCTAAACGCTGCCATGTCTCCTCAAGCTGCTGGGTGTTCTCTAAACGCTGCCATGTCTCCTCAAGCTGCTGGATGTTCTCTAAACGCTGCCATGTCTCCTCAAGCTGCTGGATGTTCTCTAAACGCTGCCATGTCTCCTCAAGCTGCTGGATGTTCTCTAAACGCTGCCATGTCTCCTCAAGCTGCTGGATGTTCTCTAAACGCTGCCATGTCTCCTCAAGCTGCTGAGTGTTCTCTAAACGCTGCCATGTCTCCTCAAGCTGCTGAGTGTTCTCTAAACGCTGCCATGTCTCCTCAAGCTGCTGGGTGTTCTCTAAACGCTGCCATGTCTCCTCAAGCTGCTGAGTGTTCTCTAAACGCTGCCATGTCTCCTCAAGCTGCTGAGTGTTCTCTAAACGCTGCCATGTCTCCTCAAGCTGCTGGGTGTTCTCTAAACGCTGCCATGTCTCCTCAAGCTGCTGGGTGTCCTCTAAACGCTGCCATGTCTCCTCAAGCTGCTGGATGTTCTCTAAACGCTGCCATGTCTCCTCAAGCTGCTGGATGTTCTCTAAACGCTGCCATGTCTCCTCAAGCTGCTGATGTTCTCTAAACGCTGCCATGTCTCCTCAAGCTGCTGGGTGTTCTCTAAACGCTGCCATGTCTCCTCAAGCTGTCTCTCCTTCATGTGGAACATTAGGCTTCTTCCTGAAGCTGAGGTTTCTCCGGATGGAAGAGTTAGTTTTCAAACTGCATCAAGTTAAAGACGTCTCTTCTCTCGTGCGCTCAGACTTTCGGTCACGGAGTTGTTGTGTTGAAACTTTGGCTCGTTTCAAAGGAACTCAAAACAACAATAGAGAGCAACAGTGAGCGTGTGCGGCTAAATGAAGAGGAGAAGAAGAAGAGTGTGTGAGAATTAATCCCAGAAGAAGAAGAAGAAAGAGTGGCTCAGAGGGACGGGATTAACGCTCAGAGACACGAGACGTGAGTGAATTCAATGAAGTGAAACACGTGAGAAAATAACACAGAGACACACACACACACACACACCCACACACACACACACACACACACCCACACACACACACACACACACACACACCCACCCACACACACACACACACCCACACACACACATACACACGCACACACACACCCACCCACACACCCACACACACACGCACACACACACCCACCCACACCCACCCACACACACACGCACACACACACCCACACACACACACACACACCCACCCACACCCACCCACACACCCACACACACACACCCCCCCCCACCCACACACACACGCAGAACAGAAGCAGGGAGCTGGAGGACTCTCAGGAAGCAGAACAAAGCAGTAATCCTGTAAAACACGAGGGCGATCTAAATCCTCTCAAAGCGTCCACTCACACCTCGAAGCGCTTTCAGTGCGATAAACACTTTACTTTATTAAAGTTACAACTGGCTCCGTCAACACTTACAAACTGGAAGACGGTCACTTTTACTCGAAAGCGTCGTGTCAGAACATTATTACAACGTTTCTTTATTTTATTAACTTACTTCTTTGTTTAAGCTACCCGGCTGATGTTGTAGTGTCTTTAAAGAGTCCTCTCTACTTTAAAGAGTCCTCTCCTGCTGATGTTGTAGTGTCTCTACTTTAAAGAGTCCTCTCCTGCTGATGTTAGTAGTGTCTCTACTTTAAAGAGTCCTCTCCTGCTGATGTTGTAGTGTCTCTACTTTAAAGAGTCCTATTCTGCTGATGTTGTAGTGTCTCTACTTTAAAGAGTCCTCTCCTGTTCATGTTGTAGTGTCTCTACTTTAAAGAGTCCTCTCTTGCTGATGGTGTAGTGTCTCTACTTTAAAGAGTCCTCTCCTGCTGATGTTGTAGTGTCTCTACTTTAAATAGTCCTATTCTGCTGATGTTGTAGTGTCTCTACTTTAAAGAGTCCTCTCTACATTAAAGAGTCCACTCCTGCTGAGGTTGTAATGTCTCTACTTTAAAGAGTCCTCTCCTGCCGATGTTGTAGTGTCTCTACTTTAAAGAGTCCTCTCCCGCTGATGTTGAATCGTCTCTACTTTAAAGAGTTCTCTCCTGCTGATGTTGTAGTGTCTCTAATTTAAAGAGTCCTCTCCTGCTGATATTGTAGTGTCTCTACTTTAAAGAGTCCTCTCCTGCTGATATTGTAGTGTATATACTTTAAAGAGTCCTCTCTACCTTAAAGAGTTCTCACCCGCTGATGTTGTAGTGTCTCTACTTTAAAGAGTCCTCTCCTGCTGATATTGTATTGTCTCTACTTTAAAAAGTCCTCTCTACTTGAAAGAGTCCTCTCCTGCTGATGTTGTATTGTCTCTACTTTAAGATTCCTCTCTACTTTAAAGAGTCCTCTCCTGCTGATGTTGTAGTATCTCTACTTTAAAGAGTCCTCTCTGCTGATGTTGTAGTGTCTCTACTT
>CM070498.1:834885-837385 GCA_036324585.1 Champsocephalus esox
TGAGGCGACTCGGGGAGACGTGAGGAGACGTGAGGCGACGTGAGGCGACGCGAGGCGACGCGAGGCGACGCGAGGCGACGCGAGGCGACGCGAGGAGACGCGAGGCGACGCGAGGCGACGCGAGGCGACTCGGGGAGACTCGGGGAGACTCGAGGCGACTCGGGGAGACGTGAGGCGACGTGAGGAGACGTGAGGCGACGTTAGGCGACGTGAGGCGACGTTAGGCGACGTGAGGAGACGTGGGGCGACGTGAGGAGACGTGAGGCGACTTGAGGAGACGTGAGGAGACGTGAGGCGACGTGAGGCGACGTGAGGCGACGTGAGGCGACGTGAGGCGACGTGAGGCGACGCGAGGCGACTTGAGGAGACGCGAGGAGACGCGAGGAGACGGGAGGAGACGCGAGGCGACGCGAGGAGACGCGAGGCGACGCGAGGCGACGCGAGGCGACGCGAGGAGACGCGAGGCGACGCGAGGCGACGCGAGGCGACTCGGGGAGACTTGAGGCGACTCGGGGAGACGTGAGGCGACGTGAGGAGACGTGAGGCGACGTTAGGCGACGTGAGGCGACGTGAGGCGACTTGAGGAGACGTTGGGTGACGTGAGGCGACGTGAGGAGACGTGGGGCGACGTGAGGAGACGTGAGGAGACGTGAGGCGACTCGGGGAGACGTGAGGCGACGTTAGGCGACGTGAGGCGACTCGGGGAGACTTGAGGCGACTCGGGGAGACGTGAGGCGACGTGAGGAGACGTGAGGCGACGTGAGGCGACGTGAGGAGACGTGATGCGACGTGAGGCGACGTGAGGCGACGTGAGGCGACGTGAGGCGACTCGGGGAGACGTGAGGAGACGTGAGGCGACGCGAGGCGACGTGAGGCGACGCGAGGCGACGCGAGGCGACGCGAGGCGACGCGAGGCGACGCGAGGAGACGCGAGGCGACGCGAGGCGACGCGAGGCGACTCGGGGAGACTTGAGGCGACTCGGGGAGACGTGAGGTGACGTGAGGAGACGTGAGGCGACGTTAGGCGACGTGAGGCGACGTGAGGCGACTTGAGGAGACGTTGGGTGACGTGAGGCGACGTGAGGAGACGTGGGGCGACGTGAGGAGACGTGAGGAGACGTGAGGCGACTCGGGGAGACGTGAGGCGACGTTAGGCGACGTGAGGCGAGGTGAGGCGACTCGGGGAGACTTAAGGCGACTCGGGGAGACGTGAGGCGACGTGAGGAGACGTGAGGCGACGTGAGGCGACTTGAGGAGACGTGAGGAGACGTGAGGAGACGTGAGGAGACGTGAGGCGACGTGAGGAGACGTGAGGAGACGTGAGGAGACGTGAGGCGACTTGAGGAGACGTGAGGAGACGTGAGGAGACGTGAGGAGACGTGAGGAGACGTGAGGCGACGTGAGGAGACGTGAGGAGACGTGAGGCGACGTGAGGAGACGTGAGGCGACGTGAGGAGACGTTGGGCGACTTGAGGAGACGTGAGGCGACGTGAGGAGACGTGAGGCGACGTGAGGCGACGTGGGGCGACGTGAGGAGACGTGAGGATGTTGGGCGACGTGAGGAGACGTGAGGACGTTGGGCGACGTGAGGAGACGTGGGGCGACGTCAGGAGACGTGAGGCGACTTGAGGAGACGTGAGGAGACGTGAGGAGACGTGGGGCGACGTGAGGAGACGTGAGGCGACTTGAGGAGACGTGAGGCGACGCGAGGCGACTTGAGGAGACGCGAGGAGACGCGAGGAGACGGGAGGAGACGCGAGGCGACGCGAGGAGACGCGAGGCGACGCGAGGCGACGCGAGGCGAGGCGAGGCGACTCGGGGAGACTTGAGGCGACTCGGGGAGACGTGAGGCGACGTGAGGAGACGTGAGGCGACGTTAGGCGACGTGAGGCGACGTGAGGCGACTTGAGGAGACGTTGGGTGACGTGAGGCGACGTGAGGAGACGTGGGGCGACGTGAGGAGACGTGAGGAGACGTGAGGCGACTCGGGGAGACGTGAGGCGACGTTAGGCGACGTGAGGCGACTCGGGGAGACTTGAGGCGACTCGGGGAGACGTGAGGCGACGTGAGGAGACGTGAGGCGACGTGATGCGACGTGAGGAGACGTGATGCGACGTGAGGCGACGTGAGGCGACGTGAGGCGACGTGAGGCGACTCGGGGAGACGTGAGGAGACGTGAGGCGACGCGAGGCGACGTGAGGCGACGCGAGGCGACGCGAGGCGACGCGAGGCGACGCGAGGCGACGCGAGGAGACGCGAGGCGACGCGAGGCGACGCGAGGCGACTCGGGGAGACTTGAGGCGACTCGGGGAGACGTGAGGTGACGTGAGGAGACGTGAGGCGACGTTAGGCGACGTGAGGCGACGTGAGGCGACGTGAGGAGACGTTGGGTGACGTGAGGCGACGTGAGGAGACGTGGGGCGACGTGAGGAGACGTGAGGAGACGTGAGGCGACTCGGGGAGACGTGAGGCGACGTTAGGCGACGTGAGGCGACGTGAG
>CM070498.1:842385-852385 GCA_036324585.1 Champsocephalus esox
TGGAGGCATGCAGACTCTGAGGATGATGAGGATGATGACGAAGAAGAAGATCTTGATGAAGAAGGTGATGCTGCAGATGGAGGCAGGGGGGTGGGGGGGGGGTCGTGACCTCTGTGTCTCTGCAGACATCTGTAGCTGCTGCACATTCCCTGACGTCCAATCAGAGCTCTGCAAGAATGTGTGACCTGCAACCCCCAAGCCCCGCCCCCTGACACACACACACACACACACACACACACACACACACACACACACACACACACACACACACACACACACACACACACACACACACATCTACCTGTGTGTTAACATTGATCTCTGGGGAAATATATAGAGAGTGAGAGTGGACGGTGTTCTGAAGTCTTTATCACAGAGGAGGCTCTTATTTTGAAAAACCTCCCTTAAACCTCCCAGCAAACTGAGCCATAACCAGTCTGATTTAAACGTGAGTCTTTTATTGTGAAAAGCCTCTGCTCTGCTGCCGCTGCCCTGACACTGAAAGCACTTCGGGCCGTGAGGGAAATCTGTCAGTCAACAGCGCCCTCTGCTGGACAACAACCGGAAGTGACGGTGGAGAAATCATCAGATAGTAAACATTATAAAAAATGAATAAAGCATTTAAAAAACATACAAAAAGTGAAAAGTGATTTAGAAAGTTTGAATATATAGAACATGGAAACATTTAAAACAGAATAAGTTCTGGGTGTGTCACAGTGATATGAGTCCGTCGCTCAGAAACAATGCAATCACACCTTTAAAGTCAAATAAATATGATTGATAGAATTAGCATTTACCGCGTTACACAGTTCTTCATGTGGATCCGAGCCCTGAGGCCGGAGATGCGATGTTAAGACAGATATAAATTAAACAAATAACGGTTCCGGTAGCACAGCTTCCTGTTCCCTCTGTGTCACACTGATATCGGTCTGTCGCTCAGCCTCGCAGTGCATCACCATGTTTTCGGGTCTGAGAGAGAAGGTGGGCCAGGTTCTGGTTCCGGGAGATGAGTTCAGCCTGGAGGTCCAGGAGACCCTCTCTCTCACCGAACCCCTGAAGCCGGAGAAGGTGCTCCTCGGCCCGGGTCTGAAGAGGAGAGGAGACCGGAAACTGCTGGTGGTGAAGAGCGGCGTGCTGAGACACAAACAGCCCCACGTGTTCTGGGTGGAAAACCATCAGAGGAGGGTGAGTACTTATATATACTCTGTGTACAAGTACATACAAACAGCCCCACGTGTTCTGGGTGGAAAACCACCAGAGGGTGAGTACTTATATATATACTCTGTGTACAAGTACATACAAACAGCCCCACGTGTTCTGGGTGGAAAACCACCAGAGGGTGAGTACTTATATATATACTCTGTGTACAAGTACATACAAACAGCCCCACGTGTACTGGGTGGAAAACCACCAGAGGAGGGTGAGTACTTATATATACTCTGTGTACAAGTACACACAAACAGCCCCACGTGTTCTGGGTGGAAAACCACCAGAGGAGGGTGAGTACTTATATATACTCTGTGTACAAGTACATACAAACAGCCCCACGTGTACTGGGTGGAAAACCACCAGAGGAGGTGAGTACTTATATATACTCTGTGTACAAGTACATACAAACAGCCCCACGTGTACTGGGTGGAAAACCACCAGAGGAGGGTGAGTACTTATATATACTCTGTGTACAAGTACATACAAACAGCCCCACGTGTTCTGGGTGGAAAACCATCAGAGGAGGGTGAGTACTTATATATACTCTGTGTACAAGTACATACAAACAGCCCCACGTGTTCTGGGTGGAAAACCACCAGAGGAGGGTGAGTACTTATATATACTCTGTGTACAAGTACATGCAAACAGCCCCACGTGTTCTGGGTGGAAAACCACCAGAGGGTGAGTACTTATATATACTCTGTGTACAAGTACATGCAAACAGCCCCACGTGTTCTGGGTGGAAAACCACCAGAGGAGGGTGAGTACTTATAATAATAATACTACACACTCACAGTGTACAACAGTACATACACACTCTGTGACAAGTACATTATAATATACACTCTGTACAAGTACACATACATACTGAACAAGTACATACACACTGTGTACAAGTACACACAAATACATATATATGTAGAAGTACACATATCTTGTACTTGAGTAAAAGTAGAAGTAACTCGGATCTTGTACTCAGTGTGTCCTTCTGTCCTCAGTGTGTCCTTCTGTCCTCAGTATGTCCTTCTGTCCTCAGTGTGTCCTTCTGTCCTCAGTGTATGTCTTGTTCTGTCCTCAGTGTGTCCTTCTGTCCTCAGTGTGTGTCCTGTTCTGTCCTCAGTGTGTCCTTCTCTCTTCAGTGTGTCCTGTCATCAGTGTGTCCTTCTGTCCTCAGTGTGTGTCCTGTTCTGTCCTCAGTGTGTCCTTCTGTCCTCAGTGTGTCCTGTCATCAGTATGTCCTTCTGTCCTCAGTGTGTCCTTCTGTCCTCAGTGTGTCCTTCTGTCCTCAGTGTGTCCTTCTCTCCTCAGTGTGTCCTGTCATCAGTGTGTCCTTCTGTCCTCAGTGTGTGTCTTGTTCTGTCCTCAGTGTGTTATTCTGTCCTCAGTGTGTCCTTCTGTCCTCAGTGTGTCCTTCTGTCCTCAGTGTGTCCTTCTGTCATCAGTGTGTCCTTCTCTCCTCAGTGTGTGTCTTGTTCTGTCCTCAGTGTGTCCTTCTCTCCTCAGTATGTCCTTCTCTCCTCAGTGTGTCCTTCTGTCATCAGTATGTCCTTCTCTCCTCAGTGTGTCCTTCTGTCATCAGTGTGTCCTTCTGTCCTCAGTGTGTCCTTCTGTCCTCAGTGTGTGTCCTTCTGTCCTCAGTGTGTGTCCTTCTGTCCTCAGTGTGTGTCCTGTTATGTCCTCAGTATGTCCTTCTGTCATCAGTATGTCCTTCTGTCCTCAGTGTGTCCTTCTGTCATCAGTATGTCCTTCTGTCCTCAGTGTGTCCTTCTGTCCTCAGTGTGTCCTTCTGTCCTCAGTGTGTCCTTCTGTCCTCATTGTGTCCTTCTCTCCTCAGTATGTCCTTCTGTCCTCATTGTGTCCTTCTCTCCTCAGTGTGTCCTTCTCTCCTCAGTATGTCCTTCTGTCCTCATTGTGTCCTTCTGTCCTCAGTGTGTCCTTCTGTCCTCAGTGTGTCCTTCTGTCATCAGTATGTCCTTCTGTCATCAGTATGTCCTTCTGTCCTCAGTGTGTCCTTCTGTCATCAGTATGTCCTTCTGTCCTCAGTGTGTCCTTCTGTCCTCATTGTGTCCTTCTCTCCTCAGTATGTCCTGCCCTCAGTGTGTCCTTCTGTCCTCAGTGTGTCCTTCTCTCCTCAGTATGTCCCGGCTAAAGGAGAGACGATCATTGGAATCATTACGGTCAAATCCGGAGACGTCTTCAAGCTGGACTTTGGAGGAAGTGAGCAGGCGTCTCTGTCCTACCTGGCTTTTGAGGGAGCGACCAAGAGGAACCGTCCAAATGTCCAGGTGAGACACTGGAGACAGGAAGTTTAGGTGAGGACAGGTGAGACACTAGAGACAGGAAGTACAGGAGAGACAGTGAGGACAGGTGAGACACTAGAGACAGGAAGTTTAGGTGAGACACTAGAGACAGGAAGTACAGGAGAGACAGTGAGGACAGGAGAGACAGTGAGGACAGGAAGTACAGGAGAGACAGTGAGGACAGGAGAGACAGTGAGGACAGGAAGTACAGGAGAGACAGTGAGGACAGGAAGTACAGGAGAGACAGTGAGGACAGGAGAGACTCTAAGTACAGGAAGTACAGGAGAGACAGTGAGGACAGGAAGTACAGGAGAGACAGTGAGGACAGGAAGTACAGGAGAGACAGTGAGGACAGGAGAGACAGTGAGGACAGGAGAGACAGTGAGGACAGGACTGTCTCGCGCTGGTTCTGGACTGGTGGCGCTGGTTCTGGACTGGTGGCGTTGGTTCTAGACTGGTGGTGCTGGTTCTGGACTGGTGGTGTTGGTTCTGGACTGGTGGTACTGTTTCTGGACTGGTGGTGCTGGTTCTGGACTGGTAGTGCTGGTTCTGGACTGGTGGTGTTGGTTCTGGACTGGTGGTACTGGTTCTGGACTGGTGCTGCTGGTTCTGGACTGGTGGCGCTGGTTCTGGACTGGTAGTGTTGGTTCTGGACTGGTGGCGCTGGTTCTGGACTGGTGGTGTTGGTTCTGGACTGGTGGTGCTGGTTCTGGACTGGTGCTGCTGGTTCTGGACTGGTGCTGCTGGTTCTGGACTGGTGGTGTTGGTTCTGGACTGGTGGTGCTGGTTCTGGACTCGGAGTGCTGGTTCTGGACTGGTGGTGTTGGTTCTGGACTGGTGGTGCTGGTTCTGGATTGGTGGTGTTGGTTCTGGACTGGTGGTACTGGTTCTGGACTGGTGGTGCTGGTTCTGGACTGGTAGTGCTGGTTCTGGACTGGTGGTGTTGGTTCTGGACTGGTGGCGCTGGTTCTGGACTGGTGGTGCTGGTTCTGGACTGGTGGCGCTGGTTCTGGACTGGTGGCGCTGGTTCTGGACTGGTGCCGCTGGTTCTGGACTGGTGCCGCTGGTTCTGGACTGGTGGTGCTGGTTCTGGACTGGTGGTGTTGGTTCTGGACTGGTGGCGCTGGTTCTGGACTGGTGGCGCTGGTTCTGGACTGGTGCTGCTGGTTCTGGACTGGTGGTGCTGGTTCTGGACTGGTGGCGCTGGTTCTGGACTGGTAGTGCTGGTTCTGGACTGGTGGTGTTGGTTCTGGACTGGTGGTGTTGGTTCTGGACTGGTAGTGCTGGTTCTGGACTGGTGGTGCTGGTTCTGGACTGGTGGCGCTGGTTCTGGACTGGTAGTGCTGGTTCTGGACTGGTGGTGTTGGTTCTGGACTGGTGGCGCTGGTTCTGGACTGGTGGCGCTGGTTCTGGACTGGTGGCGTTGGTTCTAGACTGGTGGTGCTGGTTCTGGACTGGTGGTGTTGGTTCTGGACTGGTGGTACTGGTTCTGGACTGGTGGTGCTGGTTCTGGACTGGTAGTGCTGGTTCTGGACTGGTGGTGTTGGTTCTGGACTGGTGGTACTGGTTCTGGACTGGTGCTGCTGGTTCTGGACTGGTGGCGCTGGTTCTGGACTGGTAGTGTTGGTTCTGGACTGGTGCCGCTGGTTCTGGACTGGTGGTGCTGGTTCTGGACTGGTGGTGTTGGTTCTGGACTGGTGCCGCTGGTTCTGGACTGGTGCCGCTGGTTCTGGACTGGTGCCGCTGGTTCTGGACTGGTGGTGCTGGTTCTGGACTGGTGGCGCTGGTTCTGGACTGGTGGTGTTGGTTCTGGACTGGTGGTACTGGTTCTGGACTGGTGCTGCTGGTTCTGGACTGGTGGCGCTGGTTCTGGACTGGTAGTGTTGGTTCTGGACTGGTGGCGCTGGTTCTGGACTGGGGGTGCTGGTTCTGGACTGGGGGTGCTGGTTCTGGACTGGGGGTGCTGGTTCTGGACTGGTAGTGCTGGTTCTGGACTGGTGGTGCTGGTTCTGGACTGGTGTTCTGGACTGGTGGTGCTGGTTCTGGACTGGTGGTGCTGGTTCTGGACTGGTGTTCTGGTTCTGGACTGGTGGTGTTGGTTCTGGACTGGTGGTGCTGGTTCTGGACTGGTGCTGCTGGTTCTGGACTGGTGGCGCTGGTTCTGGACTGGTAGTGTTGGTTCTGGACTGGTGGCGCTGGTTCTGGACTGGGGGTGCTGGTTCTGGACTGGGGGTGCTGGTTCTGGACTGGTGGCGCTGGTTCTGGACTGGTAGTGCTGGTTCTGGACTGGTGGTGTTGGTTCTGGACTGGTGTTCTGGACTGGTGGTGCTGGTTCTGGACTGGTGGTGCTGGTTCTGGACTGGTGTTCTGGTTCTGGACTGGTGGTGTTGGTTCTGGACTGGTGTGCTGGTTCTGGACTGGTGGTGTTGGTTCTGGACTGGTGCTGCTGGTTCTGGACTGGTGCTGCTGGTTCTGGACTGGTGCTGCTGGTTCTGGACTGGTAGTGTTTGGTTTCTGGACTGGTGCTGCTGGTTCTGGACTGGTGCTGCTGGTTCTGGACTAGTGCTGCTGGTTCTGGACTGGTAGTGCTGGTTCTGGACTGGTGGTGTTGGTTCTGGACTGGTGGTACTGGTTCTGGACTGGTGGTGCTGGTTCTGGACTGGTAGTGCTGGTTCTGGACTGGTGGTGTTGGTTCTGGACTGGTGGTACTGGTTCTGGACTGGTGCTGCTGGTTCTGGACTGGTAGTGTTGGTTCTGGACTGGTGGCGCTGGTTCTGGACTGGTAGTGCTGGTTCTGGACTGGTGGTGCTGGTTCTGGACTGGTGGCGCTGGTTCTGGACTGGTAGTGCTGGTTCTGGACTGGTGGTGTAGGTTCTGGACTGGTGGTGCTGGTTCTGGACTGGTGGTGCTGGTTCTGGACTGGTGTTCTGGTTCTGGACTGGTGGTGTTGGTTCTGGACTGGTGGCGCTGGTTCTGGACTGGTGGTGCTGGTTCTGGACTGGTGTTCTGGACTGGTGGTGCTGGTTCTGGACTGGTGTTCTGGTTCTGGACTGGTGGTTCTGGACTGGTGTTCTGGTTCTGGACTGGTGGTGTTGGGTTCTGGACTGGTGGCGCTGGTTCTGGACTGGTAGTGCTGGTTCTGGACTGGTGGCTGGTTCTGGACTGGTGGCGCTGGTTCTGGACTGGTAGTGCTGGTTCTGGACTGGTGGTGTTGGTTCTGGACTGGTGGTGCTGGTTCTGGACTGGTAGTGCTGGTTCTGGACTGGTAGTGCTGGTTCTGGACTGGTGGTGCTGGTTCTGGACTGGTGGCGCTGGTTCTGGACTGGTAGTGTTGGTTCTGGACTGGTGGTGTTGGTTCTGGACTGGTGGTTCTGGACTGGTGGTGCTGGTTCTGGACTGGTGCTGCTGGTTCTGAACTGGTGCTGCTGGTTCTGGACTGGTGCTGCTGGTTCTGGACTGGTGGTGTTGGTTCTGGACTGGTGGTTCTGGACTGGTGGTGCTGGTTCTGGACTGGTGGTGTTGGTTCTGGACTGGTGGTTCTGGACTGGTGCTGCTGGTTCTGACTGGTGGTGCTGGTTCTGGACTGGTGGTGCTGGTTCTGGACTGGTGGCGCTGGTTCTAGACTGGTGTGCTGGTTCTGGACTGGTGTTCTGGACTGGTGTTCTGGTTCTGGACTGGTAGTGCTGGTTCTGGACTGGTGGTGTTGGTTCTAGACTGGTGGCGCTGGTTCTGGACTGGTGGCGCTGGTTCTGGACTGGTGGTGCTGGTTCTGGACTGGTGGTGTTGGTTCTGGACTGGTGGTGCTGTTCTGGACTGGTAGTGCTGGTTCTGGACTGGTGGTGCTGGTTCTGGACTGGTGGCGCTGGTTCTGGACTGGTAGTGTTGGTTCTGGACTGGTGGTGCTGGTTCTGGACTGGTGGTGTTGGTTCTGGACTGGTGCTGCTGGTTCTGGACTGGTGGTGCTGGTTCTGGACTGGTGGTGCTGGTTCTGGACTGGTGGTGTTGGTTCTGGACTGGTAGTGTTGGTTCTGGACTGGTGGTGTTGGTTCTGGACTGGTGGTTCTGGACTGGTGGTTCTGGACTGGTGCTGCTGGTTCTGGACTGGTGGTGCTGGTTCTGGACTGGTGGTGTTGGTTCTGGACTGGTGGTTCTGGACTGGTGGTGTTGGTTCTGGACTGGTGGTGTTGGTTCTGGACTGGTGGTGTTGGTTCTGGACTGGTGGTGTTGGTTCTGGACTGGTGCTGCTGGTTCTGGACTGGTGGTGTTGGTTCTGGACTGGTGGTTCTGGACTGGTGCTGCTGGTTCTGGACTGGTGCTGCTGGTTCTGGACTGGTGGTGTTGGTTCTGGACTGGTGGTGCTGGTTCTGGACTGGTGCTGCTGGTTCTGGACTGGTGGTGCTGTTCTGGACTGGTGGTTTTGGTTCTGGACTGGTAGTGTTGGTTCTGGACTGGTGGTGTTGGTTCTGGACTGGTGGTGCTGGGTTCTGGACTGGTGGTGTTGGTTCTGGACTGGTGGTTCTGGACTGGTGGTGCTGGTTCTGGACTGGTGCTGCTGGTTCTGGACTGGTGCTGCTGGTTCTGGACTGGTGGTGCTGGTTCTGGACTGGTGGTGTTGGTTCTGGACTGGTGGTTCTGGACTGGTGGTGCTGGTTCTGGACTGGTGGTGTTGGTTCTGGACTGGTGCTGCTGGTTCTGGACTGGTGGTGTTGGTTCTGGACTGGTGGTTCTGGACTGGTGCTGCTGGTTCTGGACTGGTGGTGCTGGTTCTGGACTGGTGGTGTTGGTTCTGGACTGGTGGTTCTGGACTGGTGGTGCTGGTTCTGGACTGGTGGTGTTGGTTCTGGACTGGTGGTGCTGGTTCTGGACTGGTGGTGCTGGTTCTGGACTGGTGGTGCTGGTTCTGGACTAGTGTTCTGGTTCTGGACTGGTGGTGCTGGTTCTGGACTGGTGGTGCTGGTTCTGGACTAATGGTTCTGGACTGGTGGTGCTGGTTCTGGACTAGTGTTCTGGTTCTGGACTGGTGGTGCTGGTTCTGGACTGGTGTTCTGGTGCTGGTGGATAGAGCAGTCTGCTCCCTGATCTCTGCGTCACCGACCGGTTTGATATTAAAGTGAAGATCAGGAAGCAACGTTACTACGCTATAACCGATTATTCTGGACTCCCCTCGTATGTGACTCCTCCCCCTCGTATGTGACTCCTCCCCCTCGTATGTGACTCCTCCCCCTCGTATGTGACTCCTCCCCCTCGTATGTGACTCCTCCTCCTCCTCTGTGTACAGGTGGGCGACTTGGTGTTTGCTCAGTTCATCGTAGCCAATCAGCACATGGAGCCTGAGCTGGTGTGTGTGGACAGCGCTGGGAGAGCCAATGGGCTTGGAGTATTTGGAGCGGGGGGGCTGCTGTTCAGCGTCTCTCTGGGACTCGTCAGGAGGTGAGTGGAAATCACTGCATTGTTACTCATTTTAGTTAAAAACTATTGAGACACCGTATCGGTGTATCATGATATATCAGAGTGAGCGACGACGCGTCAGAGAGTGACGCGTCTGAGAGTGACGCGTCTGAGAGTGACGCGTCTGAGAGTGACGCGTCTGAGAGTGACGCGTCTGAGAGTGACGCGTCTGAGAGTGACGCGTCTGAGAGTGACGCGTGACATTGTAACTAGTGAGTGTGTAGTTATAGTGACCCTCTGAGCCAGCAGAGACATTAAAGGGCAAATCATCACAGGAACTTTGTCTTAATATTCTCCTCCTCCTCCTCCTCCTCCTCCTCCTCCTCCTCCTCCTCCTCCTCCTCCAGGCTGCTCCGCCCCCGCAGTGACGTCCTCTCCGACCTGCAGAAGCTGTTCCCCTGCGAGCTCGTGGTGGGGATGAACGGCCGTCTGTGGTGAAGGCGAGCAGCGTCAGCAGACGCTCATCATCTGCAACCTGCTGCAGAGCTGCGAAACCATGACAACCGCCCAGAGGCAGCAGCTGTTCAGGAGGGCGGCGCAGGGGGCGCTGTAGGGACTACTTTCTGTCCGGGAGGGACTACTTTCTGTCCGGGAGGGACTACTTGCTGACCGGGAGGGACTACTTGCTGACCGGGAGGGACTACTTGCTGACCGGAGGGACTACTTGCTGACCGGGAGGGACTACATTCTGACCGGGAGGGACTACTTGCTGACCGGGAGGGACTACTTTCTGTCTGGGAGGGACTACTTTCTGTCTGGGAGGGACTACATTCTGACCGGGAGGGACTACATGCTGACCGGGAGGGACTACTTGCTGACCGGGAGGGACTACTTGCTGACCGGGAGGGACTACTTTCTGACCGGGAGGGACTACTTTCTGACCGGGACTACATTCTGACCGGGAGGGACTACATTCTGACCGGGAGGGACTACTTTCTGACCGGGAGGGACTACTTTCTGACCGGGACTACATTCTGACCGGGAGGGACTACTTGCTGACCGGGAGGGACTACTTTCTGACCAGGACTACATTCTGACCGGGA
>CM070498.1:857385-862385 GCA_036324585.1 Champsocephalus esox
GGGCGACCCGCTGCAGTGGAAATGCGCCATTAGTGCCCAGAACCAAGTACAGATCGCGTTCACACCAGAATAAGTTCCTGGGGGAGGATCAGGCAAATCGTCACTTCTTCTTCTTCTGCTTTGGGTTTACTGGCAGGCCACAACCCACTTCACGGCGTATACTGCCGCCCGGAGTCCCCGGAGTTGGGGAAGGCTTCCGAGTAAATCTCCAGAACGCTGACACCTCATCCACCGCTCCCATGTTTTCTTTTGTGTTGCCATAAGTTAGTCTCTCTGCGTTGGTGCACGGGGCTAATGCTAATGCTAATGCTAATGCCAGCAAATACAATGGCAGCTTCACAAAACTTTTCAGAGTTTTACGGGCCGTGGTTTGCAATCCGCCAGCCAATCAGAACCGGTACGTTTCCCCGCTCTCGAGCTGGGACTGAAAAGGGGGGGAACGCAAAATCCCAGGAACTAACGGAACTAAACGGGAAAAGTACTCCGGTGTGAAAGCACCATTTGAATAAAGCTCTGCAGAGGAAGCACTCTTCAGAGGAAGCACTCTTCAGAGGAAGCACTCTTTTTCTCCATAAACATTTATTTTCATTAAGAAAAAATAGATATTTTTTTTACAACTTTTTTTCTTTATATGACTTTTTATACAGTATTTTATGCGCATTTAGAAAAAACAGCAAACAAACGTCAGTCGATGAGGCAGCAGAGGGTCCGACACACAGGATTCTGGGACAAACAACAACAACCTCTGAGATCTGAACACGTTTGTAAATAAAAGTGCAAATAACAGCTGATTGTAACAGACAGCAGTTTGTTCTTGAAGCTCCAACTCAGAGAGACGGACGGGGGTTCTGCCGTAACTTTGGCACTCGTGTCACATGACGTGTCTCTGGGTCACATGACGTGTCTCTGGATGCCCGGGGTGAACTCCTTGGCGTTGGGGTTCAGACGGCTGTAGATCTGAGGAGGAGAGCGTCTTTAGACCGAGCTTCAAAATACATGAAATAATATTCAGAGCGGAGGGAGGAGGGTACTCAGATGGACAGATGATGTTCCTCAATTATTGGGAAAAAATAAGACATTTAGGAAAAGAAATACACGAAACTCATGAGAAAAATACGCAAACAACAAAAAGGAAAAATACCCAAAATGTACACTAAAAAGGAACCTACATTTTTCTAACGATGTAAGCCAGATTTACAAGAAAGGAAACAAAACCCTACATTTAGAATTGAGAAAAATCCCTTGAATGTAGGTGAAAAAATCCATTAAACTTAAAAGGTAGGAAGGATGGAGAAACCGACTCGAGTGCGCTGGAATTTGAAAATACACAACCGAAAGAAATCTGCCCCTTCCTCACAGAGCCCCGCCTCCAACACACACACGACCAATGAGGGCAGAGATGAGTGTGTGCCCCGATGGAAGGCTGGCAGGCAGGTAGGCCATCCCGTTACTTCAGCCGGCTCAGATGATTGGTCGAGCTTTCTACAGCGCCACGGCTTCAAAGCACTTCAGATATTCATTGCTATCGGGACGTTCAGAGCATCCATGGAATATAACGAGTGTTTCTGAAGTGAATTGCCTCCCCCGCCTTTAAGTGGTTATTTACAAATGACAATTCTTTGAGAAACGAAAATGTGACACATAAAGTCACACATTTACGGCCCGTCCACACGTCTCCGTCACGCGCTTCAACGGAGACGCTCGTCACGCTTTGCCGAACTGCATTGTGGTTCCGTCGCCTTGCCTCCGTCGCTCGCTTCAAAAGTTGAGCAACGTTCAACTTTTCAAGTGTCGACGGAAGCGCCGCCAGCCAATCAGAGTACAAGCTCTCGCCAATCAAACCGCGTGCTTGTGTGGTTATTTTCCCGTCGACTGTGAGCACTTGATTGTCCGGCGGTCCCTGAACTCACCGGGTAGTCTGCGTCTTTGTGGACGTCTGATTGGATCCCCTGGAGGTGGGGGAGGTCTCTGGAGGGGATGAAGCTCTCTCTCTCCTCCTCTTCCTCCCAAAGCTCCTCGAAACAGCGCTCGATGAAGTCCTCCTCCCTCAGCTGCTCCTCCACCTGCACAACAACAACAACAACAACAACAGGTAAACATAGGGCTGACCAGTCTGCAGTGGACGCGACGTGTTGAGACCCCAAAGTGTTCTGATAGACATGTAGGGTCTCCAGCACAGAGATGTTGGGACATTGACCCAGGTGGAGTAAGTGGAGTTGATGAGCATTTGGAACATCGAGCAGTGGTGGTGGAGGGTATGGAGGACGCTGAACCGAGCCGTGGTGGGTATGGAGGACGCTGAACCGAGCCGTGGAGGGTATGGAGGACGCTGAACCGAGCCGTGGAGGGTATGGAGGACGCTGAACCGAGCCGTGGAGGGTATGGAGGACGCTGAACCGAGCCGTGGAGGGTATGGAGGACGCTGAACCGAGCCGTGGAGGGTATGGAGGACGCTGAACCGAGCCGTGGAGGGTATGGAGGACGCTGAACCGAGCCGTGGAGGGTATGGAGGACGCTGAACCGAGCCGTGGAGGGTATGGAGGACGCTGAACCGAGCCGTGGAGGGTATGGAGACGCTGAATCGAGCCGTGGTGGGTATGGAGGACGCTGAACCGAGCCGTGGAGGGTATGGAGGACGCTGAACCGAGCCGTGGTGGGTATGGAGGACGCTGAACCGAGCCGTGGAGGGTATGGAGGACGCTGAACCGAGCCGTGGAGGGTATGGAGGACGCTGAACCGAGCCATGGAGGGTATGGAGGACGCTGAATCGAGCCGTGGTGGGTATGGAGGACGCTGAATCGAGCCGTGGAGGGTATGGAGGACGCTGAACCGAGCCGTGGAGGGTATGGAGGATGCTGAACCGAGCCGTGGAGGGTATGGAGGATGCTGAACCGAGCCGTGGAGGGTATGGAGGACGCTGAATCGAGCCGTGGTGGGTATGGAGGACAGAGATAGCTTCTTTCTGGTTGAACTGCCATGTATAATCTGAACATGTGAGAAATGGATTCAGTCTTCTTCTTCCTCTTCCTCACCTGTTGGTTGAACTCCTCCTCATGCTCCTGTGACGACCCCTCCCCCCCTTCTGTCTGGCTGTGCTCCCTGCCTGGCTGTCCTCTGGCAGGTGCTGGGAGTGTCGTCCTGTCTGTGCCCGCCCATCTAGAGGCGGAGCCTCCAGAAGGTATAAAGGTTGCCCAGCTGGAAGGTTCAGTCTCTGATTCTGATCCTGGCCTTCTGCAGCAACCTCAGCCTACAGCCTGTGTTCGGTTTGATGCCCCCTCCAACATGCTACACACCCACACACCCACACACTGCGGACACTGCTGACCGTCTGATTCTTACGTACACTATTCCTCAGAGGTGTTCTTCTATAACCTGTTAAATAAACATATATTTGGCAGTTAAGTCGGTGTGGCCTCCCGATGTGTTCCAGCCTTAAACCAGGTTGTAAAAAGTGGGGGCTCGTCCGGGATCATCTCCGGGGCTGGATAGAGGACACGGTGACCTCTTTCAGTCGGGGAGTGTTCACACAGCTGGTTGGTTGACTCCGAGTTGTGTTTCTGTCCAAGGCAAGCTATGTTTTCCGGTATTGCTGTTTTGTGTTAAAGGCTGTCAAATGTTTGGAACCCTTATTCCTGTTGGGTGTAAGCAATGAGAGACACAAGCTGTCTCCATTGAACCTGTTTTTGTTTTAGTTTGTTGTTTTTGTGTAGCAAGTGGCTAGAGCATTTGCTCGGGTGCTGAGAGTTAACCGGGTCACTGGGCTTTTGTGCTTAAAATCCTCCCACCATTCTACACGAAGAGTTGAGTGAGTCAGTACGCATTTGGTAAGGCAGTTAGCCAGAGGAGTGGGGTCTGCATAAAGCTGTCTTTCACTATCAGTTACTGCTGGAAAAACCTCGCCTTGGTCGGTAAACAGTTAAATGCTTGCAAAACTACGCTGGCTCCCAGTCCACTACAGGATCCAGTTCAAGGTTCTGCTCCTCACGTCCAGAGCCCTGAATGGACAAAGCCCGAAGTACCTCTGTGACCTCATCCGTACCCAGACATCTACACGCTCTCTCCACTCCAGCCACGCTCCTCGTCTCTACATCCCCCGCACACGTCTCCGGACAATGGGAGACCGAGCCTTCTGCTCGTTCGCCCCGCGCCTCTGGAACTCCCTCCCAGATCAGCTGATCTGCCCCTTCCACCGAGGTCTTCAAAACCGGCCTTAAGACCCTCTTCTTTCGGCAGGCCTTCCACCAAACTTTGAGCACGGTACACCTGGAGTACTGCCATTTGTATCGCTATCTCCGACTTATATTTTTGTACTCTATTATATATTTTATTTTTTGATTTCTTATTATTATTACAATTATTTGTCTTTTATCTCAAAGCGTATCAGTATCCCTTGTTGTGAAGTACTTTGAGATTTGTCTTGGCAGATGATAGCGCTATATAAATTAAATATATTATTATTATTATTATTAAATGGCTTCTATTGAAGATTTTGTTGAGTCCCCAAGTGACGATTTGTTGCGTACTTGCGTAAGATCAGCTTTTGAGAGTGGCTGACCATTACGGTGTGGAACTTCCCAAACCGTTGAATAAAGAGGAGTTGTTGGTGGAACAAAGCGTTTTGTCTGTCTTTCTGGGGCCTGCCTCCCAACAGTCAATTGAGTCAGGTAAAGGTTCAGGTGTGGCTCCCGTCCTGTCTGGACTTGGGGTTGGACTGTCGTTTAAAGAACAGAAGGAGCTTCTGATGCTACACTCTGAACGTGATGTGGAGGTGTGGTTGGCCGTTTTCAGGAAGCGGAGATGGCTCAAGTTCAGGACAGACAAAAACGAGACTTGGAGCGCTACAGATTGGAGCTGATGAGTGAAGGTACGCTTCCAGCGGAGACCAGGAGAGCTGCAGAGACTGGAGGTCAAGCATTTGATATTGCTGTTAATTTGAGGATAGTTCCGAGGTTCAACGAAAAGGACCCAGACATTTTCTTTGTGTTATTTGAGCGTCTAGC
>CM070498.1:867385-869885 GCA_036324585.1 Champsocephalus esox
TACTCTACAGTTCTGGCTTGATGCGCCCCTGAGCAACTTTTATTTCTAAATGTAGATTCAACAACACATATGAACATCTATGTTATGAACTACATACAGAGAGGAATATTTACGGATAGATATAACCGTGAATATAAAGTAAAGTACGCATGTGTGTATCCAGGAGTTGTTCAGTTCCGTTTTCTTTTTAAAACATACTGTCCCTCACAGAAACACACTAACATCCATGCTACAGAATACAGAGCTCTGATTGGACAGCGCCTCCGGTCTGACACGCGGACAGAACCACAGTGAACTAACCACATGACTTTATATTACATATATAAAATAACAACAGGTGATCTAATTGGTTAATTACCTGGGAGCTCCGGCGGCCTGCCCACTCTTCTTCTGTGGTTTCTGTAAATGGCTGCTGTTGCTGCTGCCTCTGTTTGTTTACATCTCTGACGTCACTGCGTGCTCGCTGCTGCTGATTGGACAGACCGCTCCGATGCCTTCACGAGGAACTTTGGAGCGGGGGGCGGGGTGGAGGGATTTCAAAATAAAAGCCCTCACCTGGATAACAAAATAAAATGTGCAGTATTATGAACAGTGGAAAGCTGTGTATAGAGTATACAATAGTAAAAGTAGAAGTACTCAGATTGTGTACTTGAGTAAAAGTAGAAGTACTCGGATTGTGTACTTGAGTAAAAGTAGAAGTACTCAGATTGTGTACTTGAGTAAAAGTAGAAGTACTCAGATTGTGTACTTGAGTAAAAGTAGAAGTACTCAGATCTTGTACTTGAGTAAAAGTACTCAGATCGTGTACTTGAGTAAAAGTAGAAGTACTCAGATCTAGTACTTGAGTAAAAGTAGAAGTACTCAGATCTAGTACTTGAGTAAAAGTAGAAGTACTCAGATTGTGTACTTGAGTAAAAGTAGAAGTACTCGGATCTTGTACTAGAGTAAAAGTAGAAGTACTCAGATTGTGTACTTGAGTAAAAGTAGAAGTACTCAGATTGTGTACTTGAGTAGAAGTACTCAGATTGTGTACTTGAGTAAAAGTAGAAGTACTCAGGTCTAGTACTTGAGTAAAAGTAGAAGTACTCAGATCTAGTACTTGAGTAAAAGTAGAAGTACTCAGGTCTAGTACTTGAGTAAAAGTAGAAGTACTCAGATCTAGTACTTGAGTAAAAGTAGAAGTACTCGGATCTTGTACTTGAGTAAAAGTATTCAGATCGTGTACTTGAGTAAAAGTAGAAGTACTCAGATCTAGTACTTGAGTAAAAGTAGAAGTACTCAGATCTAGTACTTGAGTAAAAGTAGAAGTACTCAGATCTAGTACTTGAGTAAAAGTAGAAGTATTCAGATCTAGTACTTGAGTAAAAGTAGAAGTACTCAGATCTAGTACTTGAGTAAAAGTAGAAGTATTCAGATCTAGTACTTGAGTAAAAGTAGAAGTACTCAGATCTAGTACTTGAGTAAAAGTAGAAGTACTCAGATCTAGTACTTGAATAAAAGTAGAAGTACTCAGATCTAGTACTTGAGTAAAAGTAGAAGTACTCAGATCTAGTACTTGAATAAAAGTAGAAGTACTCAGATCTAGTACTTGAGTAAAAGTAGAAGTACTCAGATCTAGTACTTGAGTAAAAGTAGAAGTACTCAGATTGTGTACTTGAGTAAAAGTAGAAGTACTCGGATCTTGTACTAGAGTAAAAGTAGTATTCGGATCTTGTACTTGAGTAAAAGTAGAAGTACTCAGATCGTGTACTTGCCTCAGCATGTGTAATAGATTCTTCCAGAGGCACCGTGAAGGCATCACTGTTCTCTGAAACATCGCGATACTTCAGTCTTTCTTCACGGCAGCAGCAGCTTAGCTTAGCCATCAACTCCGCATGAAGAGAAACTAAGGTAAGGGTGTTTTATATATATATATATGTATGTATTCACTGATATCAGCCTCATTCAACACGCTAACAGACAGCTCACGGCGTTATGTAAAACCTGCACAATGGACACCTTGAAGTAAATCTCTAAATCACGTTAAATAACGACTGTTATTAGCATTTAGCAGCTAAATCCCGTTAGCAGTCGATGCTAAAGTTAGCTTGTCTTTATCGTGTTTTATTCTTGACCTTTTTGCTGCTATTTGCCTGAAATCAGTTCAGACTTTAACTTGAGACGTTTCTCTAATTGAAGATGTTGTGGAGAAGGTTTTAATATCTGGGGGTTGAAGTCGGCCTGCTGTTAGAAAACACAATCTGGAATTAATATTGTATTACTTTAGCAAAGGCAGAACGGGAGGGATGCACCCTCTGTGATGGGCACGCGCGCACAGCACAAAGTGACATGTGGCCTCTGCTTTGAACCAGGAGCAGGGGGCAGCTATTGCCCCGCGCCCGGGGAGCACTGGGAGCGGTGGGAGCGGTGGGAGCAATGGGGTAAGGGTGGATGGGGTGGATGGGGTAGGGGTGGATGGGGTGGATGGGGTAGGGGCGGATGGGGTAGGGGCGGATGGGGT
>CM070498.1:876924-909342 GCA_036324585.1 Champsocephalus esox
TCTCTGTGTCTCCGTTTGTGTAACCTAGTCTCCATGTCTCTGTGTGATGTGTCTCCGTGTATCTGTGTCTCTGTGTCTCTGAGTCTCTGAGTCTCTGTGTCTCTGTGTCTCTCAGTCTCTGTGTCTCTCAGTCTCTGTGTCTCTGTGTCTCTGAGTCTCTGTGTCTCTGAGTCTGTGTCTCTCTGTCTCCGTGTTTCTCTGCGTCTCTGTGTCTCTGTCTCCGTGTCTCTGTCTGTGTCTCCGTCTCTCCATCTCCGTGTCTCTGTGTCTCCTAGTCTCCGTGTCTCTGTCTCCGTGTCTCTGTGTGATGTGTCTCTGTGTGATGTGTCTCTGAGTCTCTGTGTCTCTGAGTTTCTGAGTCTCTGTGTCTCAATGTCTTTGTGTCCGTGTCTCCGTCTCTGTGTCTCCGTCTCTGTGTCTCCTAGTCTCAGTGTCTCTGTCTCCGTGTCTCAGAGTCTCCATGTTTCTGTGTCTCTGTGTCTCTGAGTCTCTGTGTCTCTGAGTTTCTGTGTCTCTGAGTTTCTGTCTCTCTGTGTCTCTGAGTCTCTGTGTCTCTGAGTTTCTGTGTCTCTGAGTCTCTGTGTCTCCGTGTCTCAGTGTCTTTTTGTCCGTGTCTCCGTCTCCTAGTCTCCGTGTCTCTATCTCCGTGTCTCTGTCTGTGTCTCCGTCTCCGTGTCTCTGTCTCTGTGTGATGTGTCTCTGTGTGATGTGTCTCTGAGTCTCTGAGTTTCTTTGTCTCAGTGTCTCTGTGTCTCCGTGTCTCTGTGTCTCTGTCTCCGTGTCTCTGTGTCTCCGTGCCTCTGTCTCCGTGTCTCTGTCTCCGTGTCTCAGTGTCTCCGTCTCTCTGTCTCCGTCTCTGTGTCTCCGTCTCTCTGTCTCCGTGTCTCTGTGTCCGTGTCTCAGAGTCTCTGTGTGATGTGTCTCTGAGACTCTGTGTCTCTGAGACTCTGAGACTCTGAGTCTCTGAGTCTCTGAGTCTCTGTGTCTCTGAGTCTCTGTGTCTCTGAGTCTGTGTCTCTCTGTCTCCGTGTTTCTCTGCGTCTCCGTGTCTCCGTGTCTCTATCTCCGTGTCTCTGTCTGTGTCTCCGTCTGTGTCTCCGTCTCCGTGTGATGTGTCTCTGTGTGATGTGTCTCTGAGTCTCTGAGTTTCTTTGTCTCAGTGTCTCTGTGTCTCCGTGTCTCTGTGTCTCTGTCTCCGTGTCTCTGTGTCTCCGTGTCTCTGGCTCCGTGTCTCTGGCTCCGTGTCTCAGTGTCTCCGTCTCTCTGTCTCCGTCTCTGTGTCTCCGTCTCTCTGTCTCCGTGTCTCCGTGTCTCTGTGTCCGTGTCTCAGAGTCTCTGAGTCTCTGTGTCTCTGAGACTCTGAGTCTCTGAGTCTCTGTGTCTCTGTGTCTCTGAGTCTCTCTGAGTCTGTGTCTCTCTGTCTCCGTGTTTCTCTGCGTCTCCGTGTCTCTGTGTCTCCGTGTCTCTGTCTCCGTGTCTCTGTCTGTGTCTCCGTCTCTGTGTCTCCTAGTCTCCGTGTCTCTGTCTCCGTGTCTCTGTGTGATGTGTCTCTGTGTGATGTGTCTCTGAGTCTCTGTGTCTCTGAGTCTCTGTGTCTCCGTGTCTCAATGTCTTTGTGTCCGTGTCTCCGTCTCTGTGTCTCCGTCTCTGTGTCTCCGTCTCTGTGTCTCCTAGTCTCAGTGTCTCTGTCTCCTCAGAGTCTCCATGTTTCTGTGTCTCTGTGTCTCTGAGTCTCTGTGTCTCTGAGTTTCTCTGTCTCTGAGTTTCTGTCTCTCTGTGTCTCTGAGTCTCTGTGTCTCTGAGTTTCTGTCTCTCTGTGTCTCTGAGTCTCTGTGTCTCCGTGTCTCAGTGTCTTTTTGTCCGTGTCTCCGTCTCCTAGTCTCCGTGTCTCTGTCTCCGTGTCTCAGTGTCTCTGTGTATCTGAGTCTCTGTATCTCTGAGTTTCTGTGTCTCTGAGTCTCAGTGTCTCTGTGTGATGTGTCTCTGTGTGATGTGTCTCTGAGTCTGTGAGTTTCTGTCTCTCTGTGTCTCTGAGTCTCCGTGTCTCTCTGTCTCTGTGGCTCTGTGTGTCCGTGTCTCCGTCTCTGTGTCTCTGTGTCTCTGTCTCTCTCACACACACAGTATGTATGATTAGTTGTATATTCTGTAGACCTGCAGGACTTGGCTAACTGCTAACTGCTAACTGCTAACTGCTAACTGCTAACTGCTAACTGCTTGTATGTTTTTAAAGAAGTTGTTTTCTTAAAATGTCAGTATTATGACTATTTAATAACTGTGTGTCTCCTAATTGTTATAGCTTATTTATCTGTATGTGTTCATGTCTTTATTTGTAGTTTATTCTCACTTTTAGTAGGTGTTTTAATTCTTACTTTAAAACACCATAATGTTAACCAGCTGCTAACTGCTAACAGCTAGAAGCTAAATGCTAACTGCTAGAAGCTAAATGCTAACACAGTCTTTGTGTCCATGTGTCTCGAGCAAGATCCCAACCTGAGGGGCTCGCGGCAGTTAGCTTCTCTGAGCTAATGGCTCTGTTTGAATGAGCTGTAGCATGTAGCTACAGTCCATTTATCATTACGGCTAACAGCTAGAAGCTAACTGCTAACAGCTAGAAGCTAACTGCTAACAGCTAGAAGCTAAGCTAACAGCTTGTGAAGCTGACAATTGAGCGGCCCGACCAAGCAAGGAGGCAGAGGCAGGACGTCCAAAAATATAACCCGGTGTGGGCATTTATTACTCGAGCACAGGACACAGCCTCAAGGATCTCACACACACTACCTGCCAACACAGACAGGGCAACAGAGCCTAAACACCCACACACCAATCAAACCAACAGGACACAGGAGAGGGGGAGGAGACATCACGGGGCAGCAGGTGAGGGGGAGGAGATAACACGGGGCAGCAGGTGAGGGGGAGGAGACATCACGGGGCAGCAGGTGAGGGGGAGGAGACATCACGGGGCAGCAGGTGAGGGGGAGGAGACATCACGGGGCAGCAGGTGAGGGGGAGGAGACATCACGGGGCAGCAGGTGAGGGGGAGGAGACATCACGGGGCAGCAGGTGAGGGGGAGGAGACATCACGGGGCAGCAGGTGAGGGGGAGGAGACATCACGGGGCAGCAGGTGAGGGGGAGGAGACATCACGGGGCAGCAGGTGAGGGGGAGGAGACATCACGGGGCAGCAGGTGAGGGGGAGGAGACATCACGGGGCAGCAGGTGAGGGGGAGGAGACATCACGGGGCAGCAGGTGAGGGGGAGGAGATAACACGGGGCAGCAGGTGAGGGGGAGGAGACATCACGGGGCAGCAGGTGAGGGGGAGGAGACATCACGGGGCAGCAGGTGAGGGGGAGGAGACATCACGGGGCAGCAGGTGAGGGGGAGGAGATAACACGGGGCAGCAGGTGAACACCATCAGCAGCACCATGGGGAAAGGGAACACTTTCAAAACAAAACCAGCAGACACCGACAGATGCACACACTCCATCCACTTCGCCACCAACGCAGCTCCACCATCCGTAACACAGCTAGAAGCTACCTGCTAACGACTAGAAGCTAACTGCTAACGACTAGAAGCTACCTGCTAACGACTAGAAGCTAACTGCTAACGACTAGAAGCTACCTGCTAACGACTAGAAGCTACCTGCTAACGACTAGAAGCTAACTGCTAACGACTAGAAGCTAACTGCTAACGACTAGAAGCTACCTGCTAACGACTAGAAGCTAACTGCTAACGACTAGAAGCTAACTGCTAACGACTAGAAGCTAACGTTGTGTGTGTTTCCTGCAGAGACACACGGCGGACATGTCTGTCTCTACACAGCTGGGCCTTCTGCTGTGGAAGAATTTCACCTACAGACGCCGACAGACGGTATGTAGAACCCTCTGTAGAATCCTCTGTGGAACCCTCTGTAGAACCCTCTGTGGAACCCTCTGTAGAAGCCTCTGAGATCCGGTTAGAACCCTCTGTGGAACCCTCTGTGTAACCCTCTGTGGAAACCTCTGTAGAAGCCTCTGAGATCGGTTAGAACCCTCTGTAGAACCCTCTGATATCCGGTTAGAAACCTCTGTAGAACCCTCTGTAGAACCCTCTGAGATCCGGTTAGAATCCTCTGTGGAACCCTCTGTAGAATCCTCTGTAGAACCCTCTGAGATCCGGTTAGAACCCTCTGTAGAACCCTCTGAGATCCGGTTAGAACCCTCTGTAGAACCCTCTAAGATCCGGTTAGAACCCTCTGTGGAACCCTCTGTGTAACCCTCTGTGGAAACCTCTGTAGAAGCCTCTGAGATCCGGTTAGAACCCTCTGTAGAACCCTCTGAGATCCGGTTAGAACCCTCTGTGGAACCCTCTGTAGAACCCTCTGAGATCCGGTTAGAAACCTCTGTGGAACCCTCTGAAATCCGGTTAGAACCCTCTGTGGAACCCTCTGTAGAACCCTCTGAGATCCGGTTAGAACCCTCTGTGGAACCCTCTGTAGAACCCTCTGAAATCCGGTTAGAACCCTCTGTGGAACCCTCTGTAGAGCCCTCTGAGATCCGGTTAGAACCCTCTGTAGAACCGGTTAGAACCCTCTGTAGAACCCTCTGTAGAGCCCTCTGAGATCCGGTTAGAACCCTCTGTAGAACCGGTTAGAACCCTCTGTAGAACCCTCTGTAGAACCCTCTGTAGAACCCTCTGTAGAACCCTCTGAGATCCGGTTAGAACCCTCTGTAGAACCGGTTAGAACCCTCTGTAGAACCCTCTGTAGAACCCTCTGTAGAACCCTCTGAGATCCGGTTAGAACCCTCTGTAGAACCGGTTAGAACCCTCTGTAGAACCCTCTGTAGAACCCTCTGTAGAGCCCTCTGAGATCCGGTTAGAACCCTCTGTAGAACCCTCTGTAGAACCCTCTGTAGAACCCTCTGTAGAACCCTCTGAGATCCGGTTAGAACCCTCTGTAGAACCGGTTAGAACCCTCTGTAGAACCCTCTGTAGAGCCCTCTGAGATCCGGTTAGAACCCTCTGTAGAACCCTCTGTAGAACCCTCTGTAGAACCCTCTGTGGAACCCTCTGAGATCCGGTTAGAACCCTCTGTAGAACCGGTTAGAACCCTCTGTAGAACCCTCTGTAGAACCCTCTGTAGAACCCTCTGTAGAACCCTCTGTAGAACCCTCTGAGATCCGGTTAGAACCCTCTGTTTTATATAAACACAGATCTTTGTTTTCGGTTCTTCAGCTTCAGCTGCTCGTGGAGATCGTCTGGCCGCTCTTCATCTTCTTCATCCTCATCGCAGTCAGAGTCAACTACCCTCCGTACGAGCAGCATGAGTGTGAGTCCACACACACACACACACACACACACACACACACACACACTGTAGCTACATCAGGTCACGTGATGTGAGCTGACCCCTCACCCACTCACCAGTTTCCTTCCAGTGGCCGGTCTTATTTTAATATGTGGTCACATGACTCCTTCTGACGTCTGATCTGCTGGAAGCTAACGAAGCTAACGAAGCTAACTGCATTCTCTAGTTCTATGTGTTGAGCATCTGATGAGACACCTTTGCATCTTGAATCTCTGAATCTAGTGAACGTAGCTCACCGAGTCGTTTCAGATATACTGACAAACACTTCAGTTAAGAGACAGACTAACTCTGTGCGTCACTCTTTAGTGTCCCCTGGTCTCCAGCTGTGTGCGTCTCTCTTTAGTGTCCCCTGGTCTCCAGCTGTGTGCGTCACTCTTTAGTGTCCCCTGGTCTCCAGCTGTGTGCGTCTCTCTTTAGTGTCCCCTGGTCTCCAGCTGTGTGCGTCACTCTTTAGTGTCTCCTGGTCTCCAGCTGTGTGCGTCACTCTTTAGTGTCCCCTGGTCTCCAGCTGTGTGCGTCACTCTTTAGTGTCCCCTGGTCTCCAGCTGTGTGCGTCACTCTTTAGTGTCCCCTGGTCTCCAGCTGTGTGCGTCACTCTTTAGTGTCTCCTGGTCTCCAGCTGTGTGCGTCACTCTTTAGTGTCCCCTGGTCTCCAGCTGTGTGCGTCACTCTTTAGTGTCTCCTGGTCTCCAGCTGTGTGCGTCACTCTTTAGTGTCCCCTGGTCTCCAGCTGTGTGCGTCACTCTTTAGTGTCCCCTGGTCTCCAGCTGTGTGCGTCACTCTTTAGTGTCCCCTGGTCTCCAGCTGTGTGCGTCACTCTTTAGTGTCTCCTGGTCTCCAGCTGTGTGCGTCACTCTTTAGTGTCCCCTGGTCTCCAGCTGTGTGCGTCACTCTTTAGTGTCCCCTGGTCTCCAGCTGTGTGCGTCACTCTTTAGTGTCCCCTGGTCTCCAGCTGTGTGCGTCACTCTTTAGTGTCTCCTGGTCTCCAGCTGTGTGCGTCACTCTTTAGTGTCCCCTGGTCTCCAGCTGTGTGCGTCACTCTTTAGTGTCTCCTGGTCTCCAGCTGTGTGCGTCACTCTTTAGTGTCCCCTGGTCTCCAGCTGTGTGCGTCACTCTTTAGTGTCCCCTGGTCTCCAGCTGTGTGCGTCACTCTTTAGTGTCCCCTGGTCTCCAGCTGTGTGCGTCACTCTTTAGTGTCTCCTGGTCTCCAGCTGTGTGCGTCACTCTTTAGTGTCCCCTGGTCTCCAGCTGTGTGCGTCACTCTTTAGTGTCCCCTGGTCTCCTAGCTGTGTGCGTCACTCTTTAGTGTCCCCTGGTCTCCCAGCTGTGTGCGTCACTCTTTAGTGTCCCCTGGTCTCCAGCTGTGTGCGTCACTCTTTAGTGTCCCCTGGTCTCCAGCTGTGTGCGTCACTCTTTAGAGTCCCTGGTCTCCAGCTGTGTGCGTCACTCTTTAGTGTCCCCTGGTCTCCAGCTGTGTGCGTCACTCTTTAGTGTCCTCTGGTCTCCAGCTGTGTGCGTCTCTCTTTAGTGTCCCCTGGTCTCCAGCTGTGTGCGTCTCTCTTTAGTGTCCCCTGGTCTCCAGCTGTGTGCGTCACTCTTTAGTGTCCCCTGGTCTCCAGCTGTGTGCGTCACTCTTTAGTGTCCCTGGTCTCCAGCTGTGTGCGTCACTCTTTAGTGTCCCCTGGTCTCCAGCTGTGTGCGTCACTCTTTAGTGTCCCCTGGTCTCCAGCTGTGTGCGTCACTCTTTAGTGTCCCCTGGTCTCCAGCTGTGTACGTCACTCTTTAGTGTCCCCTGGTCTCCAGCTGTGTGCGTCACTCTTTAGTGTCCCCTGGTCTCCAGCTGTGTGCGTCTCTCTTTAGTGTCCCCTGGTCTCATGCTGTGTGCGTCACTCTTTAGTGTCCCCTGGTCTCCAGCTGTGTGCGTCACTCTTTAGTGTCCCCTGGTCTCCAGCTGTGTGCGTCACTCTTTAGTGTCCCCTGGTCTCCAGCTGTGTGCGTCACTCTTTAGTGTCCCCTGGTCTCCAGCTGTGTGCGTCACTCTTTAGTGTCCCCTGGTCTCCAGCTGTGTGCGTCTCTCTTTAGTGTCCCCTGGTCTCCAGCTGTGTGCGTCTCTCTTTAGTGTCCCCTGGTCTCCAGCTGTGTGCGTCACTCTTTAGTGTCCCCTGGTCTCCAGCTGTGTGCGTCACTCTTTAGTGTCCCCTGGTCTCATGCTGTGTGCGTCACTCTTTAGTGTCCCCTGGTCTCCAGCTGTGTGCGTCTCTCTTTAGTGTCCCCTGGTCTCCAGCTGTGTGCGTCACTCTTTAGTGTCCCCTGGTCTCCAGCTGTGTGCGTCACTCTTTAGTGTCCCCTGGTCTCCAGCTGTGTGCGTCACTCTTTAGTGTCCCCTGGTCTCCAGCTGTGTGCGTCACTCTTTAGTGTCCTCTGGTCTCCAGCTGTGTGCGTCTCTCTTTAGTGTCCCCTGGTCTCCAGCTGTGTGCGTCTCTCTTTAGTGTCCCCTGGTCTCCAGCTGTGTGCGTCACTCTTTAGGGTCCCCTGGTCTCCAGCTGTGTGCGTCACTCTTTAGCGTCCCCTGGTCTCCAGCTGTGTGCGTCACTCTTTAGCGTCCCCTGGTCTCCAGCTGTGTGCGTCACTCTTTAGCGTCCCCTGGTCTCCCAGCTGTGTGCGTCACTCTTTAGTGTCCCCTGGTCTCCCAGCTGTGTGCGTCACTCTTTAGTGTCCCCTGGTCTCCAGCCCCGTTTAAGAGAGCTGTGACGTCAGCGGCCCGCTTCAGGTTGCGTTTCCACTCGGCCTAGCACCGGCTAGCGGGTCCTGATTCACAGTTTTTCTGGCCCCATAACATCGAGGTTCAAGGGCCAGGAACAACCAGGCTGTGACGTCACTCTCGACTGCTGATTGGTCAGAGAGAATTGTTGCAATATATGCGACGCGTTGAGATCTGGAGACTGGCTAGGCCACTCCAGGACCTTGAAATGCTTCTTACGAAGCCACTCCTTCGTTGCCCGGGCGGTGTGTTTGGGATCATTGTCATGCTGAAAGACCCAGCCACGTTTCATCTTCACTGCCCTTGCTGATGGAAGGAGGTTGTCCCTCAAAGTCTCTCGACACATGGCCCCATTCACTCTTTCCTCTCCACGGGTCAGTCGTCCTGGTCCCTCTGCAGAAAGCCCCAAAGCATGATGGTCCCAGCCCCAAAGCATGATGGTCCCAGCCCCAAAGCATGATGGTCCCAGCCCCAAAGCATGATGGTCCCAGCCCCAAAGCATGATGGTTTACTGATACACACCTGAACATCAGCAGGAGAGGACTCTTTAAAGCTCATATCTGTAAATCCTCAGTGCGGGGGGGGGCGGGTCATCGTTCCTGAAGCAGAGATTTCAGCCGACTTGTTGAAACTCGCTTTAAAGAGTTCACTTCAGCACAAACCCCCGCAGGCTGCCAAAAACAGGGGAACTGAGAGGAGATGAATTACAGATAATAAGACGGGTTGAGTCACGCACACGCACGACACACACACACACACACGCACGCACACACACACACACACACACACACACGCACACACACCACACACACACCACACACACGCACGCACGCGCACGCACACGCACCACACACACACACACACACACACACACACGCACACGCACGACACACACACACACACACGCACGCACGCACACGCACCACACACACACACACACACACACACACACGCACACACACCACACAGACACACGCACACACACCACACACACCATATAAAACATTGATCATTAAATAAGAGTCTAACAAAGGCTGCTGTGAAACCATGGAAACAAAACTTTAATTCATCTGGGGTTAAATGTTTACTTCTGTAGAAGTAACACGAGGGCAAGTCCACACAGACACACACATAACACACACTTAACACACACACATAACACACACATAACACACACACATAACACACACATAACACACACATAACACACACATAACACACACACATAACACACACATAACACACACACATAACACACACACAACACACACATAACACACACACATAACACACACACATAACACACACATAACACACACATAACACACACACATAACACACACAACACACACACATAACACACACATAACACACACACATAACACACACACATAACACACACACATAACACACACACATAACACACACACACATATACACATACACATAACACACACATAACACACACATAACACACACACACACACACATAACACACACACACACACATATATACATACACACACACACACTCACACACACACACACACACTCTCTCTTGTGAAATGGCGGAGACGTCCTTACTGAACCTTCGGGAAGCGATCAGAGGACTCTGAGTTGTTCAGATTATCATCGGAGGATAAAGACAGTTGGCCGATAAGGCCGTGTGATTGGCTCTCACCGATAAGGCCGTGTGATTGGCTCTCACCGATAAGGCCGTGTGATTGGCTCTCAGGGAATCAGATATTAACCAAACGGAGAACTGTGAACGATAACAAGGTTAACTTTTAGATTTGGTCAAATTGAACACGGCTCTTTAATTTACGCCTTTCTTTTTAGAGTGTCTCTGTGTGTGTGTGTGTGTGTGTGTGTGTGTGTGTGTGTGTGTGTGTGTGTGTGTGTGTGTGTGTGTGTGTGTGTGTGTGTGTGTGTGTGTGTGTGTGTGTGTGTGTGTTATCTAATCTGTGTGATTAGAACATGCTTGTTGGCAGTTGACAGTCTTAAAGGTTCCTGATAGGGGGGGGGGTCAGAGGTCGGTCCGGCCCCTTCATCTGCTTCAGAGAAACACCTCATCAAACACGTGTTCACGTGTTGAAAAGAGTGACCAGCTGTCAATCAAAGAGATATCAAATATTAAAGAGTCTCTACTTTAAAGAGTCCTCTGATGTTCAGGTGTATATCAGTATGTAGTGTCTCTACTTTAAAGAGTCCTCTCCTGCTGATGTTCAGGTGTGTATCAGTATGTGGTGTCTCTACTTTAAAGAGTCCTCTCCTGCTGATGTTCAGGTGTATATCAGAATGTAGTGTCTCTACTTTAAAGAGTCCTCTCCTGCTGATGTTCAGGTGTATATCAGTATGTAGTGTCTCTACTTTAAAGAGTCCTCTCCTGCTGATGTTCCGGTGTGTATCAGTTTGTGGTGTCTCTACTTTAAAGAGTCCTCTCAAGGTTCTAAAGGACCTTCAGCACGGTCACATGACTTCACCACCGCTGAGCTAAAGTAAAGACGGGGAATGTTTTTTGTGTGTCTGTCGATGCTTTTACTTTGGTAAGAGAGTCACTTCCTGTGTATCTGCAGGTCACTTCCCCAACAAGGCGATGCCGTCAGCCGGCACGTTGCCATGGTTACAGGGAATCCTCTGCAACGCCAACAACCCGTGTTTCAGGAGCCCGACGCCTGGAGAGAGTCCGGGGGTCGTGGGCAACTTCAACGACTCCATGTAAGGCTCTTATTCTGAAAATCCAATCTGCATTCATCGAGAGAACGATGAAAGAGTAAAGATTACCCTTTGACTCAAAACACACTTGACTCTTATTCTGAAAATCAGCTTCATTTAGAAAGATGAACTTTCTTTCTTCCATGTGACAGACTTTTATTCTGAAAATCCAAACGTCTGTCAGTTTCTCTTGTTCTTTGACCTCTGACCTTATGACGTGGTGTGTGATTGACCTCTGACCTCTGACCTCTGCTCCAGAATCTCCCGCTTGTTCTCCGACGCCAAGAAGATTCTGCTCTACAGCCAGAACGACAAGAACCTGGAGGGCTTCAAAGAACTGGCCCACGCTCTGAAGGGGCTGCAGGAGAGCCGCTCAGGTACCAGAACCTCTCACAGAACCTCTAACAGAACCAGAACCTCTCACAGAACCAGAAACCTCTCACAGAACCAGAACCTCTAACAGAACCAGAACCTCTAACAGAACCAGAACCTCTCACAGAACCAGAACCTCTAACAGAACCAGAACCTCTCACATAACCAGAACCTCTCACAGAACCTCTAACAGAACCAGAACCTCTAACAGAACCAGAACCTCTAACAGAACCAGAACCTCTCACAGAACCAGAACCTCTAACAGAACCAGAACCTCTCACAGAACCAGAACCTCTCACAGAACCTCTCACAGAACCAGAACCTCTAACAGAACCAGAACCTCTCACAGAACCTCTAACAGAACCAGAACCTCTCACAGAACCAGAACCTCTAACAGAACCTCTAACAGAACCAGAACCTCTCACAGAACCAGAACCTCTCACAGAACCTCTCACAGAACCTCTCACAGAACCAGAACCTCTCACAGAACCAGAACCTCTAACAGAACCAGAACCTCTAACAGAACCTCTAACATAACCTCTAACAGAACCAGAACCTCTCACATAACCAGAACCTCTAACAGAACCTCTAACAGAACCAGAACCTCTAACAGAACCAGAACCTCTAAGAACCATAACCTCTCACAGAACCAGAACCTCTCACAGAACCAGGACCAGAACCTGGTCTCTATGAGGTCCTGGTTTAGAACCAGGTTCAGGTGTCTCTCAGGTTCTGGTTCTTCAGCTCCACTGCACTCTGCTCCGGGGGGGGGCTCACCTGAAGGCTGGGAAGAAAACGGTTTTGAGACTTTAAAAGGTGACTGTAGACTTGAAGCTGATCCAGTTCTGCTAAGACTGAGACCTGAAGGGACCTGAAGGGACCTGAAGGGACCTGAAGGGATCTGAAGGGATCTGAAGGGACCTGCAGGGACCTGAAGGGACCTGAAGAGACCTGAAGGGACCTGAAGGGACCTGAAGAGACCTGAAGAGACCTGAAGGGACCTGAAGAGACCTGAAGGGACCTGAAGAGACCTGAAGGGACCTGAAGGGACCTGAAGAGACCTGAAGAGACCTGAAGGGACCTGAAGAGACCTGAAGGGACCTGAAGAGACCTGAAGGGACCTGAAGGGACCTGAAGAGACCTGAAGAGATCTGAAGGGACCTGAAGGGACCTGCAGGGACCTGAAGAGACCTGAAGGGACCTGCAGGGACCTGAAGGGATCTGAAGGGATCTGAAGGGACCTGAAGGGATCTGAAGGGATCTGAAGGGACCTGAAGGGATCTGAAGGGATCTGAAGGGACCTGAAGAGACCTGAAGGGACCTGGAGGGACCTGAAGGGACCTGAAGGGATCTGAAGAGACCCAAAGGGACCTGAAGGGACCTGCAGGGACCTGAAGGGACCTGAAGAGACCTGAAGGGACCTGGAGGGACCTGAAGGGATCTGAAGGGACCTGAAGGGACCTGAAGAGACCCGAAGGGACCTGAAGGGATCTGAAGGGACCCGAAGAGACCTGAAGGGATCTGAAGAGACCCGAAGGGATCTGAAGGGACCCGAAGAGACCTGAAGAGACCTGAAGGGACCTGAAGAGACCTGAAGGGACCTGCAGGGACCTGAAGGGACCTGAAGAGACCTGAAGGGACCTGAAGGGACCTCTAGGGACCTCTGGGACCAGGGTTCAGTCTGCCAATATGGAAAATAATCTACAGATATGAAATATAAAAGTGATAATGACAGGTCTGACTCAGGGTCCGTTGCCCCCCGCGGTTAGACTGTAAACCCCTGAACGGTGCAGAGCATCCAGAACATTCCTCTGTTGCATCTTGCTGATTAGAATCTAATTATTCATCACATGTCACGTGTGAGACCTTTGATCCAGAGCGACTCACACACTCGGCACTGAGGACACTCCCCACTGGACACTTTGGGGTGAAGCGTCTCAGGGACACAGCGACACGCTGACTGCAGTGGGGTTTGAACCTGTGACCCCCTGATCTGATCACCAACCCACTGCGCCACACGCCTCCCATCTAATGAATAGTTAATTCAAAGCAGCGTGGAAAGGTCTGGACTCAAAAGGACCTGCAGGTGTCTGGGACTCTGATCCAGGTGTGCAGCTGAACTCGCCCTGGTTCAGTTCTGACTCTGGGACGCTCCGGAGCAAAGGCTGCTCCACGAACAGGTCGATACAGAACGCAAAGCTCGTCTTCAAGGTGGGGTAGGTAGCAACGCAGGAACCGCTCGAGTGGCTAGAATCTGAAAGTACGCAGCCGAACAATGTGCCCGTTCCTTCAGACGTCCTCCCAGAGCCCCGCCCCCAACTCTCACGAACGCGCACATGACCACCGAGGGCACGAGGTGAGTGTCGCCCCGATGGGAGGCCGACCGGCTACTTCAGCCGGCTCAGATGATTGGTCGAGCTTTCTACAGCGCCACGGCTTCCACTGATGGTTGCGTGTATTTATTGTCAAAGTATTTCCTGTATTCTTTGCTCTCGGGACGTTCAGAGCATCCCATGAATATAACGAGTGAGTATGAAGGGAACTACCTACCCGCCTCTAAGTGGACACACGGAACACGTACGGAACGGCTTGGTGAGACGTCTTGAAGTACAGATGTGATATTCAGATGAAGGACATCTTGTGTTGAGCTGAGCAGAATGAGGGAATGTGTTGCAGAGATGCCAGAGAGACGCGAGCAGGAGTCAGAGGAACAGACTCTCCTTTGCAGACCAGAAGGCCTGAGCGTCCTGCACGGAGAACAGACTTCAGGGGTCGCCTCCTCGCCTCTCCCGTAGGCTGGGAACCTGGTCGCCTCCTCGCCTCTCCCGTAGGCTGGGAACCTGGTCGCCTCCTCGCCTCTCCCGTAGGCTGGGAACCTGGTCGCCTCCTCGCCTCTCCCGTAGGCTGGGAACCTGAGGCATGGAATAATAGTCTGAAAGTATGTAATCCAGACCGAGGTCTAATGACCGGGGGGGGGTCCTCAGAGATCACCGCTCTGAACTCTGGGAGTTTGTGCAGCTGCGCCCCAGGGTCACTCGGTTCTCTCTCTGGAGGTCTGTCCCTGCAGAGGAACCTCGTGTTTTAATAACCCTTAAACTCTGGCGCTCACCCTGCGTCCGAAAACAGGTCGCTTGTAAAAAAGTCAAGTGAACATGAGCTCGGTTAGATTCCCTGAGAGAAGAAGGGATGTTTAGATCAATCAGATCTGCAGAACGCACGTTGAACCGTGTCTTACCAGACGCGCCTGAAGTGCTCGGGAGGTCGCAGGTTTGTGGACTCGCGTGGAGATGCATTTGTTCGAACAAGATGAGCCATCTTTCACTGAAACACAGCAGCTTAAAGAACTTGTTTCGTTTGAGATGAGATGCATCAAGAGCCTGGAAGATGCAGGATATGAAACGAGACCCTCTGTCGCACGGCAGAGTGCCCTCCTCAGGGACTGTCGGATGTCAGTGGAGAGACGTGTTCTGACTACGAGACGCACACACTGGGCCGGATTTAGAGTGCGTACAGTTACCATGATCAGAATCTAAGAAGACCAGAATAACATGAACACATATTGTATAATATAGCAGTATTTAAATATAATTGGAAAATGATAGTAATGATTGAAGGCTTGTGTTGTCATGTGTTCGGAGCTACAGTGTACATGTGTCCACATGACAGTCTGAGGCTCCTCCCACAGAGCAACACATAACACACATAACACACATAACACACATAACACACATAACACACATAACACACATAACACACATAACACACATAACACACATAACACACATAACACACATAACACACATAACACAGAGTCTACAAGTCATTGGAATATTGATTTATGTAAGTTGCAAACAAAGTGGTAAAAGTAGTGATTTTCCTATAATAGACTCAGCTGATTGGTTCAGACGTCTCTCAGCTGATTGGTTCAGACGTCTCTCAGCTGATTGGTTCAGACGTCTCTCAGCTGATTGGTTCAGACGTCTCTCAGCTGATTGGTTCAGACGTCTCTCTGCTGGACGCTCGTCCTCATTTGTTAGATTTCATCACAGCGTCTCTGACCCGTCTCTCACCCCCGCGGTTTGTCCCCAACGGGCCTCCGTACACCTCTCTTCTTCTGCACATGTATTCCTGTAGTATATCTCTCTTCTTCTGCACATATATTCCTGTAGTACACCTCTCTTCTTCTGCACATATATTCCTGTAGTACACCTCTCTTCTTCTGCACATATATTCCTGTAGTATACCTCTCTTCTTCTGCACATATATTCCTGTAGTATATCTCTCTTCTTCTGCACATATATTCCTGTAGTACACCTCTCTTCTTCTGCACATATATTCCTGTAGTACACCTCTCTTCTTCTGCACATATATTCCTGTAGTACACCTCTCTTCTTCTGCACATATATTCCTGTAGTACACCTCTCTTCTTCTGCACATATATTCCTGTAGTACACCTCTCTTCTTCTGCACATATATTCCTGTAGTACACCTCTCTTCTTCTGCACATATATTCCTGTAGTATATCTCTCTTCTTCTGCACATATATTCCTGTAGTACACCTCTCTTCTTCTGCACATATATTCCTGTAGTATACCTCTCTTCTTCTGCACATATATTCCTGTAGTACACCTCTCTTCTTCTGCACATATATTCCTGTAGTACACCTCTCTTCTTCTGCACATATATTCCTGTAGTACACCTCTCTTCTTCTGCACATATATTCCTGTAGTACACCTCTCTTCTTCTGCACATATATTCCTGTAGTACACCTCTCTTCTTCTGCACATATATTCCTGTAGTACATCTCTCTTCTTCTGCACATATATTCCTGTAGTACACCTCTCTTCTTCTGCACATATATTCCTGTAGTACACCTCTCTTCTTCTGCACATATATTCCTGTAGTACACCTCTCTTCTTCTGCACATATATTCCTGTAGTACACCTCTCTTCTTCTGCACATATATTCCTGTAGTATATCTCTCTTCTTCTGCACATATATTCCTGTAGTACACCTCTCTTCTTCTGCACATATATTCCTGTAGTACACCTCTCTTCTTCTGCACATATATTCCTGTAGTATACCTCTCTTCTTCTGCACATATATTCCTGTAGTATATCTCTCTTCTTCTGCACATATATTCCTGTAGTACACCTCTCTTCTTCTGCACATATATTCCTGTAGTACACCTCTCTTCTTCTGCACATATATTCCTGTAGTACACCTCTCTTCTTCTGCACATATATTCCTGTAGTACACCTCTCTTCTTCTGCACATATATTCCTGTAGTACACCTCTCTTCTTCTGCACATATATTCCTGTAGTATATCTCTCTTCTTCTGCACATATATTCCTGTAGTACACCTCTCTTCTTCTGCACATATATTCCTGTAGTACACCTCTCTTCTTCTGCACATATATTCCTGTAGTACACCTCTCTTCTTCTGCACATATATTCCTGTAGTATATCTCTCTTCTTCTGCACATATATTCCTGTAGTACACCTCTCTTCTTCTGCACATATATTCCTGTAGTACACCTCTCTATACAGCACATTTATAAAGGATGTGTGGTGGAGCCAAAGCGCTGCACATAAAATACAACTAGCCTACAGTCGAGACGCTTTACAGCAAATACAACAACACAGATCCTCTGTCCTCAGACCCTCTGTCCTCAGACCCTCTGTCCTTAGACCCTCTGTCCTCAGACCCTCTGTCCTTAGACCCTCTGTCCTCAGACCCTCTGTCCTTAGACCCTCTGTCCTTAGACCCTCTGTCCTTAGACCCTCTGTCCTCAGACCCTCTGTCCTCAGACCCTCTGTCCTTAGACCCTCTGTCCCCAGATCCTCTGTCCTCAGACCCTCTGTCCTCAGACCCTCTGTCGTCAGACCCTCTGTCCTCAGACCCTCTGTCCTCAAACCCTCTGTCCTCAGACCCTCTGTCCTCAGACCCTCTGTCCTTAGACCCTTTGTCCTTAGACCCTCTGTCCTCAGACCCTCTGTCCTCAGACCCTCTGTCCTTAGACCCTCTCTCCTCAGACCCTCTGTCCTTAGACCCTCTGTCCTTAGACCCTCTGTCCTCAGACCCTCTGTCCTCAGACCCTCTGTCCTCAGACCCTCTGTCCTCAGACCCTCACCTCGTACAAGGAAACACTTCCAGAGAAACCCCACAGTCTAAGGGAACATGGAGAACCCTCAGGAGAGCAGCAGAGGAGGATCCTCTCCAGGACGGACAGACTGCAATAGATGCCGTGTGTGAATCCAAGAGATAATACATTTCACAGCATAGAGAGCGAATGTTAGGAAATGCATGTGTCTGTGAGGAGGAGATGAATCCACGAGGACGTCAGCTAGAGTCCTGTGGGAGCCATCAGGGAAGCAGCATGACGAGACCCAGGCAGGACCGCAGAGACAGGTTCAGCCACGACCCGAAGTCCACCACTTAATCCAGAACTCAGGACAGAGGATCCAGAACTCAGGATAGAGGATCCAGAACTCAGGATAGAGGATCCAGGACACAGGACTCCAGCAAGAGGATCAGCCTCGACTCTGGAACCCGGCGTAGATATAGATACAAGACAAGAACAAAGATGTGGTTAATGGAACAAGAGAACACACAGACACAGACAGAGAGGGGGAAGGTCACTGGATACAAGCTATTCTTGATGACCCTCTAGAAAGATCTCATGGACTTCCCACTCAATCTATCGAGACCCGAGCAGCTCTATTAGAAGTCCAGGGTAAAGGCCGGCGCATCCCGCTCATGGAACCCCAATACGTGCAACCAATGAAGGACCGCTATTATTACACAGATGTCAGTTCCTCCATTACAAGAACCTCATGAACACCAGGAACCTCATGAACACCATGAACACCAGGAACCTCATGAACACCATGAACACCAGGAACCTCATGAACACCAGGAACACCAGGAACCTCATGAACACCAGGAACCTCAAGAACCTCATGAACCTCAAGAACCCCAATAACCTCATGAACACCAGGAACCTCATGAACACCAGGAACCTCATGAACACCAGGAACCTCATGAACACCAGGAACCTCATGAACACCAGGAACCTCATGAACCTCATGAACCTCAGGAACCTCATGAACACCATGAACCTCATGAACACCAGGAACCTCATGAACACCAGGAAGCTCATAAACCTCATGAACACCATGAACGCCAGAACCTCATGAACCTCATGAACACCATGAACCTCATGAACACCAGGAACCTCATGAACACCAGAAACCTCATGAACACCATGAACCTCATGAACACCAGGAACCTCATGAACACCAGGAAGCTCATAAACCTCATGAACACCATGAACGCCAGGAACCTCATGAACCTCATGGACACCAGGAACCTCATGAACACCATGAACACCAGGAACCTCATGAACACCATGAACCTCATGAACACCATGAACACAGGAACCTCATGAACACCAGGAACCTCATGAACACCATGAACTCATGAACACCATGAACCTCATGAATCTCATGAACCCCATGAACCTCATGAACACCATGAACCTCATGAATCTCATGAACACCAGGAACCTCATGAACACCAGGAACCTCATGAACACCATGAACACCATGAACCTCATGAACACCAGGAACCTCAGGAACCTCAAGAACCTCATGAACACCAGGAACACCAGGAACCTCATGAACACCAGGAACCTCATGAACACCATGAACCCCATGAACACCAGGAACCTCATGAACACCAGGAACCTCATGAACACCATGAACCTCATGAACACCATGAACCTCATGAACACCATGAACCTCAGGAACCTCATGAACCTCATGAACACCAGGAACCTCATGAACACCAGGAACCTCATGAACACCATGAACCTCATGAACACCATGAACACCAGGAACCTCATGAACACCATGAACCTCATGAACCTCATGAACACCATGAACCTCATGAACACCAGGAACACCATGAACACCAGGAACCTCATGAACACCAGGAACCTCATGAACACCATGAACCTCATGAACACCAGGAACCTCAGGAACACCATGAACCTCAGGAACACCATGAACACCAGGAACACCATGAACCTCATGAACACCAGGAACCTCATGAACACCAGGAACCTCATGAACACCAGGAACCTCATGAACACCAGGAACCTCATGAACACCAGGAACCTCATGAACACCATGAACCTCATGAACCTCATGAACACCATGAACCTCATGAACACCAGGAACCTCATGAACACCAGGAACCTCATGAACACCAGGAACCTCGTGAACCTCAAGAACACCAGGAACACCATGAACCTCATGAACACCATGAACACCAGGAACCTCATGAACACCATGAACCTCATGAACACCAGGAACCTCATGAACACCAGGAACACCAGGAACCTCGTGAACACCAGGAACCTCATGGACACCATGAACACCAGGAACCTCATGAACACCATGAACCTCATGAACACCAGGAACCTCATGGACACCATGAACACCAGGAACCTCGTGAACACCAGGAACCTCATGGACACCAGGAACCTCATGAACACCATGAACACCAGGAACCTCGTGAACACCATGAACACCAGGAACCTCGTGAACACCAGGAACCTCATGGACACCAGGAACCTCATGAACACCAGGAACACCAGGAACCTCGTGAACACCAGGAACCTCATGGACACCAGGAACCCCAGGAACACCATGAACACCAGGAACCTCATGAACACCATGAACCTCATGAACACCATGAACCTCATGAACACCAGGAACCCCATGAACACCATGAACCTCATGAACACCAGGAACCTCATGAACACCATGAACCTCATGAACACCAGGAACCTCATGAACACCAGGAACCTCGTGAACACCAGGAACCTCATGGACACCATGAACACCAGGAACCTCATGAACACCATGAACTTCATGAACACCAGGAACCTCATGGACACCATGAACACCAGGAACCTCGTGAACACCAGGAACCTCATGGACACCAGGAACCTCATGAACACCATGAACACCAGGAACCTCATGAACACCATGAACACCAGGAACCTCGTGAACACCAGGAACCTCATGGACACCAGGAACCTCATGAACACCATGAACACCAGGAACCTCGTGAACACCAGGAACCTCATGGACACCAGGAACCCCAGGAACACCATGAACACCAGGAACCTCATGGACACCAGGAACCTCATGAACACCATGAACACCAGGAACCTCATGAACACCATGAACACCAGGAACCTCGTGAACACCAGGAACCTCATGGACACCAGGAACCTCATGAACACCATGAACACCAGGAACCTCGTGAACACCAGGAACCTCATGGACACCAGGAACCCCAGGAACACCATGAACACCAGGAACCTCATGAACACCATGAACCTCATGAACACCATGAACCTCATGAACACCATGAACCTCATGAACACCAGGAACCTCATGAACACCATGAACCTCATGAACACCAGGAACTTCGTGAACCTCATGGACACCATGAACAGTCTTCAACCTCAGGAGCATCTGCTTTTTTACTTTAGTTTGAATATATTTATTAAAGAACAGAGAGGGCGAGAGTACACATCCTTTACTCAAGTAGAAGTACACACATCCTTTACTCAAGTAGAAGTACACACATCCTTCACTCAAGTAGAAGTACACACATCCTTTGCTCAAGTAGAAGTACACACATCCTTCACTCAAGTAGAAGTACACACATCCTTTACTCAAGTAGAAGTACACACATCCTTCACTCAAGTAGAAGTACACACATCCTTTGCTCAAGTAGAAGTACACACATCCTTCACTCAAGTAGAAGTACACACACCCTTTACTCAAGTAGAAGTACACACATCCTTTACTCAAGTAGAAGTACACACATCCTTCACTCAAGTAGAAGTACACACATCCTTTGCTCAAGTAGAAGTACACACATCCTTCACTCAAGTAGAAGTACACACATCCTTCACTCAAGTAGAAGTACACACATCCTGTACTCAAGTAGAAGTACACACATCCTTCACTCAAGTAGAAGTACACACATCCTTTACTCAAGTAGAAGTACACACATCCTTCACTCAAGTAGAAGTACACACACCCTTTACTCAAGTAGAAGTACACACATCTTTTACTCAAATAGAAGTACACACATCCTTCACTCAAGTAGAAGTACACACATCCTGTACTCAAGTAGAAGTACACACATCCTGTACTCAAGTAGAAGTACACACATCCTTCACTCAAGTAGAAGTACACACATCCTTCACTCAAGTAGAAGTACACACATCCTGTACTCAAGTAGAAGTACACACATCCTTCACTCAAGTAGAAGTACACACATCCTTCACTCAAATAGAAGTAAAGAGGCTTTGAAGTGTCCTTCAGTAAAAAGTACCCATAGCTAGCAGCTGCTTTAAAGAGTACCTGACCTCCCTTTATATCAACAGAACAATAATGTCATTGTTAGCTAATGAATGTTTCCATGGTGACCAACGGCAACATGACAACGTTTCCATTGGTCCCTCTTCTTTAGAGAAGACCAGGAAGTGATGGATACACGGATCGTGTTCCAACCAATAGGCACGCAGTGACTCTACAGAATAATGACCACGCACCAACACACATTCAGACTAAAGGAACCAGCTGTTTGGAACATGAGAGAAGTAGAAAGTACAAGTATTTGAGTTCAACATGTAAGAAGTAGAAAGTACAGGTATTTGAGTTCAACATGAGAGAAGTAGAAAGTACAGGTATTTGAGTTCAACATGTAAGAAGTAGAAAGTACAGGTATTTGGGTTCAACATGAGAGAAGTAGAAAGTACAGGTATTTGAGTTCAACATGTAAGAAGTAGAAAGTACAGGTATTTGGGTTCAACATGAGAGAAGTAGAAAGTACAGGTATTTGAGTTCAACATGTAAGAAGTAGAAAGTACAGGTATTTGGGTTCAACATGAGAGAAGTAGAAAGTACAGGTATTTGAGTTCAACATGTAAGAAGTAGAAAGTACAGGTATTTGGGTTCAACATGAGAGAAGTAGAAAGTACAGGTATTTGAGTTCAACATGTAAGAAGTATAAAGTACAGGTATTTGAGTTCAAAGTGTAAGAAGTATAAAGTACAGGTATTTGAGTACAACATGAGAGAAGTAGAAAGTACAGGTATTTGTGTTCGACATGTAAGAAGTAGAAAGTACAGGTATTTGAGTTCAACATGTAAGAAGTAGAAAGTACAGGTATTTGAGTTCAACATGTAAGAAGTAGAAAGTACAGGTATTTGAGTTCAACATGTGAGAAGTAGAAAGTACAGGTATTTGAGTTCAACATGTGAGAAGTAGAAAGTACAGGTATTTGAGTTCAACATGTGAGAAGTAGAAAGTACAGGTATTTGTGTTCAACATGTAAGAAGTAGAAAGTACAGGTATTTGAGTTCAACATGTAAGAAGTAGAAAGTACAGGTATTTGAGTTCAACATGTGAGAAGTAGAAAGTACAGGTATTTGTGTTCAACATGTGAGAAGTAGAAAGTACAGGTATTTGTGTTCAACATGTCAGAAGCAGAAACTACAGGTATTTGGGTTCAACATGTAAGAAGTAGAAAGTACAGGTATTTGTGTTCAACATGTAAGAAGTAGAAACTACAGGTATTTGTGTTCAACATGTCAGAAGCAGAAAGTACAGGTATTTGAGTTCAACGTAAGAGAAGTAGAAAGTACAGGTATTTTAGTTCAACATGAGAGAAGTAGAAAGTACAGGTATTTGAGTTCAACATGTGAGAAGTAGAAAGTATAGGTATTTGAGTTCAACATGAGAGAAGTAGAAAGTACAGGTATTTGGGTTCAACATGTAAGAAGTAGAAAGTACAGGTATTTGAGTTCAACATGTAAGAAGTAGAAAGTACAGGTATTTGGGTTCAACATGTAAGAAGTAGAAAGTACAGGTATTTGAGTTCAACATGTAAGAAGTAGAAAGTACAGGTATTTGGGTTCAACATGTAAGAAGTAGAAAGTACAGGTATTTGAGTTCAACATGTAAGAAGTAGAAAGTACAGGTATTTTAATTCAACATGAGAGAAGTAGAAAGTACAGGTATTTGAGTTCAACATGTAAGAAGTAGAAAGTACAGGTATTTGTGTTCAACATGAGAGAAGTAGAAAGTACAGGTATTTGAGTTCAACATGTGAGAAGTAGAAAGTACAGGTATTTGGGTTCAACATGTAAGAAGTAGAAAGTATAGGTATTTGTGTTCAACATGAGAGAAGTAGAAAGTACAGGTATTTGGGTTCAACATGTGAGAAGTAGAAAGTACAGGTATTTGGGTTCAACATGTAAGAAGTAGAAAGTATAGGTATTTGTGTTCAACATGAGAGAAGTAGAAAGTACAGGTATTTGGGTTCAACATGTGAGAAGTAGAAAGTACAGGTATTTGAGTTCAACATGTGAGAAGTAGAAAGTACAGGTATTTGTGTTCAACATGTAAGAAGTAGAAAGTACAGGTATTTTAATTCAACATGAGAGAAGTAGAAAGTACAGGTATTTGAGTTCAACATGTAAGAAGTAGAAAGTACAGGTATTTGTGTTCAACATGAGAGAAGTAGAAAGTACAGGTATTTGAGTTCAACATGTGAGAAGTAGAAAGTACAGGTATTTGGGTTCAACATGTAAGAAGTAGAAAGTATAGGTATTTGTGTTCAACATGAGAGAAGTAGAAAGTACAGGTATTTGGGTTCAACATGTGAGAAGTAGAAAGTACAGGTATTTGGGTTCAACATGTAAGAAGTAGAAAGTATAGGTATTTGTGTTCAACATGAGAGAAGTAGAAAGTACAGGTATTTGGGTTCAACATGTGAGAAGTAGAAAGTACAGGTATTTGAGTTCAACATGTGAGAAGTAGAAAGTACAGGTATTTGTGTTCAACATGTAAGAAGTAGAAAGTACAGGTATTTGTGTTCAACATGAGAGAAGTAGAAAGTACAGGTATTTGAGTTCAACATGTAAGAAGTAGAAAGTACAGGTATTTGTGTTCAACATGTCAGAAGTAGAAAGTACAGGTATTTGAGTTCAACATGAGAGAAGTAGAAAGTACAGGTATTTGAGTTCAACATGTAAGAAGTAGAAAGTACAGGTATTTGTGTTCAACATGTCAGAAGTAGAAAGTACAGGTATTTGTGTTCAACATGTCAGAAGTAGAAAGTACAGGTATTTGTGTTCAACATGTAAGAAGTAGAAAGTACAGGTATTTGTGTTCAACATGTCAGAAGTAGAAAGTACAGGTATTTGTGTTCAACATGTCAGAAGTAGAAAGTACAGGTATTTGTGTTCAACATGTAAGAAGTAGAAAGTACAGGTATTTGTGTTCAACATGTAAGAAGTAGAAAGTACAGGTATTTGAGTTCAACATGTGAGAAGTAGAAAGTACAGGTATTTGTGTTCAACATGTCAGAAGTAGAAAGTACAGGTATTTGTGTTCAACATGTAAGAAGTAGAAAGTACAGGTATTTGTGTTCAACATGTGAGAAGTAGAAAGTACAGGTATTTGAGTTCAACATGTGAGAAGTAGAAAGTACAGGTATTTGTGTTCAACATGAGAGAAGTAGAACGTACAGGTATTTGGGTTCAACATGTAAGAAGTAGAAAGTACAGGTATTTGGGTTCAACATGTAAGAAGTAGAAACGTACAGGTATTTGGGTTCAACATGTAAGAAGTAGAAAGTACAGGTATTTGAGTTCAACATGTAAGAAGTAGAAAGTACAGGTATTTGTGTTCAACATGAGAGAAGTAGAAAGTACAGGTATTTGAGTTCAACATGTAAGAAGTAGAAAGTACAGGTATTTCAGTTCAACATGTGAGAAGTAGAAAGTACAGGTATTTGTGTTCAACATGTAAGAAGTAGAGAGTACAGGTATTTGAGTTCAACATGTAAGAAGTGGAAAGTACAGGTATTTGAGTTCAACATGTGAGAAGTGAAAGTACAGGTATTTGAGTTCAACATGTAAGAAGTAGAAAGTACAGGTATTTGAGTTCAACATGTGAGAAGTAGAAAGTACAGGTATTTGAGTTCAACATGTAAGAAGTAGAAAGTACAGGTATTTGAGTTCAACATGTAAGAAGTAGAAAGTACAGGTATTTGAGTTCAACATGTGAGAAGTAGAAAGTACAGGTATTTGAGTTCAACATGAGAGAAGTAGAAAGTACAGGTATTTGAGTTCAACATGTAAGAAGTAGAAAGTACAGGTATTTGAGTTCAACGTGTAAGAAGTAGAAAGTACAGGTATTTGTGTTCAACATGTAAGAAGTAGAAAGTACAGGTATTTGTGTTCAACATGTAAGAAGTAGAAACTACAGGTATTTGTGTTCAACATGTCAGAAGCAGAAAGTACAGGTATTTGAGTTCAACGTAAGAGAAGTAGAAAGTACAGGTATTTTAGTTCAACATGAGAGAAGTAGAAAGTACAGGTATTTGAGTTCAACATGTGAGAAGTAGAAAGTATAGGTATTTGAGTTCAACATGAGAGAAGTAGAAAGTACAGGTATTTGGGTTCAACATGTAAGAAGTAGAAAGTACAGGTATTTGAGTTCAACATGTAAGAAGTAGAAAGTACAGGTATTTGGGTTCAACATGTAAGAAGTAGAAAGTACAGGTATTTGAGTTCAACATGTAAGAAGTAGAAAGTACAGGTATTTGGGTTCAACATGTAAGAAGTAGAAAGTACAGGTATTTGAGTTCAACATGTAAGAAGTAGAAAGTACAGGTATTTTAATTCAACATGAGAGAAGTAGAAAGTACAGGTATTTGAGTTCAACATGTAAGAAGTAGAAAGTACAGGTATTTGTGTTCAACATGAGAGAAGTAGAAAGTACAGGTATTTGAGTTCAACATGTGAGAAGTAGAAAGTACAGGTATTTGGGTTCAACATGTAAGAAGTAGAAAGTATAGGTATTTGTGTTCAACATGAGAGAAGTAGAAAGTACAGGTATTTGGGTTCAACATGTGAGAAGTAGAAAGTACAGGTATTTGGGTTCAACATGTAAGAAGTAGAAAGTATAGGTATTTGTGTTCAACATGAGAGAAGTAGAAAGTACAGGTATTTGGGTTCAACATGTGAGAAGTAGAAAGTACAGGTATTTGAGTTCACATGTGAGAAGTAGAAAGTACAGGTATTTGTGTTCAACATGTAAGAAGTAGAAAGTACAGGTATTTTATTCAACATGAGAGAAGTAGAAAGTACAGGTATTTGAGTTCAACATGTAAGAAGTAGAAAGTACAGGTATTTGTGTTCAACATGAGAGAAGTAGAAAGTACAGGTATTTGAGTTCAACATGTGAGAAGTAGAAAGTACAGGTATTTGGGTTCAACATGTAAGAAGTAGAAAGTATAGGTATTTGTGTTCAACATGAGAGAAGTAGAAAGTACAGGTATTTGGGTTCAACATGTGAGAAGTAGAAAGTACAGGTATTTGGGTTCAACATGTAAGAAGTAGAAAGTATAGGTATTTGTGTTCAACATGAGAGAAGTAGAAAGTACAGGTATTTGGGTTCAACATGTGAGAAGTAGAAAGTACAGGTATTTGAGTTCAACATGTGAGAAGTAGAAAGTACAGGTATTTGTGTTCAACATGTAAGAAGTAGAAAGTACAGGTATTTGTGTTCAACATGAGAGAAGTAGAAAGTACAGGTATTTGAGTTCAACATGTAAGAAGTAGAAAGTACAGGTATTTGTGTTCAACATGTCAGAAGTAGAAAGTACAGGTATTTGAGTTCAACATGAGAGAAGTAGAAAGTACAGGTATTTGAGTTCAACATGTAAGAAGTAGAAAGTACAGGTATTTGTGTTCAACATGTCAGAAGTAGAAAGTACAGGTATTTGTGTTCAACATGTCAGAAGTAGAAAGTACAGGTATTTGTGTTCAACATGTAAGAAGTAGAAAGTACAGGTATTTGTGTTCAACATGTCAGAAGTAGAAAGTACAGGTATTTGTGTTCAACATGTCAGAAGTAGAAAGTACAGGTATTTGTGTTCAACATGTAAGAAGTAGAAAGTACAGGTATTTGTGTTCAACATGTAAGAAGTAGAAAGTACAGGTATTTGAGTTCAACATGTGAGAAGTAGAAAGTACAGGTATTTGTTTTCAACATGTCAGAAGTAGAAAGTACAGGTATTTGTGTTCAACATGTAAGAAGTAGAAAGTACAGGTATTTGTGTTCAACATGTGAGAAGTAGAAAGTACAGGTATTTGAGTTCAACATGTGAGAAGTAGAAAGTACAGGTATTTGTGTTCAACATGAGAGAAGTAGAAAGTACAGGTATTTGTGTTCAACATGAGAGAAGTAGAACGTACAGGTATTTGGGTTCAACATGTAAGAAGTAGAAAGTACAGGTATTTGGGTTCAACATGTAAGAAGTAGAAAGTACAGGTATTTGAGTTCAACATGTGAGAAGTAGAAAGTACAGGTATTTGAGTTCAACATGAGAGAAGTAGAAAGTACAGGTATTTGAGTTCAACATGTAAGAAGTAGAAAGTACAGGTATTTGAGTTCAACGTGTAAGAAGTAGAAAGTACAGGTATTTGTGTTCAACATGTAAGAAGTAGAAAGTACAGGTATTTGAGTTCAACATGTAAGAAGTAGAAAGTACAGGTATTTGAGTTCAACATGTGAGAAGTCAATGTAAAAAGTGGTCAGAAGTAGAGGAGTAAAGTACTGATACCAGAAACATGGACTAAAGCACAATAACAAAGTATTTGTACTGCACTGCTTCCCTCCTCTAAAGCACATGTGTGAACCTCACACGCGTCGTCGGGTCGAGAGATAACGTCATGAGAAACAGTTTGATATTTCAGATCTGCCTTTATTACACGTTTTTATCCCCGATGTTTGTCAGCGTCCTGCAGACATGTGACTGCATGCCGATGACATCACAGCCATTAGCATACTGACACGCCCCCATCCCACGTCTCCTGTCTCCTCAGGGTTCAAGCTGAAGCACTTCCTGCGAGACAAAGAGACGATGAGCGACTTCCTGCTGAGGAACGCCTCGATGTCCGAGGAGAACGTGCTTCTGATCCGAGACGCCGACGTCAACCTGGAGAAGGCGAGGATATTTAAAGATATGAAGAGTAGAATGAATTAAAGTCCTAAAATATGGAATTGATTATGAATGAAGAATTTAAATAGATAATATGGAATCTACCTGTTTAGAATTAGAAACATAAATGAAATGTGAATTGAAACCTAACATGCTGTAGATTTAAGTCTAAATTAAAATATGAATTGAAATTCTGAAATATTTAGTAATTGATCACAAAGTCTGAGATCGTGGAGGAGAACGAGCCGGAGAAATGAGATGAAACGAGATCAAGCTTCTTAAGTGTCTTTCCTTCTGCTTCCTAGTTAGCACGAAGCCTCTTCAAAGACTCAAAGGTTGCTCAGCAGCTGCAGCTTCCTCTGACCTGAGCTCCTCCAACACTAAGACACAGCATACAGCACTACAGGGAGAAAGTAGTGCAAGAAGTCAATATACATATAATAGAATATGATATGTACAAGAAGAGAATATGAAATTAAATAATGTACATTAAGACTAAATTAAATCCGGTGTAATACTTTTCCGCTGGAACAATGTCAATTTCCCCTCTGGGACGAATAAAGGGGTTCTGGTGATTTCTGGTTCTGATCTGGTTCTGCCCCCCCCCCTCCTCTCAGGTGCTTCTGAAGGGGTACGGCGTGCACCTGCAGGACCTGTGTCCCGGCCGGGGGGGGCGCCGGCTGCAGGACTTCGTGACGCTGGCTGACCCTCGGCTGGCGGCTGGTTTACAGGAAGTGATCTGCAGCGCGCCCATTGGCTGGCTGGACGCCGCCGAGAAACTCTTCCTGGACAACCTGGACTTCCTGAAGCCCGTCCAGGTGAACTCACCTGTAGAGTCAACACTAGAGCAAACATGAAGTCAAGAAATCACGCCAAAGAAAAAATGAATATACGTAAAGAGAGTTTTTTGTTGATCTGAATAATAGTGAGACGTTTCTTTATTTCTTTATGCTGCGCTGGAAAACTACTTAGGTTCCAGAATGTGGACTCTTCTCAACATTTGGACTTTTCGACGGCACAGAATCAGGAACATCACTGGAGATTAAGAGTCTTCCTTTTACATTTAAAAAGCTTGATTACTGAAATATATATATATATAAATAGAAGAGTAGGAATCACACATTTATCACACTATCCCCAAATACAGATCAACACCAGTAGAAAGTTTCCATCGAATACACGCTTTGACTTTCCTTACTTTCAGAGCGGTGTTTGTGTCTTTTGTTTCAGAGATCTACGATCTGCTGACGCTCTGAAACGTTTCCACGGGAACCGGGAGAGAAATCCTAAAAATCCTCAGTTTAGTTTCAGGGATTCAGCTGTGATAGAGTTTAAAGAGTCTCTACTTTAAAGAGTCCTCTCCTGCTGATGTTCAGGTGTATATCAGCATGTAGTGTCTCTACTTTAAAGAGTCCTCTCCTGCTGATGTTCAGGTGTATATCAGTATGTAGCGTCTCTACTTTAAAGAGTCCCCTCCTGCTGATGTCCAGGTGTATATCAGCATGTAGTGTCTCTACTTTAAAGAGTCCTCTCCTGCTGATGTTCAGGTGTATATCAGTATGTAGTGTCTCTACTTTAAAGAGTCCTCTCCTGCTGATGTTCAGGTGTATATCAGTATGTAGTGTCTCTACTTTAAAGAGTCCTCTCCTGCTGATGTTCAGGTGCATATCAGTATGTAGCATCTCTACTTTAAAGAGTCTTCTCCTGCTGATGTTCAGGTGTATATCAGTATGTAGTGTCTCTACTTTAAAGAGTCCTCTCCTGCTGATGTTCAGGTGTATATCAGTATGTAGTGTCTCTACTTTAAAGAGTCCTCTCCTGCTGATGTTCAGGTGTATATCAGTATGTAGCGTCTCTACTTTAAAGAGTCCCCTCCTGCTGATGTCCAGGTGTATATCAGCATGTAGTGTCTCTACTTTAAAGAGTCCTCTCCTCTGATGTTCAGGTGTATATCAGCATGTAGTGTCTCTACTTTAAAGAGTCCTCTCCTGCTGATGTTCAGGTGTATATCAGTATGTAGTGTCTCTACTTTAAAGAGTCCTCTCCTGCTGATGTTCAGGTGTATATCAGTATGTAGTGTCTCTACTTTAAAGAGTCCTCTCCTGCTGATGTTCAGGTGCATATCAGTATGTAGCATCTCTACTTTAAAGAGTCTTCTCCTGCTGATGTTCAGGTGTATATCAGTATGTAGTGTCTCTACTTTAAAGAGTCCTCTCCTGCTGATGTTCAGGTGTATATCAGTATGTAGTGTCTCTACTTTAAAGAGTCCTCTCCTGCTGATGTTCAGGTGTATATCAGTATGTAGCGTCTCTACTTTAAAGAGTCCTCTCCTGCTGATGTTCAGGTGTATATCAGTATGTAGTGTCTCTACTTTAAAGAGTCCTCTCCTGCTGATGTTCAGGTGTATGTAGTATCTCTACTTTAAAGAGTCCTCTCCTGCTGATGTTCAGGTGTATATCAGTATGTAGTGTCTCTACTTTAAAGAGTCCTCTCCTGCTGATGTTCAGGTGTATATCAGTATGTAGTGTCTCTACTTTAAAGAGTCCTCTCCTGCTGATGTTCAGGTGTATATCAGTATGTAGCGTCTCTACTTTAAAGAGTCCTCTCCTGCTGATGTTCAGGTGTATATCAGTATGTAGTGTCTCTACTTTAAAGAGTCCTCTCCTGCTGATGTTCAGGTGTATATCAGTATGTAGTGTCTCTACTTTAAAGAGTCCTCTCCGCTGATGTTCAGGTGTATATCAGTATGTAGCGTCTCTACTTTAAAGAGTCTTCTCCTGCTGATGTTCAGGTGTATATCAGTATGTAGTGTCTCTACTTTAAAGAGTCCTCTCCTCTGATGTTCAGGTGTATATCAGCATGTAGTGTCTCTACTTTAAAGAGTCCTCTCCTGCTGATGTTCAGGTGTATAACAGCATGTAGTGTCTCTACTTAAAGAGTCCTCTCCTGCTGATGTTCAGGTGTATATCAGTATGTAGTGTCTCTACTTTAAAGAGTCCTCTCCTGCTGATGTTCAGGTGTATATCAGTATGTAGTGTCTCTACTTTAAAGAGTCCTCTCCTGCTGATGTTCAGGTGTATATCAGTATGTAGTGTCTCTACTTTAAAGAGTCCTCTCCTGCTGATGTTCAGGTGTATATCAGCATGTAGTGTCTCTACTTTAAAGAGTCCTCTCCTGCTGATGTTCAGGTGTATATCAGTATGTAGTGTCTCTACTTTAAAGAGTCCTCTCCTGCTGATGTTCAGGTGTATATCAGTATGTAGTGTCTCTACTTTAAAGAGTCCTCTCCTGCTGATGTTCAGGTGTATATCAGTATGTAGCGTCTCTACTTTAAAGAGTCCTCTCCTGCTGATGTTCAGGTGTATATCAGTATGTAGCGTCTCTACTTTAAAGAGTCCTCTCCTGCTGATGTTCAGGTGTATATCAGTATGTACTGTCTCTACTTTAAAGAGTCCTCTCCTGCTGATGTTCAGGTGTATATCAGTATGTAGTGTCTCTACTTTAAAGAGTCCTCTCCTGCTGATGTTCAGGTGTATATCAGTATGTAGTGTCTCTACTTTAAAGAGTCCTCTCCTGCTGATGTTCAGGTGTATATCAGTATGTAGCGTCTCTACTTTAAAGAGTCCTCTCCTGCTGATGTTCAGGTGTATATCAGTATGTAGCGTCTCTACTTTAAAGAGTCCTCTCCTGCTGATGTTCAGGTGTATATCAGTATGTAGTGTCTCTACTTTAAAGAGTGCTCTCCTGCTGATGTTCAGGTGTATGTAGTATCTCTACTTTAAAGAGTCCTCTCCTGCTGATGTTCAGGTGTATATCAGTATGTAGTGTCTCTACTTTAAAGAGTCCTCTCCTGCTGATGTTCAGGTGTATATCAGTATGTAGTGTCTCTACTTTAAAGAGTGCTCTCCTGCTGATGTTCAGGTGTATGTAGCGTCTCTACTTTAAAGAGTCTTCTCCTGCTGATGTTCAGGTGTATATCAGTATGTAGTGTCTCTACTTTAAAGAGTCCTCTCCTGCTGATGTTCAGGTGTATATCAGTATGTAGTGTCTCTACTTTAAAGAGTCCTCTCCTGCTGATGTTCAGGTGTATATCAGTGTGTAGTGTCTCCACTTTAAA
>CM070498.1:914842-919842 GCA_036324585.1 Champsocephalus esox
CCATGTCTCCTCAAGCTGCTGGATGTTCTCTAAACGCTGCCATGTCTCCTCAAGCTGCTGGGTGTTCTCTAAACGCTGCCATGTCTCCTCAAGCTGCTGGATGTTCTCTAAACGCTGCCATGTCTCCTCAAGCTGCTGAGTGTTCTCTAAACGCTGCCATGTCTCCTCAAGCTGCTGGATGTTCTCTAAACGCTGCCATGTCTCCTCAAGCTGCTGGGTGTTCTCTAAACGCTGCCATTTCTCCTCAAGCTGCTGGATGTTCTCTAAACGCTGCCATGTCTCCTCAAGCTGCTGAGTGTTCTCTAAACGCTGCCATGTCTCCTCAAGCTGCTGGATGTTCTCTAAACGCTGCCATGTCTCCTCAAGCTGCTGGATGTTCTCTAAACGCTGCCATGTCTCCTCAAGCTGCTGGATGTTCTCTAAACGCTGCCATGTCTCCTCAAGCTGCTGGATGTTCTCTAAACGCTGCCATGTCTCCTCAAGCTGCTGGATGTTCTCTAAACGCTGCCATGTCTCCTCAAGCTGCTGGATGTTCTCTAAACGCTGCCATGTCTCCTCAAGCTGCTGGATGTTCTCTAAACGCTGCCATGTCTCCTCAAGCTGCTGGATGTTCTCTAAACGCTGCCATGTCTCCTCAAGCTGCTGGATGTTCTCTAAACGCTGCCATGTCTCCTCAAGCTGCTGGATGTTCTCTAAACGCTGCCATGTCTCCTCAAGCTGCTGGATGTTCTCTAAACGCTGCCATGTCTCCTCAAGCTGCTGGATGTTCTCTAAACGCTGCCATGTCTCCTCAAGCTGCTGGATGTTCTCTAAACGCTGCCATGTCTCCTCAAGCTGCTGGATGTTCTCTAAACGCTGCCATGTCTCCTCAAGCTGCTGGATGTTCTCTAAACGCTGCCATGTCTCCTCAAGCTGCTGAGTGTTCTCTAAACGCTGCCATGTCTCCTCAAGCTGCTGGGATGTTCTCTAAACGCTGCCATGTCTCCTCAAGCTGCTGGATGTTCTCTAAACGCTGCCATGTCTCCTCAAGCTGCTGGATGTTCTCTAAACGCTGCCATGTCTCCTCGAGCTGCTGGATGTTCTCTAAACGCTGCCATGTCTCCTCGAGCTGCTGGGTGTTCTCTAAACGCTGCCATGTCTCCTCGAGCTGCTGGATGTTCTCTAAACGCTGCCATGTCTCCTCAAGCTGCTGGGTGTTCTCTAAACGCTGCCATGTCTCCTCAAGCTGCTGGATGTTCTCTAAACGCTGCCATGTCTCCTCAAGCTGCTGGGTGTTCTCTAAACGCTGCCATGTCTCCTCAAGCTGCTGGATGTTCTCTAAACGCTGCCATGTCTCCTCAAGCTGCTGGATGTTCTCTAAACGCTGCCATGTCTCCTCAAGCTGCTGGATGTTCTCTAAACGCTGCCATGTCTCCTCAAGCTGCTGGATGTTCTCTAAACGCTGCCATGTCTCCTCAAGCTGCTGGATGTTCTCTAAACGCTGCCATGTCTCCTCAAGCTGCTGGATGTTCTCTAAACGCTGCCATGTCTCCTCAAGCTGCTGGGTGTTCTCTAAACGCTGCCATGTCTCCTCAAGCTGCTGGATGTTCTCTAAACGCTGCCATGTCTCCTCAAGCTGCTGGATGTTCTCTAAACGCTGCCATGTCTCCTCAAGCTGCTGGATGTTCTCTAAACGCTGCCATGTCTCCTCAAGCTGCTGGATGTTCTCTAAACGCTGCCATGTCTCCTCAAGCTGCTGGATGTTCTCTAAACGCTGCCATGTCTCCTCAAGCTGCTGGATGTTCTCTAAACGCTGCCATGTCTCCTCAAGCTGCTGGATGTTCTCTAAACGCTGCCATGTCTCCTCAAGCTGCTGGGTGTTCTCTAAACGCTGCCATGTCTCCTCGAGCTGCTGGATGTTCTCTAAACGCTGCCATGTCTCCTCGAGCTGCTGGGTGTTCTCTAAACGCTGCCATGTCTCCTCAAGCTGCTGGATGTTCTCTAAACGCTGCCATGTCTCCTCAAGCTGCTGGATGTTCTCTAAACGCTGCCATGTCTCCTCAAGCTGCTGGATGTTCTCTAAACGCTGCCATGTCTCCTCAAGCTGCTGGGTGTTCTCTAAACGCTGCCATGTCTCCTCAAGCTGCTGGATGTTCTCTAAACGCTGCCATGTCTCCTCAAGCTGCTGGATGTTCTCTAAACGCTGCCATGTCTCCTCAAGCTGTCTCTCCTTCATGTGGAACATTAGGCTTCTTCCTGAAGCTGAGGTTTCTCCGGATGGAAGAGTTAGTTTTCAAACTGCATCAAGTTAAAGACGTCTCTTCTCTCGTGCGCTCAGACTTTCGGTCACGGAGTTGTTGTGTTGAAACTTTGGCTCGTTTCAAAGGAACTCAAAACAACAATAGAGAGCAACAGTGAGCGTGTGCGGCTAAATGAAGAGGAGAAGAAGAAGAGCGTGTGAGAATTAATCCCAGAAGAAGAAGAAGAAAGAGTGGCTCAGAGGGACGGGATTAACGCTCAGAGACACGAGACGTGAGTGAATTCAATGAAGTGAAACACGTGAGAAAATAACACAGAGACACACACACACACACACACCCACACACACACACACACACACACCCACCCACACACACACACACACACGCACACACACACCCACCCACACACACACACACCACACACACACACCCACACACACACACACACCCACACACACACATACACACGCACACACACACCCACCCACACACACACATACACACGCACACACACACCCACCCACACACCCACACACACACACCCACCCACACCCACCCACACACACACACCCCCCCCCACCCACACACACACGCAGAACAGAAGCAGGGAGCTGGAGGACTCTCAGGAAGCAGAACAAAGCAGTAATCCTGTAAAACACGAGGGCGATCTAAATCCTCTCAAAGCGTCCACTCACACCTCGAAGCGCTTTCAGTGCGATAAACACTTTACTTTATTAAAGTTACAACTGGCTCCGTCAACACTTACAAACTGGAAGACGGTCACTTTTACTCTAAAGCGTCGTGTCAGAACATTATTACAACGTTTCTTTATTTTATTAACTTACTTCTTTGTTTAAGCTACCCGGCTGATGTTGTAGTGTCTTTAAAGAGTCCTCTCTACTTTAAAGAGTCCTCTCCTGCTGATGTTGTAGTGTCTCTACTTTAAAGAGTCCTCTCCTGTTCATGTTGTAGTGTCTCTACTTTAAAGAGTCCTCTCTTGCTGATGGTGTAGTGTCTCTACTTTAAAGAGTCCTCTCCTGCTGATGTTGTAGTGTCTCTACTTTAAATAGTCCTATTCTGCTGATGTTGTAGTGTCTCTACTTTAAAGAGTCCTCTCTACATTAAAGAGTCCACTCCTGCTGAGGTTGTAATGTCTCTACTTTAAAGAGTCCTCTCCTGCCGATGTTGTAGTGTCTCTACTTTAAAGAGTCCTCTCCCGCTGATGTTGAATCGTCTCTACTTTAAAGAGTTCTCTCCTGCTGATGTTGTAGTGTCTCTAATTTAAAGAGTCCTCTCCTGCTGATATTGTAGTGTCTCTACTTTAAAGAGTCCTCTCCTGCTGATATTGTAGTGTATATACTTTAAAGAGTCCTCTCTACCTTAAAGAGTCTCTCTCCGCTGATGTTGTAGTGTCTCTACTTTAAAGAGTCCTCTCCTGCTGATATTTTATTGTCTCTACTTTAAAGAGTCCTCTCCTGCTGATGTTGTATTGTCTCTACTTTAAAGATTCCTCTCTACTTTAAAGAGTCCTCTCCTGCTGATGTTGTAGTATCTCTACTTTAAAGAGTCCTCTCTTGCTGATGTTGTAGTGTCTCTACTTTAAAGAGTCCTCTCTACTTTAAAGAGTCCTCTCCTGCTGATGTTGTAGTGTCTCTACTTTAAAGAGTCCCCTCTTGCTGATGTGGTAGTGTCTCTACTTTAAAGAGTCCTCTCTACTTTAAAGAGTCCTCTCCTGCTGATGTTGTATTGTCTCTACTTTAAAGATTCCTATTCTGCTGATGTTGTAGTGTCTCTACTTTAAAGAGTCCTCTCTACTTTAAAGAGTCCTCTCCTGCTGATGTTGTTGTGTCTCTACTTTAAAGAGTCCTCTCCTGCTGATGTGGTAGTGTCTCTACTTTAAAGAGTCCTCTCCTGCCGATGTTGTAGTGTCTCTACTTTAAAGAGTCCTCTCCTGCTGATGTTCAGGTGTATATCAGTATGTAGTGTCTCTACTTTAAAGAGTCCTCTCCTGCTGATGTTCAGGTGTATATCAGTATGTAGTGTCTCTACTTTAAAGAGTCCTCTCCTGCTGATGTTCAGGTGTATATCAGTACGTAGTGTCTCTACTTTAAAGAGTCCTCTCCTGCTGATGTTCAGGTGTATATCAGTATGTAGTGTCTCTACTTTAAAGAGTCCTCTCCTGCTGATGTTCAGGTGTATATCAGTATGTAGTGTCTCTACTTTAAAGAGTCCCCTCCTGCAGATGGTCAGGTGTATATCAGTATGTAGTTTCTCTACTTTAAAGAGTCCTCTCCTGCTGATGTTCAGGTGTATATCAGTATGTAGTGTGCTCTACTTTAAAGAGTCCCTCTCCTGCTGGTGTTCAGGTGTATATCAGCATGTAGTGTCTCTACTTTAAAGAGTCCTCTCCTGCTGATGTTCAGGTGTATATCAGTGTGTAGTGTCTCTACTTTAAAGAGTCCTCTCCTGCTGATGTTCAGGTGTATATCAGTATGTAGTGTCTCTACTTTAAAGAGTCCTCTCCTGCTGATGTTCAGGTGTATATCAGTATGTAGTGTCTCTACTTTAAAGAGTCCTCTCATGCTGATGTTCAGGTGTATATCAGTATGTAGTGTCTCTCCTTTAAAGAGTCCTCTCCTGCTGATATTCAGGTGTATATCAGTATGTAGTGTCTCTACTTTAAAGAGTCCTCTCCTGCTGATGTTCAGGTGTATATCAGTATGTAGTGTCTCTACTTTAAAGAGTCCTCTCCTGCTGATG
>CM070498.1:929842-954842 GCA_036324585.1 Champsocephalus esox
GTGTTGAATAAGCCTATCAAACTGAACCGGGATCAGGCGTCTCTTATTGTGAAAACCCGATGTTGAACGAGTCTGTCAAACTGATATAAAGTTATTTTATTGTGAAAAGCCTGTCTTATATAAGCCTGACAAACTGAGCCAGTGTCAGATAAAGAAGCCTCTTATTGTGAAAAGCCCGTGTTGAAGGGGCCAGTCCCTTCAAAGTAGTCTCTTATTGTGAAAAGCCCGTGTTGAAGGGCCCAGTCCCTTCAAAGTAGTCTCTTATTGTGAAAAGCCCGTGTTAAAGGGCCCAGTCCCTTCAAAGTAGTCTCTTATTGTGAAAAGCCCGTGTTAAAGGGGCCAGTCCCTTCAAAGTAGTCTCTTATTGTGAAAAGCCCGTGTTAAAGGGGCCAGTCCCTTCAAAGTAGTCTCTTATTGTGAAAAGCCCGTGTTAAAGGGGCCAGTCCCTTCAAAGTAGTCTCTTATTGTGAAAAGCCCGTGTTAAAGGGGCCAGTCCCTTCAAAGTAGTCTCATATTGTGAAAAGCCCGTGTTAAAGGGGCCAGTCCCTTCAAAGTAGTCTCTTATTGTGAAAAGCCCGTGTTAAAGGGGCCAGTCCCTTCAAAGTAGTCTCATATTGTGAAAAGCCCGTGTTAAAGGGGCCAGTCCCTTCAAAGTAGTCTCTTATTGTGAAAAGCCTCTCTTTGATGAACATTCAAACTGAACTAGGAGTCTGTTTCTTAAAGTAGCCTCTTATTGTGAAAATCCTGTGTTGGATGAACCGGGATCAGGGGATTTCAATCAGGAGTCTCTTATTGTGAAAATCCTGTGTTGGATGAACCGGGATCAGGGGATTTCAATCAGGAGTCTCTTATTGTGAAAATCCTGTGTTGGATGAACCGGGATCAGGGGATTTCAATCAGGAGTCTCTTATTGTGAAAATCCTGTCTAAAATGAAAAATCCAATTGCAAAGTTAATATTAAATCGCCTGTAAATGTCGTTTTGACGACATGTGCACGATTGTGTTTATTTCTCCGTCGTCCAGACACTTCCACGTTCATCTGAATCCCCCCAAATGAATCTGAACAATCACAGAGTTTAAATCACGTGACATTTGAGGAGATGAGATGTGTGCAGAAAACACATCAGATTGTGTTCAGTCTGTGCTGCACAGCTGCTCTGTGGAGGCATGCAGACTCTGAGGATGATGAGGATGATGACGAAGAAGAAGATCTTGATGAAGAAGGTGATGCTGCAGATGGAGGCAGGGGGGGTGTCGTGACCTCTGTGTCTCTGCAGACATCTGTAGCTGCTGCACATTCCCTGACGTCCAATCAGAGCTCTGCAAGAATGTGTGACCTGCAACCCCCAAGCCCCGCCCCCTGACACACACACACACACACACACACACACACACACACACACACACACACACACACACACACACACTCATCTACCTGTGGGTTAACATTGATCTCTGGGGAAATATATAGAGAGTGAGAGTGGACGGTGTTCTGAAGTCTTTATCACGGAGGAAGCTCTTATTTTGAAAAACCTCCCTTAAACCTCCCAGCAAACTGAGCCATAACCAGTCTGATTTAAACGTGAGTCTTTTATTGTGAAAAGCCTCTGCTCTGCTGCCGCTGCCCTGACACTGAAAGCACTTCGGGCCGTGAGGGAAATCTGTCAGTCAACAGCGCCCTCTGCTGGACAACAACCGGAAGTGACGGTGGAGAAATCATCAGATAGTAAACATTATAAAAAATGAATAAAGCATTTAAAAAACATACAAAAAGTGAAAAGTGATTTAGAAAGTTTGGATATATAGAACATGGAAACATTTAAAACAGAATAAGTTCTGGGTGTGTCACAGTGATATGAGTCCGTCGCTCAGAAACAATGCAATCACACCTTTAAAGTCAAATAAATATGATTGATAGAATTAGCATTTACCGCGTTACACAGTTCTTCATGTGGATCCGAGCCCTGAGGCCGGAGATGCGATGTTAAGACAGATATAAATTAAACAAATAACGGTTCCGGTAGCACAGCTTCCTGTTCCCTCTGTGTCACACTGATATCGGTCTGTCGCTCAGCCTCGCAGTGCATCACCATGTTTTCGGGTCTGAGAGAGAAGGTGGGCCAGGTTCTGGTTCCGGGAGATGAGTTCAGCCTGGAGGTCCAGGAGACCCTCTCTCTCACCGAACCCCTGAAGCCGGAGAAGGTGCTCCTCGGCCCGGGTCTGAAGAGGAGAGGAGACCGGAAACTGCTGGTGGTGAAGAGCGGCGTGCTGAGACACAAACAGCCCCACGTGTTCTGGGTGGAAAACCATCAGAGGAGGGTGAGTACTTATATATACTCTGTGTACAAGTACACACAAACAGCCCCACGTGTTCTGGGTGGAAAACCACCAGAGGAGGGTGAGTACTAATATTTACTCTGTGTACAAGTACATACAAACAGCCCCACGTGTACTGGGTGGAAAACCATCAGAGGAGGGTGAGTACTTATATATACTCTGTGTACAAGTACACACAAACAGCCCCACGTGTTCTGGGTGGAAAACCACCAGAGGAGGGTGAGTACTAATATTTACTCTGTGTACAAGTACATACAAACAGCCCCACGTGTTCTGGGTGGAAAACCACCAGAGGAGGGTGAGTACTTATATATACTCTGTGTACAAGTACATACAAACAGCCCCACGTGTACTGGGTGGAAAACCACCAGAGGAGGGTGAGTACTTATATATACTCTGTGTACAAGTACATACAAACAGCCCCACGTGTACTGGGTGGAAAACCATCAGAGGAGGGTGAGTACTTATATATACTCTGTGTACAAGTACATACAAACAGCCCCACGTGTTCTGGGTGGAAAACCACCAGAGGAGGGTGAGTACTTATATATACTCTGTGTACAAGTACATACAAACAGCCCCACGTGTTCTGGGTGGAAAACCACCAGAGGAGGGTGAGTACTTATATATACTCTGTGTACAAGTACATACAAACAGCCCCACGTGTTCTGGGTGGAAAACCACCAGAGGGTGAGTACTTATAATAATAATACTACACACTCACAGTGTACAACAGTACATACACACTCTGTGACAAGTACATTATAATATACACTCTGTACAAGTACACATACATACTGAACAAGTACATACACACTGTGTACAAGTACACATACATACATATATATGTAGAAGTACACATATCTTGTACTTGAGTAAAAGTAGAAGTAACTCGGATCTTGTACTCAGTGTGTCCTTCTGTCCTCAGTGTGTCCTTCTGTCCTCAGTGTGTCCTTCTGTCCTCAGTATGTCCTTCTGTCCTCAGTGTGTCCTTCTGTCCTCAGTGTATGTCTTGTTCTGTCCTCAGTGTGTCCTTCTGTCCTCAGTGTGTGTCCTGTTCTGTCCTCAGTGTGTCCTTCTCTCCTCAGTGTGTCCTGTCATCAGTGTGTCCTTCTGTCCTCAGTGTGTCCTTCTGTCCTCAGTGTGTGTCCTGTTCTGTCCTCAGTGTGTCCTTCTCTCCTCAGTGTGTGTCTTGTTCTGTCCTCAGTGTGTCCTTCTCTCCTCAGTATGTCCTTCTGTCCTCAGTGTGTCCTTCTCTCCTCAGTATGTCCTTCTGTCCTCAGTATGTCCTTCTGTCATCAGTATGTCCTTTTGTCCTCAGTGTGTCCTTCTGTCCTCATTGTGTCCTTCTCTCCTCAGTATGTCCTTCTGTCCTCATTGTGTCCTTCTCTCCTCAGTATGTCCTTCTGTCCTCATTGTGTCCTTCTCTCCTCAGTATGTCCTTCTGTCCTCAGTATGTCCTTCTGTCCTCATTGTGTCCTTCTCTCCTCAGTATGTCCTTCTGTCCTCAGTGTGTCCTTCTGTCATCAGTATGTCCTTCTGTCCTCAGTGTGTCCTTCTGTCATCAGTATGTCCTTCTGTCCTCAGTGTGTCCTTCTGTCATCAGTATGTCCTTCTGTCCTCAGTGTGTCCTTCTGTCATCAGTATGTCCTTCTGTCCTCAGTGTGTCCTTCTGTCCTCATTGTGTCCTTCTGTCCTCATTGTGTCCTTCTCTCCTCAGTATGTCCTGTCCTCATTGTGTCCTTCTCTCCTCAGTATGTCCTGTCCTCAGTGTGTCCTTCTGTCCTCAGTGTGTCCTTCTCTCCTCAGTATGTCCCGGCTAAAGGAGAGACGATCATTGGAATCATTACGGTCAAATCCGGAGACGTCTTCAAGCTGGACTTTGGAGGAAGTGAGCAGGCGTCTCTGTCCTACCTGGCTTTTGAGGGAGCGACCAAGAGGAACCGTCCAAATGTCCAGGTGAGACACTGGAGACAGGAAGTTTAGGTGAGGACAGGTGAGACACTAGAGACAGGAAGTACAGGAGAGACAGTGAGGACAGGTGAGACACTAGAGACAGGAAGTTTAGGTGAGACACTAGAGACAGTGAGGACAGGAGAGACAGTGAGGACAGGAAGTACAGGAGAGACAGTGAGGACAGGAGAGACAGTGAGGACAGGAGAGACAGTGAGGACAGTGAGGACAGGAGAGACTCTAAGGACAGGAGAGACAGTGAGGACAGGAAGTACAGGAGAGACAGTGAGGACAGGAGAGACAGTGAGGACAGGAAGTACAGGAGAGACAGTGAGGACAGGAGAGACAGTGAGGACAGGAGAGACAGTGAGGACAGGAAGTACAGGAGAGACAGTGAGGACAGGAGAGACAGTGAGGACAGGAAGTACAGGAGAGACAGTGAGGACAGGAGAGACGGTGAGGACAGGAAGTACAGGAGAGACAGTGAGGACAGGAGAGACAGTGAGGACAGGAAGTACAGGAGATTCTTGTCACGGTATTAAATTGTCAAACGAAGCAGATAGTCGGGGTTTGAAAATAATCGTCTCTGCGATTCGGACTCGATGGCGTGACGGAAGATCATCGGTTATAGCGAACGTTGCTTCCTGTGATAGAGAGCGGGTCCTCTGCTGCTGGTTCTGGACTGGTGCTGCTGGTTCTGGACTGGTGGTGCTGGTTCTGGACTGGTAGTGCTGGTTCTGGACTGGTGGTGTTGGTTCTGGACTGGTGGTGTTGGTTCTGGACTGGTAGTGCTGGTTCTGGACTGGTAGTGCTGGTTCTGGACTGGTGGTGCTGGTTCTGGACTGGTGGCGCTGGTTCTGGACTGGTGCCGCTGGTTCTGGACTGGTGCTGCTGGTTCTGGACTGGTGGTGCTGGTTCTGGACTGGTAGTGCTGGTTCTGGACTGGTGGTGTTGGTTCTGGACTGGTGGTGTTGGTTCTGGACTGGTAGTGCTGGTTCTGGACTGGTAGTGCTGGTTCTGGACTGGTGGTGCTGGTTCTGGACTGGTGGCGCTGGTTCTGGACTGGTGCCGCTGGTTCTGGACTGGTGCTGCTGGTTCTGGACTGGTGGTGCTGGTTCTGGACTGGTGGTGCTGGTTCTGGACTGGTAGTGCTGGTTCTGGACTGGTGGTGTTGGTTCTGGACTGGTGGTGTTGGTTCTGGACTGGTAGTGCTGGTTCTGGACTGGTAGTGCTGGTTCTGGACTGGTGGTGCTGGTTCTGGACTGGTGGCGCTGGTTCTGGACTGGTGCCGCTGGTTCTGGACTGGTGCTGCTGGTTCTGGACTGGTGGTGCTGGTTCTGGACTGGTAGTGCTGGTTCTGGACTGGTGGTGTTGGTTCTGGACTGGTGGTGTTGGTTCTGGACTGGTAGTGCTGGTTCTGGACTGGTAGTGCTGGTTCTGGACTGGTGGTGCTGGTTCTGGACTGGTGGCGCTGGTTCTGGACTGGTGCCGCTGGTTCTGGACTGGTGCTGCTGGTTCTGGACTGGTGGTGCTGGTTCTGGACTGGTGGCGCTGGTTCTGGACTGGTAGTGCTGGTTCTGGACTGGTGGTGTTGGTTCTGGACTGGTGGTGTTGGTTCTGGACTGGTAGTGCTGGTTCTGGACTGGTAGTGCTGGTTCTGGACTGGTGGTGCTGGTTCTGGACTGGTGGCGCTGGTTCTGGACTGGTAGTGCTGGTTCTGGACTGGTGGTGTTGGTTCTGGACTGGTGGTGCTGGTTCTGGACTGGTAGTGCTGGTTCTGGACTGGTGGTGTTGGTTCTGGACTGGTGGTGTTGGTTCTGGACTGGTGGTGTTGGTTCTGGACTGGTAGTGCTGGTTCTGGACTGGTGGTGTTGGTTCTGGACTGGTAGTGCTGGTTCTGGACTGGTGGTGTTGGTTCTGGACTGGTGGTGTTGGTTCTGGACTGGTAGTGCTGGTTCTGGACTGGTGGTGCTGGTTCTGGACTGGTGGCGCTGGTTCTGGACTGGTAGTGCTGGTTCTGGACTGGTGGCGCTGGTTCTGGACTGGTGGCGCTGGTTCTGGACTGGTGGCGCTGGTTCTGGACTGGTGGCGCTGGTTCTGGACTGGTGCCGCTGGTTCTGGACTGGTGCTGCTGGTTCTGGACTGGTGGTGCTGGTTCTGGACTGGTGGCGCTGGTTCTGGACTGGTGGTGCTGGTTCTGGACTGGTGGTGTTGGTTCTGGACTGGTGGTGTTGGTTCTGGACTGGTAGTGCTGGTTCTGGACTGGTAGTGCTGGTTCTGGACTGGTGGTGCTGGTTCTGGACTGGTGGCGCTGGTTCTGGACTGGTAGTGCTGGTTCTGGACTGGTGGTGTTGGTTCTGGACTGGTGGCGCTGGTTCTGGACTGGTGGCGCTGGTTCTGACTGGTGGCTGGTTCTGGACTGGTGGCGCTGGTTCTGGACTGGTGCCGCTGGTTCTGGACTGGTGGTGCTGGTTCTGGACTGGTGGCGCTGGTTCTGGACTGGTAGTGCTGGTTCTGGACTGGTGGTGTTGGTTCTGGACTGGTGGTGTTGGTTCTGGACTGGTAGTGCTGGTTCTGGACTGGTGGTGCTGGTTCTGGACTGGTGGCGCTGGTTCTGGACTGGTAGTGCTGGTTCTGGACTGGTGGTGTTGGTTCTGGACTGGTGGCGCTGGTTCTGGACTGGTGGCGCTGGTTCTGGACTGGTGGCGTTGGTTCTGGACTGGTGGTGTTGGTTCTGGACTGGTGGTACTGGTTCTGGACTGGTGGTGCTGGTTCTGGACTGGTAGTGCTGGTTCTGGACTGGTGGTGTTGGTTCTGGACTGGTGGTACTGGTTCTGGACTGGTGGTGCTGGTTCTGGACTGGTGGCGCTGGTTCTGGACTGGTGGTGTTGGTTCTGGACTGGTGGCGCTGGTTCTGGACTGGTGGCGCTGGTTCTGGACTGGTGCCGCTGGTTCTGGTTCTGGACTGGTGGTGCTGGTTCTGGACTGGTGGCGCTGGTTCTGGACTGGTAGTGCTGGTTCTGGACTGGTGGTGTTGGTTCTGGACTGGTGGTGTTGGTTCTGGACTGGTAGTGCTGGTTCTGGAGTGGTGGTGTTGGTTCTGGACTGGTGGTACTGGTTCTGGACTGGTGCTGCTGGTTCTGGACTGGTGGCGCTGGTTCTGGACTGGTAGTGTTGGTTCTGGACTGGTGGCGCTGGTTCTGGACTGGTGGTGTTGGTTCTGGACTGGTGGTGCTGGTTCTGGACTGGTGCTTCCGGTTCTGGACTGGTGCTGCCGGTTCTGGACTGGTGGTGTTGGTTCTGGACTGGTGGTGCTGGTTCTGGACTGGTAGTGCTGGTTCTGGACTGGTGGTGTTGGTTCTGGACTGGTGGTACTGGTTCTGGACTGGTGGTGCTGGTTCTGGACTGGTAGTGCTGGTTCTGGACTGGTGGTGTTGGTTCTGGACTGGTGGTACTGGTTCTGGACTGGTGCTGCTGGTTCTGGACTGGTGGCGCTGGTTCTGGACTGGTAGTGCTGGTTCTGGACTGGTAGTGTTGGTTCTGGACTGGTGGCGCTGGTTCTGGACTGGTAGTGCTGGTTCTGGACTGGTGGTGCTGGTTCTGGACTGGTGGCGCTGGTTCTGGACTGGTAGCGCTGGTTCTGGACTGGTGTTCTGGACTGGTGGTGCTGGTTCTGGACTGGTGGTGCTGGTTCTGGACTGGTGTTCTGGTTCTGGACTGGTGGTGTTGGTTCTGGACTGGTGGTGCTGGTTCTGGACTGGTGGTGCTGGTTCTGGACTGGTGGTGTTGGTTCTGGACTGGTGGTGTTGGTTCTGGACTGGTGCTGCTGGTTCTGGACTGGTGCTGCTGGTTCTGGACTGGTGGTGCTGGTTCTGGACTAGTAGTGCTGGTTCTGGACTGGTGGTGTTGGTTCTGGACTGGTGCTGCTGGTTCTGGACTGGTGCTGCTGGTTCTGGACTGGTAGTGCTGGTTCTGGACTGGTGGTGTTGGTTCTGGACTGGTGGTACTGGTTCTGGACTGGTGGTGCTGGTTCTGGACTGGTAGTGCTGGTTCTGGACTGGTGGTGTTGGTTCTGGACTGGTGGTACTGGTTCTGGACTGGTGCTGCTGGTTCTGGACTGGTAGTGTTGGTTCTGGACTGGTGGCGCTGGTTCTGGACTGGTAGTGCTGGTTCTGGACTGGTGGTGCTGGTTCTGGACTGGTGGCGCTGGTTCTGGACTGGTAGTGCTGGTTCTGGACTGGTGGTGTTGGTTCTGGACTGGTGGTGCTGGTTCTGGACTGGTGGTGCTGGTTCTGGACTGGTGTTCTGGTTCTGGACTGGTGGTGTTGGTTCTGGACTGGTGGCGCTGGTTCTGGACTGGTAGTGCTGGTTCTGGACTGGTGGTGCTGGTTCTGGGCTGGTGTTCTGGACTGGTGGTGCTGGTTCTGGACTGGTGTTCTGGTTCTGGACTGGTGGTTCTGGACTGGTGTTCTGGTTCTGGACTGGTGGTGTTGGTTCTGGACTGGTGGCGCTGGTTCTGGACTGGTAGTGCTGGTTCTGGACTGGTGGTGCTGGTTCTGGACTGGTGGCGCTGGTTCTGGACTGGTAGTGCTGGTTCTGGACTGGTGGTGCTGGTTCTGGACTGGTGCGCTGGTTCTGGACTGGTAGTGTTGGTTCTGGACTGGTGGTGTTGGTTCTGGACTGGTGGTTCTGGACTGGTGGTGCTGGTTCTGGACTGGTGCTGCTGGTTCTGGACTGGTGCTGCTGGTTCTGGACGGGTGGTGTTGGTTCTGGACTGGTGGTTCTGGACTGGTGGTGCTGGTTCTGGACTGGTGGTGTTGGTTCTGGACTGGTGGTTCTGGACTGGTGCTGCTGGTTCTGGACTGGTGGTGCTGGTTCTGGACTGGTGGTTCTGGACTGGTGGCGCTGGTTCTGGACTGGTGGCGCTGGTTCTGGACTGGTAGTGTTGGTTCTGGACTGGTGGTGCTGGTTCTGGACTGGTGCTGCTGGTTCTGGACTGGTGCTGCTGGTTCTGGACTGGTGGTGTTGGTTCTGGACTGGTAGTGTTGGTTCTGGACTGGTGGTGTTGGTTCTGGACTGGTGGTGCTGGTTCTGGACTGGTGCTGCTGGTTCTGGACTGGTGCTGCTGGTTCTGGACTGGTGCTGCTGGTTCTGGACTGGTGGTGCTGGTTCTGGACTGGTGGTGTTGGTTCTGGACTGGTGGTTCTGGACTGGTGGTGCTGGTTCTGGACTGGTGGTGTTGGTTCTGGACTGGTGGTGTTGGTTCTGGACTGGTGCTGCTGGTTCTGGACTGGTGGTGTTGGTTCTGGACTGGTGGTTCTGGACTGGTGCTGCTGGTTCTGGACTGGTGCTGCTGGTTCTGGACTGGTGGTGTTGGTTCTGGACTGGTGGTTCTGGACTGGTGGTGCTGGTTCTGGACTGGTGCTGCTGGTTCTGGACTGGTGGTGCTGGTTCTGGACTGGTGGTGTTGGTTCTGGACTGGTAGTGTTGGTTCTGGACTGGTGGTGTTGGTTCTGGACTGGTGGTTCTGGACTGGTGGTTCTGGACTGGTGGTGCTGGTTCTGGACTGGTGCTGCTGGTTCTGGACTGGTGGTGCTGGTTCTGGACTGGTGGTGTTGGTTCTGGACTGGTGGTTCTGGACTGGTGGTGCTGGTTCTGGACTGGTGGTGTTGGTTCTGGACTGGTGGTTCTGGACTGGTGCTGCTGGTTCTGGACTGGTGGTGTTGGTTCTGGACTGGTGGTTCTGGACTGGTGCTGCTGGTTCTGGACTGGTGGTGCTGGTTCTGGACTGGTGGTGTTGGTTCTGGACTGGTGGTTCTGGACTGGTGGTGCTGGTTCTGGACTGGTGGCGCTGGTTCTGGACTGGTGGTGCTGGTTCTGGACTGGTGGTGTTGGTTCTGGACTGGTGGTGTTGGTTCTGGACTGGTGGTGCTGGTTCTGGACTGGTAGTGCTGGTTCTGGACTGGTGGTGCTGGTTCTGGACTGGTGGCGCTGGTTCTGGACTGGTAGTGTTGGTTCTGGACTGGTGGTGCTGGTTCTGGACTGGTGGTGTTGGTTCTGGACTGGTGGTGCTGGTTCTGGACTGGTGGTGTTGGTTCTGGACTGGTAGTGTTGGTTCTGGACTGGTGGTGTTGGTTCTGGACTGGTGGTGCTGGTTCTGGACTGGTGCTGCTGGTTCTGGACTGGTGCTGCTGGTTCTGGACTGGTGGTGTTGGTTCTGGACTGGTGGTTCTGGACTGGTGGTGCTGGTTCTGGACTGGTGGTGTTGGTTCTGGACTGGTGGTGTTGGTTCTGGACTGGTGCTGCTGGTTCTGGACTGGTGGTGTTGGTTCTGGACTGGTGGTTCTGGACTGGTGCTGCTGGTTCTGGACTGGTGCTGCTGGTTCTGGACTGGTGGTGCTGGTTCTGGACTGGTGGTGTTGGTTCTGGACTGGTGGTTCTGGACTGGTGGTGCTGGTTCTGGACTGGTGGCGCTGGTTCTGGACTGGTGGTGCTGGTTCTGGACTGGTGGTGTTGGTTCTGGACTGGTGGTGTTGGTTCTGGACTGGTGGTGCTGGTTCTGGACTGGTAGTGCTGGTTCTGGACTGGTGGTGCTGGTTCTGGACTGGTGGCGCTGGTTCTGGACTGGTGGCGCTGGTTCTGGACTGGTAGTGTTGGTTCTGGACTGGTGGTGCTGGTTCTGGACTGGTGGTGTTGGTTCTGGACTGGTGGTGCTAGTTCTGGACTGGTGGTGTTGGTTCTGGACTGGTAGTGTTGGTTCTGGACTGGTGGTGTTGGTTCTGGACTGGTGGTGCTGGTTCTGGACTGGTGCTGCTGGTTCTGGACTGGTGCTGCTGGTTCTGGACTGGTGCTGCTGGTTCTGGACTGGTGGTGTTGGTTCTGGACTGGTGGTTCTGGACTGGTGGTGCTGGTTCTGGACTGGTGGTGTTGGTTCTGGACTGGTGGTGTTGGTTCTGGACTGGTGCTGCTGGTTCTGGACTGGTGGTGTTGGTTCTGGACTGGTGGTTCTGGACTGGTGCTGCTGGTTCTGGACTGGTGCTGCTGGTTCTGGACTGGTGCTGCTGGTTCTGGACTGGTGGTGTTGGTTCTGGACTGGTGGTGTTGGTTCTGGACTGGTGGTTCTGGACTGGTGGTGTTGGTTCTGGACTGGTGGTGCTGGTTCTGGACTGGTGTCGCTGGTTCTGGACTGGTGGTGCTGGTTCTGGACTGGTGGTGCTGGTTCTGGACTGGTGGTGCTGGTTCTGGACTGGTGGTGCTGGTTCTGGACTGGTGGTGCTGGTTCTGGACTAGTGTTCTGGTTCTGGACTGGTGGTGCTGGTTCTGGACTGGTAGTGTTGGTTCTGGACTGGTGGTGTTGGTTCTGGACTGGTGGTGCTGGTTCTGGACTGGTGGTGCTGGTTCTGGACTGGTGGTGTTGGTTCTGGACTGGTAGTGTTGGTTCTGGACTGGTGGTGTTGGTTCTGGACTGGTGGTTCTGGACTGGTGGTGCTGGTTCTGGACTGGTGCTGCTGGTTCTGGACTGGTGCTGCTGGTTCTGGACTGGTGGTGCTGGTTCTGGACTGGTGGTGTTGGTTCTGGACTGGTGGTTCTGGACTGGTGGTGCTGGTTCTGGACTGGTGGTGTTGGTTCTGGACTGGTGGTGCTGGTTCTGGACTGGTGGTGTTGGTTCTGGACTGGTAGTGTTGGTTCTGGACTGGTGGTGTTGGTTCTGGACTGGTGGTTCTGGACTGGTGGTGCTGGTTCTGGACTGGTGCTGCTGGTTCTGGACTGGTGCTGCTGGTTCTGGACTGGTGGTGCTGGTTCTGGACTGGTGGTGTTGGTTCTGGACTGGTGGTTCTGGACTGGTGGTGCTGGTTCTGGACTGGTGGTGTTGGTTCTGGACTGGTGGTGCTGGTTCTGGACTGGTGGCGCTGGTTCTGGACTGGTGGTGCTGGTTCTGGACTGGTGGTGCTGGTTCTGGACTAGTGTTCTGGTTCTGGACTGGTGGTGCTGGTTCTGGACTGGTGGTGCTGGTTCTGGACTAATGGTGCTGGTTCTGGACTGGTGGTGCTGGTTCTGGACTAGTGTTCTGGTTCTGGACTGGTGGTGCTGGTTCTGGACTGGTGGTTCTGGTTCTGGACTGGTGTTCTGGTGCTGGTGGATAGAGCAGTCTGCTCCCTGATCTCTGCGTCACCGACCGGTTTGATATTAAAGTGAAGATCAGGAAGCAACGTTACTACGCTATAACCGATTATTCTGGACTCCCCTCGTATGTGACTCCTCCCCCTCGTATGTGACTCCTCCCCCTCGTATGTGACTCCTCCTCCTCTGTGACTCCTCCTCCTCCTCTGTGTACAGGTGGGCGACTTGGTGTTTGCTCAGTTCATCGTAGCCAATCAGCACATGGAGCCTGAGCTGGTGTGTGTGGACAGCGCTGGGAGAGCCAATGGGCTTGGAGTATTTGGAGCGGGGGGGCTGCTGTTCAGCGTCTCTCTGGGACTCGTCAGGAGGTGAGTGGAAATCACTGCATTGTTACTCATTTTAGTTAAAAACTATTGAGACACCGTATCGGTGTATCATGATATATCAGAGTGAGCGACGACGTGTCAGAGAGTGACGCGTCTGAGAGTGACGCGTCTGAGAGTGACGTGTCCGAGAGTGACGTGTCCGAGAGTGACGCGTGACATTGTAACTAGTGAGTGTGTAGTTATAGTGACCCTCTGAGCCAGCAGAGACATTAAAGGGCAAATCATCACAGGAACTTTGTCTTAATATTCTCCTCCTCCTCCTCCTCCTCCTCCTCCTCCTCCTCCTCCTCCTCCTCCAGGCTGCTCCGCCCCCGCAGTGACGTCCTCTCCGACCTGCAGAAGCTGTTCCCCTGCGAGCTCGTGGTGGGGATGAACGGCCGTCTGTGGGTGAAGGCGAGCAGCGTCCAGCAGACGCTCATCATCTGCAACCTGCTGCAGAGCTGCGAAACCATGACAACCGCCCAGAGGCAGCAGCTGTTCAGGAGGGCGGCGCAGGGGGCGCTGTAGGGACTACTTTCTGTCCGGGAGGGACTACTTGCTGACGGGGAGGGACTACTTGCTGACCGGGAGGGACTACTTTCTGTCTGGGAGGGACTACATTCTGACCGGGAGGGACTACATGCTGACCGGGAGGGACTACATGCTGACCGGGAGGGACTACATGCTGACCGGGAGGGACTACATTCTGACCGGGAGGGACTACTTTCTGTCTGGGAGGGACTACATTCTGACCGGGAGGGACTACATGCTGACCGGGAGGGACTACTTGCTGACCGGGAGGGACTACATTCTGACCGGGAGGGACTACTTGCTGTCTGGGAGGGACTACTTGCTGTCTGGGAGGGACTACTTGCTGTCTGGGAGGGACTACTTGCTGTCTGGGAGGGACTACTTTCTGACCGGGACTACATTCTGACCGGGAGGGACTACATGCTGACCGGGAGGGACTACATGCTGACCGGGAGGGACTACATGCTGACTGGGAGGGACTACTTTCTGTCCGGGAGGGACTACTTTCTGACCAGGACTACATTCTGACCGGGAGGGACTACTTTCTGACCAGGACTACATTCTGACCGGGAGGGACTACTTGCTGACCGGGAGGGACTACTTTCTGACCAGGACTACATTCTGACCGGGAGGGACTACTTTCTGACCGGGACTACATTCTGACCGGGAGGGACTACTTGCTGACCGGGAGGGACTACTTTCTGACCAGGACTACATTCTGACCGGGAGGGACTACTTGCTGACCGGGAGGGACTACTTTCTGACCAGGACTACATTCTGACCGGGAGGGACTACTTTCTGACGTATTCCTGTCCAGGATTGTCTGATGTCGTGTGGAAGAACCCCGGACGGTTTAAAAAAACAATAACTTTTGTCCACGAGGTGTCGAACTCTTCTTCCCGACGTGTTGACGTGTTGACGTGTTGACATGTTGACGTGTTGACGTGTTGACATGTTGACGTGTTGACGTGTTGACATGTTGACGTGTTGACGTGTTGACGTGTTGACGTGTTGACGTGTTGACGTGTTGACGTGTTGACGTGTTGACGTGTTGACGTGTTGACGTGTTTAGTTTTTTCTTCACGTGTTGGCCTCGGCCAATCAAACCGGAGACGTTCATAAACAAACTGTTCTCACACGAGTCGTTTTGTTATTGATGCATTGTACTTCTGAATTAGCGCCGTAGCCACAGGGTGCCGGCGGCCCGACCCCCGACCCCCGACCCCCGACCCCGACCCCTCAGGAAGGTCAATGAGAGTGTGTTCTTAACCGTAGCCACAGGGTGCCGGCGGCCCGACCCCCGACCCCTCAGGAAGGTCAATGAGAGTGTGTTCTTAACTGTAGCCACAGGGTGCCGTCCCCCGACCCCCGACCCCTCAGGAAGGTCAATGAGAGTGTGTTCTTAACTGTAGCCACAGGGTGCCGTCCCCCGACCCCCGACCCCTCAGGAAGGTCAATGAGAGTGTGTTCTTAACCGTAGCCACAGGGTGCCGGCGGCCCGACCCCCGACCCCTCAGGAAGGTCAATGAGAGTGTGTTCTTAACTGTAGCCACAGGGTGCCGTCCCCCGACCCCCGACCCCTCAGGAAGGTCAATGAGAGTGTGTTCTTAACTGTAGCCACAGGGTGCCGGCGGCCCGACCCCGACCCCTCAGGAAGGTCAATGAGAGTGTGTTCTTAACTGTAGCCACAGGGTGCCGGCGGCCCGACCCCGACCCCTCAGGAAGGTCAATGAGAGTGTGTTCTTAACCGTAGCCACAGGGTGCCGTCCCCCGACCCCCGACCCCGACCCCTCAGGAAGGTCAATGAGAGTGTGTTCTTAACCGTAGCCACAGGGTGCCGGCGGCCCGACCCCCGACCCCTCAGGAAGGTCAATGAGAGTGTGTTCTTAACTGTAGCCACAGGGTGCCGTCCCCCGACCCCCGACCCCTCAGGAAGGTCAATGAGAGTGTGTTCTTAACTGTAGCCACAGGGTGCCGGCGGCCCGACCCCGACCCCTCAGGAAGGTCAATGAGAGTGTGTTCTTAACTGTAGCCACAGGGTGCCGTCCCCCGACCCCCGACCCCTCAGGAAGGTCAATGAGAGTGTGTTCTTAACCGTAGCCACAGGGTGCGGGCGGCCCGACCCCGACCCCTCAGGAAGGTCAATGAGAGTGTGTTCTTAACTGTAGCCACAGGGTGCCGTCCCCCGACCCCCGACCCCTCAGGAAGGTCAATGAGAGTGTGTTCTTAACCGTAGCCACAGGGTGCGGGCGGCCCGACCCCCGACCCCTCAGGAAGGTCAATGAGAGTGTGTTCTTAACTGTAGCCACAGGGTGCCGTCCCCCGACCCCCGACCCCTCAGGAAGGTCAATGAGAGTGTGTTCTTAACTGTAGCCACAGGGTGCCGTCCCCCGACCCCCGACCCCTCAGGAAGGTCAATGAGAGTGTGTTCTTAACCGTAGCCACAGGGTGCCGGCGGCCCGACCCCGACCCCTCAGGAAGGTCAATGAGAGTGTGTTCTTAACTGATTCCCGGATGAATAAAGGTTCTCCTGCATTCGTTCTCTCATGAGAGACTTTCCGGTCTCTCCTTTCCTAACCCGTAGGAAAGGAGAGACCGCCGAGCCCTAGCTCCGATGTCTACAAATGTTTTGCTCAAAATACCAGATGACCCATTCTCGCCCCGTTGCCCTCAGCCCGTGACTGAAGTGCTGATTCTTCTTTAAAGTGAGAGGGGGCGGAGCTTATGCCTGCTCCTACGGGATGAAACGCCAAAACCACATCAAGGATCCTCTCTGAAACAGGAAGGAGCTCAAACTCTCTCTCTCTCAGGTTTACCACCAGGTGACTTCCTGCTCTCTCTCTCTGTCTCTCTCATGTCTGTCTCATGTCTGTCTCATGTCTGTCTCATGTCTGTCTGTCTGTCTCTCTCTCTCTCTCTCTCTCTCTGTCTCTCTCTCTCTCTCTCTCTCTCTCTCTCTCTCTCTCTCTCTCTCTCTCTCTCTCTCTCTCTGTCTCTCTCTCTCTCTCTCTCTCTCTCCAGCACAGGTTAGCTCTGAGTGCTAGCATGCTAATGTGAACACAGACCGTATTACTTCCAGAACACGTCTCATTGGTTCTGACAGCAACGTTTCTGATTGGCCCGTGGGCGTAAAGCCCGCCCACATTTTAGTAATGTTGTCATGACGCAGCAAATCTGGATCAGCTCCGTTGGTCCTGTTTGTAGAGACGTGGGTACGGAGGAGAAGAGAGAGGGGTTAGTTCTGACACTTTGAGAGTCTCCTGACACACCGGGGACACACGGGGACACAAAGGGACACAGGGGACACACGGTGATGTAGAGAAGACATCATAGGAGACCTTTAAGAAGAATTTGTTCTCCAATCTCTAAAGAAAATAACTTTGTGGCATAAATGTTTTCTCAGTTCTCGTTTGAGATTTTCGGAGAATTGTTTTTAAATGTTTTTGCTCAGAATTCTGACTTTTTCAAAATGTTGACTTTGAAGAACTGAGACTTTTATTATTTAATACTTTTTCCACAAATTCTCAAATGTTCTCTTAATTCTGATTTATTCGGAATATTTAGTTTCTCTTGGAAAAACCCACTTTGAGTAAAGCACTCTGCAGAGGAAGCACCCTGCAGAGGAAGCACTCTTTGCAGAGCAGGGGCGGTTCTAGACCAATGGTACTGGGGGGCCAGTTATTCTCTGAGGGGGCCCAATAAATGCAGGACGAAAAAGAGAACTAGGCAGTATGAATTCAATCCAGTTATTGGTTTCAGTGCCCTTATTTATTTCAGATAGATCTTAGTTATTACTGTGAACTTCAATTAAAGGTGGGGGGGGTACGTTTGAGAAACCGGCTCGAGATGCACTCGTTGTTATATTCCATGGATGCTCTGAACGTCCCGATAGCAATGAATATCTGAAGTGCTTTGAAGCCGTGGCGCTGTAGAAAGCTCGACCAATCAGCTGAGCCGGCTGAAGTGACTGGACGGCCGACCTGCCTGCCAGCCTTCCATCGGGGCACACACTCATCTCTGCCCTCATTGGTCGTGTGCGTGTTGGAGGCGGGGCTCTGTGAGGAAGGGGCAGATTTCTTCCGGCTGTGTATTTTCAGATTCCAGCCACTCGAGCTGGTTTCTCCAAAAGCACCTCCCCCACCTTTAAGTTATAACACAATGTTTGCACTAACACCATATTTATATAAAAATAAAGGCAATGAACGGCTACATCTCCACTTTACATCTACAATTACACGGACACAATAACTCACCTTCAAGTATCGTGGTCGTCTCTCGAAACGTCGGTTTCAGTCTTTCTTGGATGCAACAGCCTCTGAGGATCCGAGAGGGAAAGTGTTTGTTTTTCGCGCGCTTCAGCCGGACAGTGAAAGTGAGTGCACCGCTCTAATGGGTCCTGAGTGCACCGCTCTAATGGGTCTGACTAGAATGACGAATAACGTTAGTTCCCCCTATTCCGTCATTCAATAAATCGCGTAATAAATCATACATTTTTTCCACCTTTCATTTTTAGGGGGGTCGGAGGTCAGTGTTAGGGGGGCACTGGCCCCCCCTAGAACCGCCCCTGCTGCAGAGGAAGCACTCTATAGCTGCTTTCCCACTAATGGCGCATTTCCACTGCAGCGGGTCGCCCCGTTTAACCGCCCTCAAGCGGCCAGGCCAGTTTTTGGTGGCCTCTCCATATAGCGTAGCACCGGCTAGCGGGTACTTCTTCCCTCTTTTTCCGGCCCCATAAAATCGTGGTTCTGTCAGGCCAGGGCTGAACTTGTGCAAGCTTGCTTCTAGATATATATGCGACACTAGGGATGATCTTGCACCCGATCTTGTGACGATTCTCTCAGCAGTACCAATCAGCAGTCGAGAGTGTTGACGTCACTCGTTCAGCCCTGGCCTGACAGAACCACGGTTTTATGGGGCCGGAAAAACAGGGAAGAAGTACCCGCTAGCCGGTGCTACGCTATATGGAGAGGCCACCAAAAACTGGCCTGGCCGCTTGAGGGTGGTTAAACGGGGCTACCCGCTGCAGTGGAAATGCGCCATTAGTGCCCAGAACTAAGTACAGATCGCGTTCACACCAGATGTTAAGTCCCTGGGGGAGGATTAGGCAAATTAAGCCGCTGACGTCACTTCTTCTTCTTCTGCTTTGGGTTTACTGGCAGGCCGCAAACCACTTCACGGCGTATACTGCCACGCGGAGTCCCCGGAGTTGGGGAAGGCTTCCGAGTAAATCTCCAGAACGCCGACACCTCATCCACCGCTCCCATGTTTTCTTTTGTGTTGCCATAAGTTAGTCTCTCTGCGTTGGTGCACGGGGCTAATGCTAATGCTAATGCTAATGCCAGCAAATACAATGGCAGCTTCACAAAACTTTTCAGAGTTTTACGGGCCGTGGTTTGCAATCCGCCAGCCAATCAGAACCGGTACGTTTCCCCGCTCTCGAGCTGGGACTGAAAAGGGGGGGGGAACGCAAAATCCCAGGAACTAACGGAACTAAACGGGAAAAGTACTCCGGTGTGAAAGCACCATTTGAATAAAGCTCTTCAGAGGAAGCACTCTGCAGAGGAAGCGCTCTTCAGAGGAAGCACTCTTCAGAGGAAGCACTCTTTTTCTCCATAAACATTTATTTTCATTAAGAAAAAATAGATATTTTTTTTACAACTTTTTTTCTTTATATGACTTTTTATACAGTATTTTATGCGCATTTAGAAAAAACAGCAAACAAACGTCAGTCGATGAGGCAGCAGAGGGTCCGACACACAGGATTCTGGGACAAACAACAACAACCTCTGAGATCTGAACACGTTTGTAAATAAAAGTGCAAATAACAGCTGATTGTAACAGACAGCAGTTTGTTCTTGAAGCTCCAACTCAGAGAGACGGACGGGGGTTCTGCCGTAACTTTGGCACTCGGGGTGTCACATGACGTGTCTCTGGGTCACATGACGTGTCTCTGGATGCCCGGGGTGAACTCCTTGGCGTTGGGGTTCAGACGGCTGTAGATCTGAGGAGGAGAGCGTCTTTAGACCGAGCTTCAAAATACATGAAATAATATTCAGAGCGGAGGGAGGAGGGTACTCAGATGAACAGATGATGTTCCTCAATTATTGGGAAAAAATAAGACATTTAGGAAAAGAAATACACGAAACTCATGAGAAAAATACGCAAACAACAAAAAGGAAAAATACCCAAAATGTACACTAAAAAGGAACCTACATTTTTCTAACGATGTAAGCCAGATTTACAAGAAAGGAAACAAAACCCTACATTTAGAATTGAGAAAAATCCCTTGAATGTAGGTGAAAAAATCCATTAAACTTAAAAGGTAGGAAGGACGGAGAAACCGGCTCGAGTGCGCTGGAATTTGAAAATACACAACCGAAAGAAATCTGCCCCTTCCTCACAGAGCCCCGCCTCCAACACACACACGACCAATGAGGGCAGAGATGAGTGTGTGCCCCGATGGAAGGCTGGCAGGCAGGTAGGCCGTCCCGTTACTTCAGCCGGCTCAGATGATTGGTCGAGCTTTCTACAGCGCCACGGCTTCAAAGCACTTCATGTATTCATTGCTATCGGGACGTTCAGAGCATTCCATGGAGTATAACGAGTGTTTCTGAAGTGAATTGCCTCCCCCGCCTTTAAGTGGTTATTTACAAATGACAATTCTTTGAGAAACGAAAATGTGACACATAAAGTCACACATTTACGGCCCGTCCACACGTCTCCGTCACGCGCTTCAACGGAGACGCTCGTCACGCTTTGCCGAACTGCATTGTGGTTCCGTCGCCTTGCCTCCGTCGCTCGCTTCAAAAGTTGAGCAACGTTCAACTTTTCAAGCGTCGACGGAAGCGCCGCCAGCCAATCAGAGTACAAGCTCTCGCCAATCAAACCGCGTGCTTGTGTGGTTATTTTCCCGTCGACTGTGAGCACTTGATTGTCCGGCGGTCCCTGAACTCACCGGGTAGTCTGCGTCTTTGTGGACGTCTGATTGGATCCCCTGGAGGTGGGGGAGGTCTCTGGAGGGGATGAAGCTCTCTCTCTCCTCCTCTTCCTCCCAAAGCTCCTCGAAACAGCGCTCGATGAAGTCCTCCTCCCTCAGCTGCTCCTCCACCTGCACAACAACAACAACAACAACTACAGGTAAACATAGGGCTGACCAGTCTGCAGTGGACGCGACGTGTTGAGACCCCAAAGTGTTCTGATAGACATGTAGGGTCTCCAGCACAGAGATGTTGGGACATTGACCCAGGTGGAGTAAGTGGAGTTGATGAGCATTTGGAACATCGAGCCGTGGTGGTGGAGGGTATGGAGGACGCTGAACCGAGCCGTGGAGGGTATGGAGGACGCTGAACCGAGCCGTGGAGGGTATGGAGGACGCTGAACCGAGCCGTGGAGGGTATGGAGGACGCTGAACCGAGCCGTGGAGGGTATGGAGGACGCTGAATCGAGCCGTGGAGGGTATGGAGGACGCTGAACCGAGCCGTGGAGGGTATGGAGGACGCTGAACCGAGCCGTGGAGGGTATGGAGGACGCTGAACCGAGCCGTGGAGGGTATGGAGGACGCTGAACCGAGCCGTGGAGGGTATGGAGGACGCTGAATCGAGCCGTGGTGGGTATGGAGGACGCTGAACCGAGCCGTGGAGGGTATGGAGGACGCTGAACCGAGCCGTGGTGGGTATGGAGGACGCTGAACCGAGCCGTGGAGGGTATGGAGGACGCTGAACCGAGCCGTGGAGGGTATGGAGGACAGAGATAGCTTCTTTCTGGTTGAACTGCCATGTATAATCTGAACATGTGAGAAATGGATTCAGTCTTCTTCTTCCTCTTCCTCACCTGTTGGTTGAACTCCTCCTCATGCTCCTGTGACGACCCCTCCCCCCTTCTGTCTGGCTGTGCTCCCTGCCTGGCTGTCCTCTGGCAGGTGCTGGGAGTGTCGTCCTGTCTGTGCCCGCCCATCTAGAGGCGGAGCCTCCAGAAGGTATAAAGGTTGCCCAGCTGGAAGGTTCAGTCTCTGATTCTGATCCTGGTGTTCGGTTTGATGCCCCCTCCAACATGCTACACACCCACACACTGCGGACACTACTGACCGTCTGATTCTTACGTACACTATTCCTCAGAGGTGTTCTTCTATAACCTGTTAAATAAACATATATTTGGCAGTTAAGTCGGTGTGGCCTCCCGATGTGTTCCAGCCTTAAACCAGGTTGTAAAAAGTGGGGGCTCGTCCGGGATCATCTCCGGGGCTGGATAGAGGACACGGTGACCTCTTTCAGGCGGGGAGTGTTCACACAGCTGGTTGGTTGACTCCGAGTTGTGTTTCTGTCCAAGGCAAGCTATGTTTTCCGGTATTGCTGTTTTGTGTTAAAGGCTGTCAAATGTTTGGAACCCTTATTCCTGTTGGGTGTAAGCAATGAGAGACACAAGCTGTCTCCATTGAACCTGTTTTTGTTTTAGTTTGTTGTTTTTGTGTAGCAAGTGGCTAGAGCATTTGCTCGGGTGCTGAGAGTTAACCGGGTCACTGGGCTTTTGTGCTTAAAATCCTCCCACCATTCTACACGAAGAGTTGAGTGAGTCAGTACGCATTTGGTAAGGCAGTTCGCCAGAGGAGTGGGGTCTGCATAAAGCTGTCTTTCACTATCAGTTACTGCTGGAAAAACCTCGCCTTGGTCGGTAAACAGTTAAATGCTTGCAAAACTACGCTGGCTCCCAGTCCACTACAGGATCCAGTTCAAGGTTCTGCTCCTCACGTCCAGAGCCCTGAATGGACAAAGCCCGAAGTACCTCTGTGACCTCATCCGTACCCAGACATCTACACGCTCTCTCCGCTCCAGCCACGCTCCTCGTCTCTACATCCCCCGCACACGTCTCCGGACAATGGGAGACCGAGCCTTCTGCTCGTTCGCCCCGCGCCTCTGGAACTCCCTCCCAGATCAGCTGAGATCTGCCCCTTCCACCGAGGTCTTCAAACCCGGCCTTAAGACCCTCTTCTTTCGGCAGGCCTTCCACTAAACTTTGAGCATGGTACACCTGGAGTACTGCCATTTGTATCGCTATCTCCGACTTATATTTTTGTACTCTATTATATATTTTATTTTTTGATTTCTTATTATTATTACAATTATTTGTCTTTTATCTCAAAGCGTATCAGTATCCCTTGTTGTGAAGCACTTTGAGATTTGTCTTGGCAGATGAGAAGCGCTATATAAATTAAATATATTATTATTATTATTATTATTAAATGGCTTCTATTGAAGATTTTGTTGAGTCCCCAAGTGACGATTTGTTGCGTACTTGCGTAAGATCAGCTTTTGAGAGTGGCTGACCATTACGGTGTGGAACTTCCCAAACCGTTGAATAAAGAGGAGTTGTTGGTGGAACAAAGCGTTTTGTCTGTCTTTCTGGGGCCTGCCTCCCAACAGTCAATTGAGTCAGGTAAAGGTTCAGGTGTGGCTCCCGTCCTGTCTGGACTTGGGGTTGGACTGTCGTTTAAAGAACAGAAGGAGCTTCTGATGCTACACTCTGAACGTGATGTGGAGGTGTGGTTGGCCGTTTTCAGGAAGCGGAGATGGCTCAAGTTCAGGACAGACAAAAACGAGACTTGGAGCGCTACAGATTGGAGCTGATGAGTGAAGGTACGCTTCCAGCGGAGACCAGGAGAGCTGCAGAGACTGGAGGTCAAGCATTTGATATTGCTGTTAATTTGAGGATAGTTCCGAGGTTCAACGAAAAGGACCCAGACATTTTCTTTCTGTTATTTGAGCGTCTAGCAGAGGCACGGGACTGGTCTGACGTTGAGCGCACCCTTCTGCTTCAGTGTGTCCTCACTGGAAAGGCCCAGGAGGCTTTCGCTGCCATGACTGCTGAAGACAGTAGCAATTACCAGTTGGTGAAAGCTGCTGCACTTGAGGCGTTTGAGTTCGCACCTGAAGCATATCGACAGCGCTTTAGGTTACGTTAAGCGGTCACACGTGGAGTTTGCTCGTGATTTAACCACTAGTTTGAACCGTTGGTGCGTTTCCTCACAGGTGAAAACTCTGGAAGATCTGCAGGAGTGGAGTGCACCAGATGGGCGTAAAAAAGTAGGGCTTAACTCTAACGTCGGATTTAGCTACGTCCGACGTAGTGATTCGAATTTACACCGAGTGCACCAAGCCTGACTCGTCTCGGGCGTAGCTGCGCCTGGTCTTAAGATGCGCGTCCACGTGAATACACGCGAAACAGTAATTGTTGCCAAGCAACGCCATTTTACAGACTCAGAGGACCGCAGAGAAGAGGGAATTCCCTCACCCACAGCGTCAGCGATGACTCGAGGGGAATCCCAAATGGCCACGCCCCGAAAGAGAAAGAGGGATTTGTCAGAGCGACAGCGGGAACTGACGGAGAAAGAAATCGGTGCTGGAGGGCCAATGAAACTTGTCTTATAGCCCGACATGCAGTTGTACGATGAACATTAATCATGTCTCCCACTGTATTCTGAAAGGCCCCGTTCGCGTAGAATCTGAGCGCAATCAGCGCCTGTAGGGTGGGGAGAGCGCAGCGGTTCGGTCTGATCAGTGCTGGAGTTGAGGGGAGATCTCCTCGATTAAATCACAAAGGGCTTGTCTGCCGAAACGAAACCTCTATCAGCTCACCGTCTGAATAGATGTCCAGTGGGTTTGCTCGATCACGGACGACTCTCTCTTCTTAAGGCCCTTGCATTGTTAAACATATAAACAAGACGCCCTGCCATCGTTAATATCCTTCTTGCCTGTTTTACGTTACCATAGACACTAGTCTGTCTTTCCGATTTACGCCTCGTTTTGGCGAAACAGCCGTGGTCGGGGAGATGCGGGATACAGAGAGAGTAGTGCGGGGGCTCACTTCGGTTAGGATTGACCGTGGGAATCGGGGTGAGTTTGACCCCAATCGTGTCTGTAATTACCGTTTTGATAAAGGACACTGGAGAAGCGATTGTCCTGAGTGGAAGAGAAAGTCCAGGCCTGGGGCGGTGTCTGCAAAAGCGTCCAGTCAGATCAGGGGACTAACTTCACTTCAAAGTTGTTTGCCGAGGTGTCACAGCAGTTGAATATCAAACATTAGCCGCGTTCACACCGCGGTACTTTCCCCACAAAGGTTCATCAGAACTCTTTAGTTCTCATGAACTAAGCACAGATCGCGTTCACACCGGAATAAGTTCCAGGACTGTGAAGCGCAATCGCAGTTGACCGTCAAATGTAATATTCTCAATCTTTAAGAAGGGATTTTGATAGCAATATGCTGAGAAAGTCTCTTTCTCGGAATAAGGATGAGGCAAATGAAGCTGCTGACGCCACTTCTTCTTCTTCTTCTTCTTCTGCTTTGGGTTTACTGGCAGGTCGCAACCCACTTCACGGCGTATACTGCCCCCGGAGGCCCCGGCCGGAAGTCCCCGGAGTTGGGGAAGGCTTCAGTAGCAGCTGCTGGGACTCCCAGCAGCTGCTACTGAAGCCTTCCGAGTGAATCTCCAGAACGCCGACACCTCCTCATCTCCACCGCTCCCATGCTTTATTTTGTGTTGCCATAAGTTAGTCTCTCTGCGTTTCTGCGCTGGGCTAATGCTAATGCTAACAATGCTAATGCTAATAATGCTAATGCTAATGCTAATGATGCTAATGCGAGGATAATAAAATGGCGGCTTCACAACACTCTTTGGGAGTGTTACGGGGCGTGGTTTGCAA
>CM070498.1:957342-959842 GCA_036324585.1 Champsocephalus esox
AGACAGAGAGAGTGACAGACAGAGAGAGACAGTTAGAGAGACGGACAGAGAGAGAGACATGTGTGCTGTGCGTCTCTGAAGGTCCTCCCCCTCCTCTCCACCATGTGTGCTGTGCGTCTCTGAAGGTCCTCCCCCTCCTCTCCACCATGTGTGCTGTGCGTCTCTGAGGGTCCTCCTGGCGGTTGAACCCCCTCAGACGCGTCCATGCGTCCATGTGTCCATGTGTCCATGTGTCCTGTCTATCTTTAGCTCTCTGGCTCCCGCAGCTGTTTGTGGAACTTGGTCTTTGAGGTCACGCGGCGTCCCTCGAGGTCGCTCAGCTTCTATTCTCAGACGCCGGTGTTAGAGGGACGCTCGTACTCCTTTAAGGTTCATTAAATCATCTGGCTCCTTTCCTTTCTCCTTTGTTGCATTCCTGTGCTTGCTTTGCATCCTTTAGTGTTCTTTGAAGCAACGCTGGGTGTCTGCGATCTTGTTTATTATATTTCACGTGTCTTTGTGGTCGCTTTATATCCATTTTGCGTGTCTTCCTGCTTCGTCTTGAATCTGGTGCGGTTACACGTCTATATTTGTGTGTCTCATATTTGGAATATCCGTAGCGGCCAATCGGCGGTACTGCAGCTTCCGTGACGTCATCGGGCTTCTCCCCGTTGACTTACATCGGTACATTTAAGCAAATAAACTCCCCAGCACGAACTCTGTGAACTCTTATTTAAATCAGTAGGGGGTACAAGCTGTAAGCGGCTCTGAAGGCTGAATCCAGAGCCATATTGTCCTCTCCGCTTGTCTGACTGAGAGGAACGGGTACAACTCAACTGCGCATGCTCAGTGGCCCGCATCGGGGTACTCTACTCTACAGTTCTGGCTTGATGCGCCCCTGAGCAACTTTTATTTCTAAATGTAGATTCAACAACACATATGAACATCTATGTTATGAACTACATACAGAGAGGAATATTTACGGATAGATATAACCGTGAATATAAAGTAAAGTACGCATGTGTGTATCCAGGAGTTGTTCAGTTCCGTTTTCTTTTTAAAACATACTGTCCCTCACAGAAACACACTAACATCCATGCTACAGAATACAGAGCTCTGATTGGACAGCGCCTCCGGTCTGACACGCGGACAGAACCACAGTGAACTAACCACATGACTTTATATTACATATATAAAATAACAACAGGTGATCTAATTGGTTAATTACCTGGGAGCTCCGGCGGCCTGCCCACTCTTCTTCTGTGGTTTCTGTAAATGGCTGCTGTTGCTGCTGCCTCTGTTTGTTTACATCTCTGACGTCACTGCGTGCTCGCTGCTGCTGATTGGACAGACCGCTCCGATGCCTTCACGAGGAACTTTGGAGCGGGGGGCGGGGTGGAGGGATTTCAAAATAAAAGCCCTCACCTGGATAACAAAATAAAATGTGCAGTATTATGAACAGTGGAAAGCTGTGTATATAGTATACAATAGTAAAAGTAGAAGTACTCAGATTGTGTACTTGAGTAAAAGTAGAAGTACTCGGATTGTGTACTTGAGTAAAAGTAGAAGTACTCAGATTGTGTACTTGAGTAAAAGTAGAAGTACTCGGATCTTGTACTTGAGTAAAAGTACTCAGATCGTGTACTTGAGTAAAAGTAGAAGTACTCAGATCTAGTACTTGAGTAAAAGTAGAAGTACTCAGATCTAATACTTGAGTAAAAGTAGAAGTACTCAGATTGTGTACTTGAGTAAAAGTAGAAGTACTCGGATCTTGTACTAGAGTAAAAGTAGAAGTACTCAGATTGTGTACTTGAGTAAAAGTAGAAGTACTCAGATTGTGTACTTGAGTAGAAGTACTCAGATTGTGTACTTGAGTAAAAGTAGAAGTACTCAGGTCTAGTACTTGAGTAAAAGTAGAAGTACTCAGATCTAGTACTTGAGTAAAAGTAGAAGTACTCAGGTCTAGTACTTGAGTAAAAGTAGAAGTACTCAGATCTAGTACTTGAGTAAAAGTAGAAGTACTCGGATCTTGTACTTGAGTAAAAGTATTCAGATCGTGTACTTGAGTAAAAGTAGAAGTACTCAGATCTAGTACTTGAGTAAAAGTAGAAGTACTCAGATCTAGTACTTGAGTAAAAGTAGAAGTACTCAGATCTAGTACTTGAGTAAAAGTAGAAGTATTCAGATCTAGTACTTGAGTAAAAGTAGAAGTACTCAGATCTAGTACTTGAGTAAAAGTAGAAGTACTCAGATTGTGTACTTGAGTAAAAGTAGAAGTACTCGGATCTTGTACTTGAGTAAAAGTAGTATTCGGATCTTGTACTTGAGTAAAAGTAGAAGTACTCGGATCTTGTACTAGAGTAAAAGTAGTATTCGGATCTTGTACTTGAGTAAAAGTAGAAGTACTCAGATCGTGTACTTGCCTCAGCATGTGTAATAGATTCTTCCAGAGGCACCGTGAAGGCATCACTGTTCTCTGAAACATCGCGATACTTCAGTCTTTCTTCACGGCAGCAGCAGC
>CM070498.1:963516-1053516 GCA_036324585.1 Champsocephalus esox
AATCTTAATTAATTCACGGTTCTCCTGAGCAACTCGTGAGGGTTCTCGTTGCACTAATCCCTGAGTAACTTCACCTGGTACTTATACGTGAAAGTACTCCACAGCGCCGTGTAAGAGCTTGTGCTGCACCAGTAACACTTCGAACGCACATTTGAATACTCGCACACTTCTACTTGCTTAAGGTTTTGAATGCAGTGTTTTCATTCGTCCATTAAAGTCTCTGCTTCGTCCACCTCTTGTAAAAGCTGATTGCGCCTGGGTCCCCGTCTCTCAGTGCCGGAGCTCCTCCCAGCTGGTCCTCCACCCCGGGCTGTACCTTTCTCTCTTCCATATCTCTGGGTCCTCAGAGGTCCTCAGAGGTCCTCATGGCTCACCGAGGATGCAGCTCCTGGTCCTCCCTCCGTCCGGATGTCTTTTAGTTCCGTCTCCTTCTCTGCCTTCACGTCTCAGAAATTTAAAACTGTTAACGAACCCGTCTTTACCCTCCCGCTAGCGCCCGAAGAGGTTCAGATCAGAATCAAGTACTTTGTATTCGTCCCACATCAACTTCTACCTCCTTGTGTTTCAGCAGACGGAAGAGAACGAATCGACTTTCCACCGTCCCTTTCAAATAATCCAAAACGCCTTTTTTTTTGGGCTGCTGCCGGCCATTTCTTTAATCTCGACTGTTCGTTTGTGGCGTCATGTCTCAGAAGTCGCAGTCAGACGGCGGTCAGAAGCATTTTGCCGCCGGTCGAGGACTTCTGGCCGCCGCGGAGACTTTGAACTACAGCATGAACGATCAGAGATCCAATCGGCACATGGGGGGGGATTTCGATGTCCTCGGGTGTTGGCATCATGGAGAACCAGGAGGGTGGCGGTTCCCAAATGTCGCGTCGAGGCCATATCGGCAACACCATGAAGCTTTTTGCCAGTTTGGGTCTTTCTCCCGCCGACCTGGACGCTTTGGCCGACATCCCCGAGGAGGAGATCAGCGTGGACTCACTGCCTCGGATCCTCATGCAGCTGAAAGGCCGAAAGGTGGACGTTGGAGATCGGAGAGCGACCGCTTCGAGTATGAGTTTGGACGCAGGGTACCGAGGAGGAGGAGGAGGATGGGAGGGGAGGATGGGTTCTTCTTCTTCTTCTTCTCTGGGTTCTTCACGGCCCTCTGCAGACTTCGGGTTCGGGTCGATGCAGGAGTCGAGCCAGGGGTTTGGGGTGAACTTCGGCGGTGGTGGAGGAAGAGAACGGCCGTTTTCTGATCTTTCCGATCGAGAGTCCTACGGCGGTTCGACCCCGTCCGACCCCTTCCTGCCGCGGAGGATGGGAGCGCTGCCGTCCAACGGGAAGATCCAGGACTTCTTGGGATCCACGCCCACCATGTTCCCCCACGTGTGCTCTCTTTGTGACTTTGACGTTCGCTCCACCATGGTGAGTACCGCCAGCCTCCTTCCTCTTACCATGCTCACGGTAGATGAGACGCAGGGTGTTATGTTCAGTGTTTTAATACATGTACTGCATTGAAGGCTCTACTTCTTCCTCCTCTTGTAAAATGCTGACTTTCTAGTTCCACGCTTTGCTGATAATCCTTGCTACCCGTACCGAGTACCTCTATGTGTGCTTTGTTAGTACTTGCCCACTTCTTTCTCAGGGCATTTTAATACTTGCATACTTCTCCTCGAGACGTTTCCACCACACGGTTCTCTGCCTCCTGGTCTGAGGTGGATTTGGGACGAACGTTAAATGTCTCGGAGCTCCAGTCTTCTGTCCTCGTGTTACCAGGGACAGTTTGCATCACATTTAGTTTCGGCAGGTCTTCATTCGTTGACGCCTGAAGCCGTGCAGTTGTTCAGTCAGACGTGGGTCTCCAACGTCTTCCTCCAGCTAGTATTCACGTTGATGTGTACACAACTTTGATTCTGCCAATGTAAGCGTCAATGAGAATCAGAGCAGCTGGACAGATACTGTTCACACGATGACATCACGCTAAATAACTAGGCACGTGTGAGTTGACTAGTTTTTAAACATCGCTACTTAAAGTCAGAAAACAGTTAAGAAAACTAAAAAATTGGAAGAAAAAGTCAAAATGCTGAGAAAAAAATGAAATATTGACCGTTTGCATTTAGAGTGGGAGGGTCCTACAAAGACCAGGGACCTTTCTAATCTCCTTCAGCGCGAGGATAATCGGAGACCCTGGGGTTATCCATGGCTTTCACTAAACCTCTTGAACTGTATTTATTATTTGGGCGAACTATTGCCTGAAGGTTCTCCTGGGGTTCTAAAGGGCTCGTGGGGCGTCAGTAAATCTGTGTTTTGGACCCTCAGGAGTGGAACCAGCACGGCAACGGACTTCGACATGATGAAAACCGCCGGCAGCTGCTCAACATGTGAGTCACGGGCGCACTTTGGACATCGGCACGGACGCTGCAGTGGGTTTGAGGTTTAACGTGTGCTGAACGCTGTTTCCAGGTATCCTGACTGGGACCCCGGTATGTCCTCCGGCAGAAGGTAAGAGACTCTGAAGCCCGTCTGGATAGTTACATAATCAGTGCTTTGCTGGAGCTGATCCCGTTGAATGGAAAGGTGTCCAGGTGTGGGGACTCGTGGCTCTGGTTCGGCAGCTCGTCCGGTGCTTTCTCCTGAAGTCACCATTCAACCGAAGTCACAGAACACGTTCAGCTCTGTGTTTGTGTTCCTATGAGCTCCTTATCTGAAATGCTCGTTAAACAGACGGACCTTTACCCTCTGAACTTATCCATGCTCTTCTTGTCACATTTTACTCACCGTGGCCTCGTGTTTCTCGCATTGTGTAACATTATGTTTGAGTGATTCTAAATGCGATCTTAAAGCACTGTCGTGCTGCTCGCTTCGAGGTGTATATCCGTGTTCAGTGTCTCTCCTGTGCTTTCGTGTTCGATGTGCGTTTAACCGTCTGTTTGTCTCTTCCAGTGGGGGGGGGTCTGCTGCGCCCCAACATGTCTGAAGGGCTGCTGGGAGCCGGGCCCTCGACTCAGACCTCCAGCTGGGGTGAGACTATAGCATTATGACTAGAGATGTCCCGATCCGATCACGTGATCGGGGGTCGGAGCCGATCACGTGATTTTCAACTAAATGACCATGTTCACGTCTTAAAGTCATCCTGAGGACTTAGCTTTGGTTTAAAGTTACACAACATCATGTATGTGTTGCTTATTCCTCTGAAATCTGAGTGGGCGCAGCGTCTGATAGCAGCAGCGAGCTAACGAGAGGCTACGTCCAGCTGGAGACTCGGGAGGCGGGTCAGAGAACATGTCAGGAGTTTGGAAGTATTATAAAATTGAAAGTGAACAACCGACACTTTGAGAGGCTTTCAAGAGGAAAGAGGAACGGCCCCAGAACAGAGAACAGCCAGAGAGCTGAGCTCATCGCGTTGGAGGACCAGCCGTTATCGGTTACCTTTTCTTTCTCTTAATGCATAAAGATCGGATCGGGAAAAATCGGTATCGGCAGATTGTCAAAATCAAATGATCGGAATCGGATCGGGAGCAAAGAAAGGGGATCGGGACATCCCTGGTTATGGCTGAACTAGTTTGAGCGAAGGACTTATTGACATACAAAGTTATTATTCTTGTTCCATGAATGATGTTTTGAGTGCCTTGACGTGCTTTACAGCTGGCTGTGGGAAGAACGTGAAACTGAGACGACAAAGTAACATTGAGGGAAAAAGTAAAATTGAGGAAAAAAGTAAAATTGCGATAAATTGTATGAAAAAAAGTGAACGGTTCCACGTGGTGTCGGTGCCATCGGAAGCCTTTCAGGATCTCACACGGCAGAAGAAGAGCTTTCACCAGAGTCTCCTTGTGTTTGTTGGACGAAGAGACTCCTCAATCGTTCAACATGTGCTTCTAATCTTATCATGACAACAACGTACAAACATGGTTGGAGTGAGCTGTTAAGAAAACTGTTTTAAGGATAGAAGTGAAATGCCCAGACTTAAGCAGTTTATGAATATATAACCGTGTGTGTGTGTGTGTGTGTGTGTGTGTGTGTGTGCGTGTGTGTGTGTGTGTGTGTGTGTGTGTGTGTCAGGAGGAGGAGGTACCGATCTGTCCGGGAAGAACCCGCCGCCACAGGATAAGGTTTGTTCCTCTCTGTACTGATCCGCGGTCACTGATCCACCTCCACCCAAGCCTGCAGTCGTCCACAGAAGAGAGACTTCAATGTTAGAAACACATCTGGTGCCAACGTCCCTCGGCTCTGAGACGTTCACAGCAGATTGTAAACTTAGCCGCGTTCACACTGCGGTACTTTCCCCACAAAGGTTCATCAGAACTCTTTAGTTCTCATGAACTAAGTTCAGATCGCGTTCACACCGGAAAAAGTCCCTGGGGGAGGATGAGGCAAATGAAGCGGGTCAAAAGGTTCGCATGAACTACGTTTAGTACCGGCTCTTTTTGGTGTGAACGCGATCATGAACTAAGTTCGCATGAACCTTTGTGGGAAAAGTACCGCAGTGTGAACGCGGCTATTGTCTCTGTGTGTGTTCCTGGAAGCTGGTTCTGTGTCTGCTGAGGACAGGGTGGAAGCTGGTTCTGTGTCTGCTGAGGACATGGTGGAAGCTGGTTCTGTGTCTGCTGAGGACATGGTGGAAGCTGGTTCTGTGTCTGCTGAGGACAGGGTGGAAGCTGGTTCTGTGTCTGCTGAGGACATGGTGGAAGCTGGTTCTGTGTCTGCTGAGGACATGGTGGAAGCTGGTTCCCCGTGCGAGGCTATTTGGAGCTGCTGTATGTGTGCACACGGTGGTATCAGTGGTGTTTCTTGTCTGCAGCTGAGGAGCCGGGTGGTGGTGGTGAAGTACGACAGGAAGCCGCTCAGCAACAAAACTCTGTTCGCCTTCACAGAGCCCTTCGGACGCCTGAGGGAACACCTGGTGCTCAACAACAAGGTGAGAAGCTGTTTCTACGCCACTGAAGCTGACCTGTGTGGAGGCGCTCACAGAGCCGTCAGCTGACCTGTGTGTAGGCGCTCACAGAGCCGTCAGCTGACCTGTGTGTAGGCGCTCACAGAGCCGTCAGCTGACCTGTGTGTAGGCGCTCACAGAGCCGTCAGCTGACCTGTGTGGAGGCGCTCACAGAGCCGTCAGCTGACCTGTGTGTAGGCGCTCACAGAGCCGTCAGCTGACCTGTGTGGAGGCGCTCACAGAGCCGTCAGCTGACCTGTGTGTAGGCGCTCACAGAGCCGTCAGCTGACCTGTGTGTAGGCGCTCACAGAGCCGTCAGCTGACCTGTGTGTAGGCGCTCACAGAGCCGTCAGCTGACCTGTGTGTAGGCGCTCACAGAGCCGTCAGCTGACCTGTGTGTAGGCGCTCACAGAGCCGTCAGCTGACCTGAGTGTAGGCGCTCACAGACCGTCAGCCTGCGTCTGATATGGATCCAGCTCTGTGTTCGCCGAGAGGACCGACTGGAGCACGAAGGATGCTTCAGTCGGACGGTACACCTTGACTTGCAGCATCTGGAGGTCTGTTCTCACGTTGTCTCCTGCAGGCCTTCCTGGAGCTGCACAGCCACGAGGAGGCTCTGGACATGGTGAACTACTACCAGCAGCACCAGGCCAACCTCTACGGGAAGCCCATCACCTTCTACCTGTCCCGCAGACTGCAGGTCATCGAGGTACTGCACACACTTCAACGCCGCTGCTGCTGCTGTAGCTTATACTGCATGAAATAGAGGGTTTTATTATGTAGTCGTGGTGAAGGGAAGTGTGGGAGCGAGGCCTCACACACTGCAATTACAAGAGTCACGGTGAAACCAAAAGGCAGCCTTCAGGTGAACTATTCGTTAAATTGTGGGATCTGGCATGACCACCAACACAGAAAGATATGGACACAGGATCTGTGCAAATGTATTTAGTTTCCGATCCATGTGAACATGATTTAAGTGGGGGGGGCTAACTGCCTCTAGGGGGGGACCTAACCTCCTCTAGGGGGGACCTAACCTCCTCTAGGGGGGTCCTAACCGCCTATAGGGGGGACCTAACCTCCTCTAGGGGGGACCTAACCTCCTCTAGGGGGGACCTAACCTCCTCTAGGGGGGGTCCTAACCTCCTCTAGGGGGGACCTAACCGCTATAGGGGGGACCTAACCCCTATAGGGGGGACCTAACCGCCTCTAGGGGGGACTAACGCCTATAGGGGGGACCTAACCTCCTCTAGGGGGGGTCCTAACCTCCTCTAGGGGGGTCCCTAACCTCCTCTAGGGGGGGGACCTAACCTCCTCTAGGGGGGACCTAACTTCCTCTAGGGGAGACCTAACCTCCTCTAGGGGGGTCCGGGGGCATGCTCCCCCAGGAAGATATTTTTTTAAATGTTGAAGTTGAAAGCATCGATCTGGTTACTTTGAGAGCAGCGTGAGAGATCTATGGACACATCTCTCAGCACCAGATGAAACGGAACTGTTTGCATATTTTTCTTTTGGGATATTTTACAAACCACTCCCCTTTCAAACTCTATTCCTGTTATTTTTAACAACTTTTTTGTTGCTCTCATATAGTATTTTATACCCGTTTTTCATTTAGTCTCATTAATAACTATAATGATCATATGGGTACTGCAGTATCTGAAGGGCTGGAGCGGCGTTCCGGTGCTCAGCACTCCTTTCAGACGAGACATAACCACGTGAAGACACGTTACGCTCGTGTTGCGTTCATGAACCTGTCCTTGGCACTCGCTTGTTTAATTATTTTTGCGGTCTAGATTTCTTCTTCTTTTTTGAAGTGAGAAGTTGTCCGTCAGTCGGACGTACCCCACCCCCAAAACGAAAACTCTTCGGCTCTCCACGAATTACACAAGTCGCCCAAATCGGCGTTAAAAAAGCGGGAGGCGCCGAAAAATCCCCTATTAATGTATTGATTATAGCTCCGGGTCCGTCTGGGTTCGCCTGTTGCCGACCCCTGGACTAGAGCAACCTCTGTTTTTAAATGCTCCAGTGATGCATTCACTGACGTCTTTGATGTCACAACAACGTTAAAATCTGATCATTTCCACTGATCAGAAATACATCGTTGAGGTCGACTAGAATAGATGTATACCGTGCAATGTCCAAACTCACGTTGGTTTCTCAGCGTCTCTGTAGAGTCTGAGCCCAGTGTGCTCTGATTGGTCGGGACGTTGTGAATCGCGCTGACTTCCGTGGAGGTGTGGTTTCCTTGTTTAGCGATACACAGCCAAACTCACCCTGAGCACACACAAAGTCACAGCCGAAGTAAAAGCAATAAGTGTGGCTTGACGTTGAGAAAGAAAGAGGTTGATGAACGCTGTGAGGATGGGTCTGAGAGGATGGGTCTGAGAGAGGATGGGTCTGCAGAGAGGATGGGTCTGAGAGAGGATGGGTCTGAGAGAGGATGGGTCTGAGAGAGGATGGGTCTGAGAGAGGATGGGTCTGCAGAGAGGATGGGTCTGAGAGAGGATGGGTCTGAGAGAGGATGGGTCTGAGAGAGGATGGGTCTGAGAGAGGATGGGTCAGAGAGAGGATGGGTCAGAGAGAGGATGGGTCTGAGAGAGGATGGGTCTGAGAGAGGATGGGTCAGAGAGAGGATGGGTCTGCAGTGAGGATGGGTCTGCAGAGAGGATGGGTCTGAGAGAGGATGGGTCTGAGAGAGGATGGGTCTGAGAGAGGATGGGTCTGAGAGGATGGGTCTGAGAGAGGATGGGTCTGCAGAGAGGATGGGTCTGAGAGAGGATGGGTCTGACATGTCACAAGTCATTCAAATCAACCAAATGTAATGAAGTGCAAAATAAGTAAAGCACGAGGTGTGGACGTCAGTGGTGTCGGTCGTGTAAAGCAGGGTGAGGGTCGTATGGACGTGTGAGGGTGTTGAGGTGCACAAAGTAAAGCAACTGAAGTAACAAACGGCATGCTCAACAAAACCGGGTGCCCGTTAGTGTTGCACGGTGTACCGATACTTGAAAGGTACCGCGATACCCTGCCGTTAAAAACTTTACGATTCCTCCGTTTCATTAGTATCGGTACTTTAAGAATTACGGGGAAAAGTACTCCGGTGAGAAAGCGCTGTTTTAATAAGAGCCGTGTGTGTTCAGCGCTCTGCTTCCGCTCCCTGCAGCCCCTCCCCTCTCAAGCACGCTCTAAGTCCCTCCCCTCTCAAGCACGCTCTAAGTCCCGTCCTCTCAAGCACGCTCTAAGTCCCTCCCCTCTCTCAAGCACGCTCTAAGTCCCTCCCCTCTCTCAAGCACGCTCTAAGTCCCTCCCCTCTCAAGCACGCTCTAAGTCCCGCCCTATCAAGCATGCTCTAAGTCCCTCCCCTCTCTCAAGCACGCTCTAAGTCCCTCCCCTCTCTCAAGCACGCTCTAAGTCCCTCCCCTCTCTCAAGCACGCTCTAAGTCCCTCCCCTCTCAAGCACGCTCTAAGTCCCGCCCTATCAAGCATGCTCTAAGTCCCTCCCCTCTCTCAAGCACGCTCTAAGTCCCTCCCCTCTCTCAAGCACCCTCTAAGTCCCTCCCCTCTCAAGCACGCTCTAAGTCCCTCCCCTCTCAAGCACGCTCTAAGTCCCTCCCTCTCAAGCACGCTCTAAGTCCCTCCCCTCTCAAGCACGCGCTAAGTCCCAACCCTCTCAAGCACGCTCTAAGTCCCTCCCCTCTCAAGCACGCTCTAAGTCCCTCCCCTCTCAAGCACGTTCTAAGTCCCTCCCCTCTCTCGTGCAAGCTCTAAGTCCCTCCCCTCTCAAGCACGTTCTAAGTCCCTCCCCTCTCAAGCACGTTCTAAGTCCCAACCCTCTCTCGTGCACGCTCTAAGTCCCTCCCCTCTCAAGCACGCTCTAAGTCCCTCCCCTCTCAAGCACGCTCAGGGCTGAAGTCGAATAGCCAATTTGGCTGAGGAACCTTCCTGACGGAGTGAACTGACCCGGAAGTCCCTCAGTGGCAGCCATGATAAGTGCCGTTCGAATTCTCTAAATTAAAGGAAAGGAGCTTTCAAACTTCCTTTATAGCCTCCTTTAGCTTAGGAACCACTGGACCTCCCTGACCGAAAGGAGAGGAGAAAATGCTGCCCCACAATGCCTTGCAGCCGCAGCATTTGCCGTCACACAACAGCCGGCCGTTCACGGAAACAACGGATTATGAGGAGAAATGATATCATGAAAGTTACGGTGCTTATTAAGCATTTTAAAACATAGGTGGTGAGTTCCAAAGTGCTTTGTTCTGAACGTTCATCAGTATTATAATCAAGAGAGAAATATGAACGTTAGTTTTCACTGAAATGATCAAATAAAGTCAACATCTCAGTGGTAGCATGTAGATGTTAAAGAGATGAGGCCCCAAGATGGAGCCTTGAGGAACTCCCACATGTCATATTTGTCAACTCAGATTTGTATTTACCTATAGAAACAAAGTTGTTTCTGTCCTCCATGGTAACTGATGCTGAGCGGCTAACCTGCTCCAGAGCAGGTTAGGTTGCAGGCTAAGAGATCAACTCAGTGAAAGCACCGCCTGTTGACCAATCAGAGCTCAGTGTGCGCAGTTTAAAGCGATCAAGTCATATTACAGGAGAAAGGAAACACAGAAAAGCTGCCGTTGCAGGAAAGACGGCCGGCAAAACATCAGCGACTGTGTGAACGTGAACATGAATAGAATATCAGCTCCGTCTTCAGAGCAGTCTGACTGTTAGAACATTAGCGTTAAGAAAGCTCTTAAATATCTGCCACAGCATCAGTACCCGTATCAGAGTACACTGAGTCCAGTCCGCGGCACATCACTTCATGATGTATCACATGTCTCTGATCCGAGTCCCTGAGCGTGTCTGGCCGTGCAGCGACTCACAGCGTCACAGACTGGATGAAGCATTATGTTAGCAACACGTTGAGTTGAGGACACTCTGAGTCAGAGGTGATGAGAGTCAGACGGTGTGTTAGACGGGCCGTGACATCATGAACCTGCTGATGGACGCATTCCAACACTTGCTCTGCTCCAGCTGTGTTCACCTTGCAGCTGCAGCTCTGAGGCTTTGATCCTGATCAAGTGTTCGAGTCATGTTTAAAGTGTAACTTCTTCATGTCTCTGATATTAGAGTTCACTTTTCATTCAGGAAGTATGACGCTGCGCTGTCAGTAGCTTCTCCATGTCTGTGATTGGTCGAATGCTCCAGATCCCACCCCTCTCATGTGAACGCGCATCTAACTAGATAGGACACGGCTGGCTGAGCGATCCACTTGATAACCCGCGTCGTAGGACCGCTTAGCGAGAGCGCGTATGTTTTGGATTAGGCCAACCGGCTAACTCCAACATATCAGGTTAGGTTGAACCGGCTTCGTAGGACAGGCCTCTGACCCAGGTGCCCTGAGGTACTGCAATCAAGGCTGGGCACAGCACAGTATAAAACAAACCATAAAACCTAACATCCATAATTGTCAAGGCAACACCCTTCTGTCTGAGGTCATTTAGTCGTTAGTGTTTGATTTAAACTCTGAGAAGATCAACCCAAGATAAACCTCTATATATTGACTTATGATACATCTCCATGATATGTTTGACCCTCAGAAAAACAACCGAGGTTCAGACCGGTCGATGGATCTTTCGATGGATCTTTCGATGGATCGTCCGATGGATCGACCAATGGATCGTCAGATGGATCGTCAGATGGATCGACCGATGGATCGTCAGATGGATCGACCGATGGATCGTCAGATGGATCGTCAGATGGATCGACCGATGGATCGTCAGATGGATCGACCGATGGACCGGCCTGTGAGGCAGGTCAAAGGTCAGGAAAGTCAGGTGGTCTTCTTCAACAACATGCCCAGAGACGAGGAGGATAAGAAGGAGCTGCTTACCATCGCGGGTCGATTCGGAGAGGTAGAGAAACACCTGTTCCTCACAGACCAGGTAATTATATGAGCATCGCTTTAGCATACCATTCTAAACAAGTGAACTTAGCAAAGTTATAATACAGGATATAAACGAATTAAGTTATCGATCTTGGGGAGCCTGGTGATTCTACTGGATATAAAGTGGATTCAAGGCCTTTATTGTAGCGATGTGCAAATGAACATCTCAGGTCACGGGCTCCGCCACCAGAGCAACACAATGAACCGGATGAAATCGTGCAAGGAGAGTCCAAGTACAAAGTTTCTGTGTGTTTGCAGGCGTTTGTGCAGCTGGGGACTCCGGAGGACGCGGAGATGCTGGTGAAATATTACAACGTTCACTCTCTCACCATCAAGGGCCGACCCATCCGCCTCAACATCTGCACCAAGTACAAGACCCTCAAGTGAGTAACTCCCCCGGGGATACACTGGAAACCCGTTGTCTTTATTCAATCGCAACACAGAACAACGACGACGGACTGGGTACATTATTTTGTTTGTCTTTATTTATGTATGAATATCTCATCTGAGGAACATTTCTGTTTCCAGTGTGAACAAGAAACTTGGAGGCGCTCGGGGCCCGAGGACCGGAGGACCAACCGCCCCCAGAACCTCCTCAAACGCCTCCAGAACCTCCTCAAACGCCTCCAGAACCTCCTCAAACCCCTCCAGAACCTCCTCAAATCCCCCGAGGACCTCCTCAAACGCCTCCAGAACCTCCTCAAATCCCCCCAGAACCTCCTCAAATCCCCCCAGAACCGCCTCCTCTGCCTCCAGGTCCAGATCCAGGAGTCGGGAGGAGAGGAGGAGGGAGGAGGAACCGAAGGCTGAGGAGGCTGAGGAGGAGGAGCAGCCGGCGGCAGGAGAAGAGGAGGAGGAGGTTTCAGGAGTCATGGAGGGGGAGGAGGAGAATGAGGATGTGGAGGAGAAGGAGGAGGAAGAGGCGGTGATGGAAACTATGGAGGAGGAGGAGGAGGAGGAGGAGGAGGAGAGCAGAAGCAGGAGGAGGAGGAGAAGCAGCAGGAGGAGGAGGAGGAGAAGCAGCAGGAGGAGGAGGACAAACAGGAGGAGGTGAGGAACAAATGACCATATCTTCTAAAAGGGTTAAATTAATAATCTTTTTTCTCAAAGTAACGATGAACGTGGGGGATGTAGAAGTGTCAGAGTCAATATAGATGTTTTATTTTAAAGAAAATTCAGATTGAACATAGTAAACAAAACTGTAAATTATAGTGTCCGTCCAAAAGTTATTTTTTACTTTCAGTGAAAACTACCCTTGGACGATGGGAAGGTATTTAAAATCATTACGGTGATTTGGGTGGAAATGGGGTTTTTACCGTTTCTCTGGAACCCATTGGTCGATTTTGCCGATTGACATCTCTTCAGAGCCAATAGAATCGAAGGGGAATCTCCCCACTCACACACATGGTAAAACAAAAAGGTGGGGGCTTTGCGCAGCAGGTCTGCATCAGAGTGAAGCTGTCTCTAGCTCTGACATCTGGAAACTGAAAAGCAGGTTTATTGCTGATGGAGTATCAGAAATCATTCAAAGGGACACTTCGGATGAACCTCTGGATGAACTTCAGCAGCGTCTTCTCGTTTTAATGCCATTGCAGACCGCCACACAGGTGAGCCATGTTGCTGGTTTTAGCTACCTTTAGCTACCTTGCTAAAACCACATGTTTTGATGTCTGTTCTCGTTAATAGCTTTGCGAGTTCTTATCATGGAGTGATGATATATGTACCGATCGATTCTGTGTCATCTCACGATCAGATCGATGGGTTGGGCGTGGAGCTCCGATGAGGCTTCAGTAGCAGCTGCTGGGAGTCCCAGCAGCTGCTACTGAAGCCTTCCCCGACTCCGGGGACTTCCGGCCGGGGCCTCCGGGCGGCAGTATACGCCGTGAAGTGGGTTGCGGCCTGCCAGTAAACCCAAAGCAGAAGAAGAAGAAGAAGTGACGTCAGCGGCTTCATTTGCCTCATCCTCCCTCAGGAACTTATTCCGGTGTGAACGCGATCTGTGCTTAGTTCTCATGAACCTTTGTGGGGAAAGTACCGCAGTGTGAACGCGGCTATTGGTTTCTCACAGCATCTCTGTAGAGTCTGTGTATTCACTCTCTGTCCTAAACGGCTTGTTGGAGCTCCTGCTGTGAGCCCAGTGGCCGTCTGCGAGACAGCGAAACCCAGCCCGAACACACACACCCGCAGCCTGGCTGGGAGTTAGTTTAGTGTGTGTGTGAGGAGGTCTGCGGATTGGTCCATTTGGGTATGGTCACGTCACTGTACCCAGGTACCGTACAGGTATTTTCTGTGTTAGTTTTACTCGCTACAGGGTGGGCTTTGAGGGTTTGTGACTGCAGACCGTTCACATGCAGAGAAACCTTCATAACAACAAGGGGACGGGTGATAACCGGAAAAGCACGACATGGGACCTTAACATTAGTTATTTTTACATCATGTTTTAGTTGGTGACGTTTGAATGTCTTTATGCAGGTTCCTGATGATGTCACCGATGACACACCTGTTGAAGCGGCCGGGGCTCCAAGCGAGATCATGCAGGGGGCGGAGTCAGAGGCCGCGCCAGAACCCGAAGTCTCTGCAGAAGAAGAACCGAACGCAGAACCAGAGGAGAACCAGGAGGGAGAACGGCCTGCTGACAGCGTACGCTTTATAACGTTTATTAATATTATCCATCTTCTCTCGCTTATCCGTCGTCGGGTCGCGAAGGTATCAGTTCAAGCAGAGAACCCCAAACTTCCCTTTCCCTTAGAGATATAATCCCTCCACCTGGTCCTGGGTAGAGATATAATCCCTCCACCTGGTCCTAGGTAGAGATATAATCCCTCCACCTGGTCCTAGGTAGAGATATGATCCCTCCACCTGGTCCTAGGTAGAGATATGATCCCTCCACCTGGTCCTGGGTAGAGATATAATCCCTCCACCTGGTCCTAGGTAGAGATATGATCCCTCCACCTGGTCCTGGGTAGAGATATGATCCCTCCACCTGGTCCTAGGGTAGAGATATAATCCCTCCACCTGGTCCTAGGTAGAGATATAATCCCTCCACCTGGTCCTGGGTAGAGATATCATCCCTCCACCTGGTCCTAGGGTAGAGATATAATCCCTCCACCTGGTCCTAGGTAGAGATATAATCCCTCCACCTGGTCCTAGGTAGAGATATAATCCCTCCACCTGGTCCTGGGTAGAGATATGATCCCTCCACCTGGTCCTGGGTAGAGATATAGTCCCTCCACCTGGTCTGGGTAGAGATATAATCCCTCCACCTGGTCCTGGGTAGAGATATCATCCCTCCACCTGGTCCTGGGTAGAGATATAATCCCTCCATCTGGTCCTGGGTAGAGATATAATCCCTCCACCTGGTCCTAGGGTAGAGATATAATCCCTCCACCTGGTCCTAGGTAGAGATATAATCCCTCCACCTGGTCCTGGGTAGAGATATAATCCCTCCACCTGGTCCTAGGTAGAGATATAATCCCTCCACCTGGTCCTGGGTAGAGATATATCCCTCCACCTGGTCCTAGGGTAAAGATATAATCCCTCCACCTGGTCCTGGGTAGAGATATAATCCCTCCACCTGGTCCTAGGTAGAGATATAATCCCTCCACCTGGTTTTAGGTAGAGATATAATCCCTCCACCTGGTCCTAGGTAGAGATATAATCCCTCCACCTGGTCCTAGGTAGAGATATAATCCCTCCACCTGGTCCTGGGTAGAGATATAATCCCTCCACCTGGTCCTAGGTAGAGATATAATCCCTCCACCTGGTCCTAGGTAGAGATATGATCCCTCCACCTGGTCCTGGGTAGAGATATGATCCCTCCACCTGGTCCTAGGTAGAGATATGATCCCTCCACCTGGTCCTGGGTAGATATATAGTCCCTCCACCTGGTCCTGGGTAGAGATATAGTCCCTCCACCTGGTCCTGGGAGATATAATCCCTCCACCTGGTCCTGGGTAGAGATATAGTCCCTCCACCTGGTCCTGGGTAGAGATATCATCCCTCCACCTGGTCCTGGGTAGAGATATGATCCCTCCACCTGGTCCTAGGTAGAGATATGATCCCTCCACCTGGTCCTAGGTAGAGATATAGTCCCTCCACCTGGTCCTGGGTAGAGATATAATCCCTCCACCTAGTCCTGGGTAGAGATATAGTCCCTCCACCTGGTCCTAGGTAGAGATATCATCCCTCCACCTGGTCCTGGGTAGAGATATAATCCTCCACCTGGTCCTGGTAGAGATATGATCCCTCCACCTGGTCCTAGGTAGAGATATATCCCTCCACCTGGTCCTGGGTAGAGATATCATCCCTCCACCTGGTCCTAGGTAGAGATATGATCCCTCCACCTGGTCCTGGGTAGAGATATGATCCCTCCACCTGGTCCTGGTAGAGATATGATCCCTCCACCTGGTCCTGGGTAGAGATATGATCCCTCCACCTGGTCCTAGGTAGAGATATGATCCCTCCACCTGGTCCTAGGTAGAGATATGATCCCTCCACCTGGTCCTGGGTAGAGATATGATCCCTCCACCTGGTCCTTGGTAGAGATATGATCCCTCCACCTGGTCCTAGGTAGAGATATGATCCCTCCACCTGGTCCTAGGTAGAGATATGATCCCTCCACCTGGTCCTGGGTAGAGATATAGTCCCTCCACCTGGTCCTGGGTAGAGATATGATCCCTCCACCTGGTCCTAGGTAGAGATATGATCCCTCCACCTGGTCCTTGGTAGAGATATGATCCCTCCACCTGGTCCTAGGTAGAGATATGATCCCTCCACCTGGTCCTAGGTAGAGATATGATCCCTCCACCTGGTCCTGGGTAGAGATATAGTCCCTCCACCTGGTCCTGGGTAGAGATATGATCCCTCCACCTGGTCCTAGGTAGAGATATGATCCCTCCACCTGGTCCTTGGTAGAGATATGATCCCTCCACCTGGTCCTAGGTAGAGATATCATCCCTCCACCTGGTCCTGGGTAGAGATATAATCCCTCCACCTGGTCCTGGTAGAGATATGATCCCTCCACCTGGTCCTAGGTAGAGATATATCCCTCCACCTGGTCCTGGGTAGAGATATCATCCCTCCACCTGGTCCTAGGTAGAGATATGATCCCTCCACCTGGTCCTGGGTAGAGATATGATCCCTCCACCTGGTCCTTGGTAGAGATATGATCCCTCCACCTGGTCCTGGGTAGAGATATGATCCCTCCACCTGGTCCTAGGTAGAGATATGATCCCTCCACCTGGTCCTAGGTAGAGATATGATCCCTCCACCTGGTCCTGGGTAGAGATATGATCCCTCCACCTGGTCCTTGGTAGAGATATGATCCCTCCACCTGGTCCTAGGTAGAGATATGATCCCTCCACCTGGTCCTAGGTAGAGATATGATCCCTCCACCTGGTCCTGGGTAGAGATATAGTCCCTCCACCTGGTCCTGGGTAGAGATATGATCCCTCCACCTGGTCCTAGGTAGAGATATGATCCCTCCACCTGGTCCTGGTAGAGATATGATCCCTCCACTGGTCCTAGGTAGAGATATCCCTCCACCTGGTCCTAGGTAGAGATATCATCCCTCCACCTGGTCCTTGGTAGAGATATGATCCCTCCACCTGGTCCTAGGTAGAGATATGATCCCTCCACCTGGTCCTAGGTAGAGATATGATCCCTCCACCTGGTCCTGGGTCTACCCCTTGGTCTCCTCCCAGCTGGACGTGCCTGGAACACCTCCCTAGGGAGGCACCCAGGTGGCATCCTTACTAGGCGGCATCCTTACCAGGTGACAGAACCACCTCAACTGGCTTCTTTCAACACGAAGGAGCAGTGGCTCTACTCGGAGTCCCTCCCGGATGGCTGAACTTCTCACCTCATCCCTAAAAATAAGAATTTGTTCTTAATTGATTTTCTTGGCTAAATAAAGGTTCTACTACTACTAGGGAGACGCCAGCCACCCGGCGGAGGAAACCCATCTCGGCCGCTTGTATCTGTGATCTCGTTCTTTCGGTCATGACCCATCCTTCATGACCATAGGTGAGGGTAGGAACCAAAATGGCCCGGTAGACAGAGAGCTTTGCCTTCCGGCTCAGCTCCCTTTTCGTCACACGGTGCGGTAAAGCGACTGCAGTACCGCTCCCGCTGCTCCGACTCTCCGGCCCATCTCACGCTCCATTGTTCTCTCACTCGAGAACAAGACCCCGAGATACCTGAACTCCTTCACTTGGGGTAAGGACTCATTCCCTACTTGGAGTGGACAGTCCATCGGTTTCCTGCTGAGAACCATGGCCTCAGATCTGGAGGTGCTGATCCTCATCCCAGCCGCTTCACACTCGGTGGTGAACCGATCCAGTGAGTGCTGAAGGTCGCAGACCGATGAAGCCATCAGAACCACATCATCTGCAACAAGCAGTGGTGCAATCCTTAGTCCACCGAACTGCAGACCCCCCCCCACGACTACGCATCGACATCCGATCCATGTATATTACAAACAGGATTGGTGACAAAGCGCAGCCCTGGCGGAGGCCAACCCTCACCGGAAACGGGTCCGACTTCCTGCCGAGGACCCGGACCCAGCTCTCGCTTTGGGAGTACAGAGATTGGATGGCCCTGAGTAGAGACCCCCTCACCCCATACTCCCGCAGCACCTCCCACAGTAACTCCCGGGGAACCCGGTCATACGCCTTCTCCAAGTCTACAACACACATGTAGACCGGATCAGCGTGCTCCCAGGCCCCTCCAGGATCCTTGCGAGAGTAAAAAGCTGATCCGTCGTTCCACGACCAGGACGGAATCCGCATGGTTCCTCCTCAATCTGAGGTTCCACAGTCGGCCTGACCCTCCTCTCGAGTACCTTGGAGTAAACGTTCCCAGTTATTTACCTGCAGACGGCGTGCGCTTCATAACGTTATTAATATGAATCGCAGTTCACCGACCTGCGATCGAACTTTCCTTAAAGCTGAATATTTAACTGATTTTGTGATTGTGCTGCAGTTTGAGGAGGACTTCCTGGAGAACATGGATGACTTTGTGACGTTGGACGAGCTGCAGGAGGAGGAAGATGAGGAGGAGGAGGAGGACACCACTGGTACGAACTGCACAACATCAGTTATTGTTACTTTATATGTTTGAACGGCAGCATCGAGTCAATATGTTTCAGATATTTGACCTTTTGTATTCTCCAGTTTCTTTGGGATATCTTAATAACGTATTTCAGATAGTTATACTCGTCTCTTTCGCTGACAGTAACGTTGTTCCTCCTCCCTGTTCGTCTCCTCCCTGTTCGTCTCCTCCCTGTTCGTCTCCTCCCTGTTCGTCTCCTCTCTGTTCGTCTCCTCCCTGTTCGTCTCCTCCCTGTTCGTCTCCTCCCTGTTCGTCTCCTCTCTGTTCGTCTCCTCCCTGTTCGTCTCCTCCCTGTTCGTCTCCTCCCTCTTTGTCTCCTCTCTGTTCGTCTCCTCCCTGTTCGTCTCCTCCCTGTTCGTCTCCTCCCTGTTCGTCTCCTCCCTCTTTGTCTCCTCTCTGTTCGTCTCCTCCCTGTTCGTCTCCTCCCTGTTCGTCTCCTCTCTGTTCGTCTCCTCCCTGTTCGTCTCCTCCCTGTTCGTCTCCTCCCTCTTCGTCTCCTCTCTGTTCGTCTCCTCCCTGTTCGTCTCCTCCCTGTTCGTCTCCTCCCTGTTCGTCTCCTCCCTGTTCGTCTCCTCCCTGTTCGTCTCCTCCCGGTTCGTCTCCTCCCTGTTCGTCTCCTCCCTGTTCGTCTCCTCCCTGTTCGTCTCCTCCCGGTTCGTCTCCTCCCGGTTCGTCTCCTCCCTGTTCGTCTCCTCCCTGTTCGTCTCCTCCCTGTTCGTCTCCTCCCTGTTCGTCTCCTCCCTGTTCGTCTCCTCCCGGTTCGTCTCCTCCCTGTTCGTCTCCTCCCTGTTCGTCTCCTCCGGTTCGTCTCCTCCCTGTTCGTCTCCTCCCTGTTCGTCTCCTCCCTGTTCGTCTCCTCCCGGTTCGTCTCCTCCCGGTTCGTCTCCTCCCTGTTCGTCTCCTCCCTGTTCGTCTCCTCCCGGTTCGTCTCCTCCCGGTTCTTCTCCTCCCTGTTCGTCTCCTCCCTGTTCGTCTCCTCCCGGTTCGTCTCCTCCCGGTTCGTCTCCTCCCTGTTCGTCTCCTCCCGGTTCGTCTCCTCCCGGTTCGTCTCCTCCCTGTTCGTCTCCTCCCTGTTCGTCTCCTCCCGGTTCGTCTCCTCCCGGTTCGTCTCCTCCCGGTTCGTCTCCTCCCTGTTCGTCTCCTCCCGGTTCGTCTCCTCCCGGTTCGTCTCCTCCCTGTTCGTCTCCTCCCTGTTCGTCTCCTCCCTGTTCGTCTCCTCCCGGTTCGTCTCCTCCCGGTTCGTCTCCTCCCTGTTCGTGTCCTCCCGGTTCGTCTCCTCCCGGTTCGTCTCCTCCCTGTTCGTCTCCTCCCTGTTCGTCTCCTCCCGGTTCGTCTCCTCCCGGTTCGTCTCCTCCCTGTTCGTCTCCTCCCTGTTCGTCTCCTCCCTGTTCGTCTCCTCCCTGTTCGTGTCCTCCCTGTTCATCTCCTCTCGGCAGACAACTCCAGGAACGGGGTGAGTAACGTTCGAGAGTATATTATTACCATTCAGATGTTTTTATATTTGCTAAATCTCTTCCTCCTCCTCCTCTTCCTCTTCAGGGCATGAGGGTGGTGAACATCGTGGGCTTCAGGCGAGGTTATAAGTTCATGAACGACCTTCTGGCCCTGGCCAAGCCGTTTGGGAACGTGGTGAAACATCTGGTGCTGGACCTCAGACCCGAGGTACGCTGCAGCGAGATGTGATTCACCATCATCTCCATTGTACTTTAACAGAGCCGGTGTTTCAATGAATCCCCTCCTCCTCCTCCTCCTCCCTCCTCCTCCTCCTCCTCCTCCTCCAGGCGTATCTTCAGTTTACCACAGAAGAAGAAGCTCGAGCTATGGCTACCTTCTACAGCTGTAATGTGACGGCTTCTATCTGTGGTCGACCAGTGAGGATCAGCCATTCAACGAGCTACCCTACCATCCAGGTGAGAAGCTTCATCACCTTCATCATCACCTTCATCACCTGAGGAGACCGACACTCTTCTTCTTCATGTGTTCCTGACCCTTCTTCTTCATGTGTTCCTCAGTGTGGATCCAGTAAAGTTGTTTACCTCGGTCAGATCCCGAACGGTAAATACTCCGACGGTGACGTACTGAAACTGGCCGAACCGTACGGAAGAGTCCGGAAGTATTTCCTCAACCGGCTGAAGAGAGAGGTACAGAACCAGAACCACTAGAACAAGAGCCAGAACCACCAGAACCACCAGAACAAGAACCAGACCTAGAACCAGAATCAGAAGAACTAGAACCACTAGAACCACTAGAACCACTAGAACCAGAAGAACTAGAACCACTAGAACCAGAAGAACTAGAACCACTAGAACCACTAGAATCAGAAGAACTAGAACCACTAGAACCAGAAGAACTAGAACCACTAGAACCAGAAGAACTAGAACCACTAGAACCAGAAGAACTAGAACCACTAGAACCAGAAGAACTAGAACCACTAGAACCACTAGAATCAGAAGAACTAGAACAACTAGAACAACTAGAACACTAGAACCACTAGAACAAGAACCACTAGAACAAGAGCCAGAACCACTAGAACAAGAACCAGACCTAGAACCAGAATCAGAAGAACTAGAACCACTAGAACCACTAGAACCACTAGAATCAGAAGAACTAGAACAACTAGAACCACTAGAACCACTAGAACAAGAACCACTAGAACAAGAGCCAGAACCACTAGAACAAGAACCAGACCTAGAACCAGAATCAGAAGAACTAGAACCACTAGAACCACTAGAATCAGAAGAACTAGAACCACTAGAACAAGAACCAGACCTAGCACCAGAATCAGAAGAACTAGAACCACTAGAACCAGAAGAACTAGAACCACTAGAATCAGAAGAACTAGAACCACTAGAACCACTCGAACCACTAGAACAAGAACCACTAGAACAAGAGCCAGAACAACCAAAACCACTAGAACAAGAACCAGACCTAGAACCAGAATCAGAAGAACTAGAACCACTAGAACCAGAAGAACTAGAACCACTAGAATCAGAAGAACTCGAACCACTAGAACAAGAACCACTAGAACAAGAGCCAGAACAACCAGAACCACTAGAACAAGAACCAGACCTAGAACCAGAATCAGAAGAACTAGAACCACTAGAATCAGAAGAACTAGAACCACTAGAACAAGAACCAGACCTAGAACTAGAACCACTAGAACCAGAATCAGAATAACTAGAACCACTAGAACAAGAACCAGACCTAGAACTAGAACCACTAGAACAAGAACCAGACCTAGAACTAGAACCACTAGAACCAGAATCAGAAGAACTAGAACCACTAGAACAAGAACCAGACCTAGAACCAGAATCAGAAGAACTAGAACAAGAACCAGACCTAGAACCAGAATCAGAAGAACCACTAGAACAAGAACCAGACCTAGAACCAGAAGAACTAGAACCACTAGAATCAGAAGAACTAGAACCACTAGAACCACTAGAACAAGAACCACTAGAACAAGAGCCAGAACAACCAGAACCACTAGAACAAGAACCAGACCTAGAACCACTAGAATCAGAAGAACTAGAACCACTAGAACAAGAACCACTAGAACAAGAACCAGAACCACTAGAACTAGAACCAGAATCAGAAGAACTAGAACCACTAGAACAAGAACCAGACCTAGAACCAGAACAAGAACCAGACCTAGAACCAGAATCAGAAGAACCACTAGAACAAGAACCAGACCTAGAACCAGAATCAGAAGAACCACTAGAACAAGAATCAGACGTAGAACCAGAATCAGACCTAGAACCAGAATCAGACCTAGAATCAGAATCAGAACTAGAACCAGAACCAGAATCAGACCTAGAACCAGAATCAGACCTAGAACCAGAATCAGACCTAGAACCAGAATCAGAAGAACTAGAACCAGAATCAGACCTAGAACCAGACCTAGAACCAGAATCAGACCTAGAACCAGAATCAGAACTAGAACCAGAACCAGACCTAGAACCAGAATCAGAACTAGAACCAGAACCAGATAAACCAGAATCAGACCTAGAACCAGAATCAGACCTAGAACCAGAATCAGAACTAGAACCAGAACCAGACCTAGAACCAGAACCAGGACCATCTTAACTGTGGCATGAGATTCCATAGCTTTCTCTGACAGGAACACATGGTAGAGTTCCCCGAGAGATGAAGTCCCACATGTTGCACATTTTAATCGGCTCAACGTCTGAGTCTAAACGGAACAAACCGACCTCTGCTTTGGGAACAACGTCTCTACGACACGAAGACTCCTAACAAGTGTACATAAAGGAAATCAGAAGACGTGTCCTTGGTGAAGGAGCGACGGGATAACGTGTGTGTCCACGGTGCGTCCGCAGTGCTTCGTGGAGATGGAGAAGGCGGAGGAAGCCGAGAGGATGGCTGAGGATTGCAAAGAGAATCCTCCGAAGTTCAACGGGAAGCGACTCACGGTCTACGTCAGCAGGAAGTACCGGCAGCTCAAACACGGGTACGTTAACCGTTCGAGACCCTCCCTGGTCCCCGGCTTAGCTTCAGCTCAGGGTCCACGTGTCTGGGGTCCTCTGCAGAGGGAAGGAGTCATCACATACAGAGACTAGTTCAGCCTCAGGGTCCATGTGTCTGGGATCCTCTCCAGAGGGAAGGAGTCATCACATACAGAGACTAGTTCCTGAGAAGTGTCCTTCACATGGAAGGAGATTTTCACATACAGAGACTAGTTCAGCCTCAGGGTCCATGTGTCTGGGGTCCTCTCCAGAGGGAAGGAGTCATCACATACAGAGACTAGTTCCTGAGCAGTGTCCTTCACATGCTGATATCAAGAGAGGGAGTCATCACATACAGAGGCTAGTTCCTGAGCAGTGTCCTTCACATGCTGATATCAAGAGAGGGAGTCATCACATACAGAGGCTAGTCCCTGAGCAGTGTCCTTCACACGCTGATATCAAGAGAGGGAGTCATCACATACAGAGACTAGTTCCTGAGCAGTGTCCTTCACATGCTGATATCAAGAGAGGGAGTCATCACATACAGAGGCTAGTTCCTGAGCAGTGTCCTTCACATGCTGATATCAAGAGAGGGAGTCATCACATACAGAGGCTAGTCCCTGAGCAGTGTCCTTCACACGCTGATATCAAGAGAGGGAGTCATCACATACAGAGACTAGTTCCTGAGCAGTGTCCTTCACATGCTGATATCAAGAGAGGGAGTCATCACATACAGAGACTAGTTCCTGAGCAGTGTCCTTCACATGCTGATATCAAGAGAGGGAGTCATCACATACAGAGACTAGTTCCTGAGCAGTGTCCTTCACATGCTGATATCAAGAGAGGGAGTCATCACATACAGAGACTAGTTCCTGAGCAGTGTCCTTCACACGCTGATATCAAGAGAGGGAGTCATCACATACAGAGACTAGTTCCTGAGCAGTGTCCTTCACATGCTGATATCAAGAGAGGGAGTCACACAGTCACAAGATGGAGGAACAGAAAGCAGTGTTCAATGTTTACTTCAGATTAGCTCCACGTCAGAAATGAGCATGCTTGATGTCTCTCTCCATAATGAGCATGCTTGATGTCTCTCTCCATAATGAGCATGCTTGATGTCTCTCTCCATAGAGGCTGAGTCATCATGTTCATCACAGAGCTATCATCTGCCTCAAGCAGTCCTGATGCTCTTCAGGTCGTCACACATCCTGTCACGCTCACAGCTAGTTGGTACCCTTGTTAGCATGCTACTCTCAGGTTCACAGCTAGTTGGTACCCTTGTTAGCATGCTACTCTCAGGTTCACAGCTAGTTGGTACCCTTGTTAGCATGCTACTCTCAGGTTGGAGGAGGACACTCAGGGTTTTCACAAACATTAACGCCTCGACAGATTCATGATATTTACAAGACAAAAACACCTCTCTAACCCTCCTTCTCCTTCTGCTTCTCCTTCTGCTTCTCCTCCTTCTCCTTCTCCTTCTCCTTCTCCTTCTCCTTCTGCTTCTCCTTCTCCTTCTCCTTCTGCTTCTGCTTCTGCTTCTGCTTCTCCTTCTGCTTCTCCTTCTCCTCCTCCTTCTGCTTCTCATTCTCCTTCTCCTTCTGCTTCTCCTTCTCCTTCTCCTCCTCCTCCTTCTCCTTCTGCTTCTCCTCCTCCTTCTCCTTCTCCTTCTGCGTCTCCTTCTCCTTCTTCTCCTTCTGTTCTCCTTCTCCTTCTGCGTCTCCTTCTCCTCCTCCTCCTTCTGCGTCTCCTTTCCTTCTCCTTCTGCTCCTCCTTCTCCTTCTGCGTCTCCTTCTCCTTCTCTTCTCCTCTGTTCAGACATCAGTGTCCGAGCAGAAGCAAGAGGGAGAGCAGCGGCTCGTCGCCACAGCCCTCCAGAAGTCCTGAGGAGCCTGCAGCCAAGAAACCTAGAGAGGAGGAGGAAAATAAACTAGAGGAAGAGGAGGAGAAACTGGAGGAACTGATGGAGGAGGAGAAAGAGGAAGAGGAGAAGAAGGAGGAAGAGGAGAAGGAGGAAGAGGAGAAGAGCTGTGAAAACGAGACCAAAGCAGAAACGCCTCCAGACGTTTCCGAACCGGAGCAGAAGAGCTGCCACGAGGAGGTTATTACGATACATCTTTTTACATTTAAGTTTTTCATTTCATGATTTTTAAATATTTGTTTACATTTACTTCGTTATCATTTTTAAAATAAATCCAGGCGGGCAAAAAGTTCTCCCACTTCAGACGAGAGAGGCCTGTGAAGTTCATCCTGGTTCACCTCAACGATGAGAGAGAATCCAGGAAATCAAAGAGTTTATTTTCAAGTGATGATGGAAAATAAGTATCTGGTCGATAACAAAAGTTCCTCTCGATACTTTGTTCCTTTGTTGGCGACGACAGAGGTCAAAGGTGTTCTGTAGTCTCCACCAGGCGCTCACTGGGGCTGGCACGTTGGCCCGTTCCTCCAGGCAGACCTCCTCTAGAGCAGGGATGCTTTGGGGCTGTCGCTAGGCAACAAGGACTTTCAACTCCCTCCAAAGACTTTCTACGGGGTTGAGATCTGGAGACTGGCCAGGCCACTCCAGGACCTTGAAATGCTTCTTACGAAGCCACTCCTTCGTTGCCCAGGGCGGTGTGTTTGGGATCGTTGTCATGCGAAAGACCCAGCCCGTTTCATCTCACGCCCTGCTGATGGAAGGAGGTTGTCCCTCAAAGTCTCTCGACACATGGCCCCATTCACTCTTTCCTTTACACGGATCAGTCGTCCTGGTCCCTCTGCAGAAAGCCCCAAAGCATGATGGTCCCAGCCCCAAAGCATGATGGTCCCAGCCCCAAAGCATGATGGTCCCAGCCCCAAAGCATGATGGTCCCAGCCCCAAAGCATGATGGTCCCAGCCCCAAAGCATGATGGTCCCAGCCCCATGTCTCACAGCAGGTGTTCTTTGGAGGCAACTCAGCATTCTTTCTGCTCCAAACACGTCTGGTTTCATCTGACCATCTGACATCCTCCCGATCCTCTAATGCTCTCTAGCACACTTCAGACGGGCCTGGTTCTGGATCCTCTAATGCTCTCTAGCAGACTTCAGACGGGCCTGGACATGTCCTGGCTTCAGCAGAGGGACACGTCTGGCACTGCAGGGTTTGAGTCCCTGGCGGCGTAGTGTGCTACTGATGGTAGCCTTTGTGACTCTGGTCCCAGCTCTCTGCAGGTCATGGACTCGGTCCCCCGTGTGGTTCTGGATCTCTGCTCACCGGTCTTGTGATCCCGTTGACCCCACGGGGGGAGGTCTTGGTGGAGCCCCAGATCGAGGGAGATTATCAGTGGTCTTGTCTGTTTCTTCACACCGAGCTGCTTACCTGTTGCAGATGCAGTCTTCCCAGCATGCTGCAGGTCTACATGTTGTCTCTGGTGTCCTTTGACAGCTCTCTGGTCTTGGCCACAGTGGAGTTTGGAGTTTGAGGTCGTGGACAGGTGTCTTTTATACTGATAACGAGTTCAAACAGGTTCCAGTAATACAGTTAACGAGTGGAGGACAGAGGAGGCTCTGAGAGGAGGACAGAGGAGGCTCTGAGTGGAGGACAGAGGAGGCTCTGAGTGGAGGACAGAGGAGGCTCTGAGTGGAGGACAGAGGAGGCTCTGAGAGGAGGACAGAGGAGGCTCTGAGAGGAGGACAGAGGAGGCTCTGAGTGGAGGACAGAGGAGGCTCTGAGTGGAGGACAGAGGAGGCTCTGAGTGGAGGACAGAGGAGGCTCTGAGTGGAGGACAGAGGAGGCTCTGAGAGGAGGACAGAGGAGGCTCTGAGTGGAGGACAGAGGAGGCTCTGAGAGGAGGACAGAGGAGGCTCTGAGTGGAGGACAGAGGAGGCTCTGAGAGGAGGACAGAGGAGGCTCTGAGTGGAGGACAGAGGAGGCTCTGAGTGGAGGACAGAGGAGGCTCTGAGTGGAGGACAGAGGAGGACAGAGGAGGCTCTGAGAGGAGGACAGAGGAGGCTCTGAGAGGAGGACAGAGGAGGCTCTGAGAGGAGGCTCTGAGAGGAGGACGAGAGGAGGAGCTACAGGTCTGAGAGAGCCAGACATCTTGTTTCTTTGGAGGAGACCAGATACTTACTTTACCAATTCATTCATTAAAGTTCCTACAAAGTGACTTCCTGGATCCTCCCCCCCCCTGTCTCTCCAGTTGAACCTGGAGGAACATCACAGGCCTCGTCTTCTGAAGTGGGAGAACTTGGTGGCTGACTAAATACTTGTTTGCCCCACTGGATATATTTAATGTTTTTAATAAAGTGACAATACGACATTTTAATTTTATGATTATTTACTTTTTCTTAAATCTGGTTTGTATTAAATGCGGTTAGTCCCCGGGATGATGAGCCCTGAGCCGAGAGAAGACATTCCTAGAGTTCATTATGTGACATATCTCTTTCTCTAAATCAGGGGTCTCAAACTCGAGGCCCGGGGGCCAAATCCGGCCCGCCACTTCATTTTATGTGGCCCGCAAGAGCTTGCAAATAATATAATATGCCCATAAACTACATGTCCCACAATGCATCTCGTTTTGTGACATGTGCACTGAAGGGACTTGCAATTATTTGCCCTGGACTTCTGCTTTCAGACGAAGTTAGTAACTAAGTTATTATCCTGTCTGATAATAATCCAATTCAGAGGCAATAATGTGATATAATACATTATTTTATATATTTATATCGTTACTCCGGCCCTTTGAGTGCAACCTTTACGCGAATGTGGCCCGCGATGAAATTGAGTTTGACACCGCCGCTCTAAATGCATCTATGGTTTAAAGCAGTGGTGCTCAACTGGTGGGTCCGTTTCGAGCGGGTCGCGGACCCGTTTCGAGCGGGTCGCGGACCCGTTTCGAGCGGGTCGCGGACCCGTTTCGAGCGGGTCGCGGACCCGTTTCGAGCGGGTCGCGGACCCGAGTGAAGACAAAACATTTATTTTGAAGGCCCGACTTTCTAACGCTGTGCGTGCGGTCGGCGTTGGACTGGAAGTACATAAACGATTTGAAAACGTCTGTCACGTAGTGATCATCTTGTCAATAAAACGTCTTTGCTGGTGTTTTCCCGAGTCTTCCGGCCAATCAGAATCGAGAGTGTTGCCGGAAGTCCCCACGGAGAATAACTTTGCGGTAGAACTGTTCTTTATACATCCACGGGTACAGCTTCAGATAGAAATGAACACATGATGAAATATGACGACTGACAGGTCACAGAGCAATGGGGGCTATCTCCCCTCACCCACCATTCAAAGTACTTCACACAGACCCTCCTCTCTGTGAGGAGCAGAAGGTTCAGCTTCAGAACAAAGTGAAAAACAAACAATGGCATAACATATTTCTAATATGTCGGGTAGTGATGCATCTATTTATCTTCTTCTCAGAGAGTACCAGAATGTGTAGTTTATTTGTTAGTATTTCTAAATCCCCCCAGACCCCCTGCTGGGCTTGGGTTTTCAGCATGTGCCTTTCTATGTCATACAGCTCAGCTTTGATTCCATCATCTCATTAACCCTCATTTAAAAGCATGATTTAGTTCTGTGAAGGATATATGCACTGTACTTCACTTTAATTAATATTGTATGCTGAAAAGCGTATATATATTACAGCACGATTCAAAATGTCGGGTCGCGATCTATTGACAAAGGAAAAGGTGGGTCCGAGGCCGGTTGGTTTAAAGAACCTCCTCTTTCCATCCCTCTCTGTGCAGCAGGTGACGGAGACATCGACCAATCAGAACGGAGACACCGCAGCCCCGCCCCCGGCTGAAATCAGACCAATCACAGCGTCTCTGCCACTGCCCCCCCACGACCCAGACACCCCCATCGGTGAGGAAGCAGCCTGATCTATATGAGAGATGTTAAAGGACGAGAAGAGATTGTATTTGATTGTTTCCTCAGTGAGAGCGACTGCCTAGAGGACTGACTGACTAGAGGACTGACTAGAGGACTAGAGGACTGACTAGAGGACTAGAGGACTGACTGACTAGAGGACTGACTGACTAGAGGACTGACTAGAGGACTAGAGGACTGACTAGAGGACTAGAGGACTGACTAGAGGACTAGATGACTGACTGACTAGAGGACTGACTGACTAGAGGACTGACTGACTAGAGGACTGACTGACTAGAGGACTGACTGACTAGAGGACTGACTGACTGACTAGAGGACTAGAGGACTGACTAGAGGACTAGAGGAGTGACTAGAGGACTAGAGGACTGACTGACTAGAGGACTGACTGACTAGAGGACTGACTGACTAGAGGACTAGAGGACTGACTGACTAGAGGACTAGAGGACTGACTGACTAGAGGAGTGACTGACTAGAGGAGTGACTGACTAGAGGACTGACTGACTAGAGGAGTGACTGACTAGAGGAGTGACTGACTAGAGGAGTGACTGACTGACTAGAGGACTGACTGACTGACTAGAGGACTGACTGACTAGAGGACTGACTAGGACTGACTGACTGACTAGAGGACTGACTAGAGGACTGACTGACTGACTAGAGGACTGACTGACTAGAGGACTGACTAGAGGACTGACTGACTGACTAGAGGACTGACTAGAGGACTGACTGACTGACTAGAGGACTGACTGACTAGAGGACTGACTGACTGACTAGAGGACTGACTGACTAGAGGACTGACTGACTGACTAGAGGACTGACTAGAGGACTGACTGACTGACTAGAGGACTGACTGACTAGAGGACTAGAGGACTGACTAGAGGACTAGAGGAGTGACTGACTAGAGGAGTGACTGACTAGAGGAGTGACTGACTAGAGGACTGACTGACTAGAGGACTGACTAGAGGACTGACTAGAGGACTGACTGACTGACTAGAGGACTGACTAGAGGACTGACTGACTGACTAGAGGACTGACTAGAGGACTGACTGACTGACTAGAGGACTAGAGGACTGACTAGAGGACTAGAGGACTGACTAGAGGACTGACTGACTAGAGGACTGACTAGAGGACTAGAGGACTGACTGACTAGAGAACTGACTAGAGGACTAGAGGACTGACTGACTAGAGGACTGACTGACTAGAGGAGTGACTGACTAGAGGAGTGACTGACTAGAGGACTGACTGACTAGAGGACTGACTGACTGACTAGAGGACTGACTAGAGGACTGACTGACTGACTAGAGGACTGACTTGAGGACTGACTGACTGACTAGAGGACTGACTGACTAGAGACTAGAGGACTGACGAGAGGAGTGACTGACTAGAGGACTGACTGACTGACTAGAGGACTGACTGACTGACTAGAGGACTGACTGACTAGAGGACTGACTAGAGGACTGACTGACTGACTAGAGGATTGACTGACTGACTAGAGGACTGACTGACTAGAGGACTGACTAGAGGACTGACTGACTAGAGGACTGACTAGAGGACTGACTGACTAGAGGACTGACTGACTAGAGGACTGACTAGAGGAGTGACTGACTAGAGGACTGACTGACTAGAGGACTGACTGACTAGAGGACTGACTGACTAGAGGACTGACTAGAGGACTGACTAGAGGACTGACTAGAGGACTGCCTGACTGACTGACTAGAGGACTGACTGACTAGAGGACTGACTGACTAGAGGACTGACTGACTGACTAGAAGACTAGAGGACTGACTAGAGGACTGACTGACTAGAGGACTGACTGACTAGAGGACTGACTGACTGACTGACTAGAGGACTGACTGACTGACTAGAGGACTAGAGGACTGACTAGAGGACTGACTAGAGGACTAGAGGACTGACTAGAGGACTGACTGACTAGAGGACTAGAGGACTGACTAGAGGAGTGACTGACTAGAGGACTGACTGACTGACTAGAGGACTGACTGACTTGAGGACTGACTGACTGACTAGAGGACTGACTGACTGAGACTGACTGACTGACTAGAGGACTGACTGACTAGAGGACTGACTGACTGACTAGAGGACTGCCTGACTGACTGACTAGAGGACTGACTGACTAGAGGACTGACTGACTAGAGGACTGACTGACTGACTAGAAGACTAGAGGACTGACTAGAGGACTGACTGACTAGAGGACTGACTGACTAGAGGACTGACTGACTGACTGACTAGAGGACTGACTGACTGACTAGAGGACTAGAGGACGGACTAGAGGACTGACTAGAGGACTGACTAGAGGACTAGAGGACTGACTAGAGGACTGACTGACTAGAGGACTGACTAGAGGACTGACTGACTAGAGGACTGACTGACTGACTAGAGGACTGACTGACTGACTTGAGGACTGACTGACTGACTAGAGGACTGACTAGAGGACTGACTGACTGACTGACTAGAGGACTGACTGACTAGAGGACTGACTGACTAGAGGACTGACTGACTGACTAGAGGAGTGACTGACTAGAGGACTGACTGACTAGAGGACTGACTGACTAGAGGACTGACTGACTAGAGGACTGACTAGAGGACTGACTAGAGGACTGACTAGAGGACTGACTAGAGGACTGCCTGACTGACTGACTAGAGGACTGACTGACTAGAGGACTGACTGACTAGAGGACTGACTGACTGACTAGAAGACTAGAGGACTGACTAGAGGACTGACTGACTAGAGGACTGACTGACTAGAGGACTGACTGACTGACTGACTAGAGGACTGACTGACTGACTAGAGGACTAGAGGACTGACTAGAGGACTGACTAGAGGACTAGAGGACTGACTAGAGGACTGACTGACTAGAGGACTAGAGGACTGACTAGAGGAGTGACTGACTAGAGGACTGACTGACTGACTAGAGGACTGACTGACTGACTTGAGGACTGACTGACTGACTAGAGGACTGACTGACTAGAGGACTGACTGACTGACTAGAGGACTGACTGACTAGAGGACTGACTGACTGACTAGAGGACTGCCTGACTGACTGACTAGAGGACTGACTGACTAGAGGACTGACTGACTAGAGGACTGACTGACTGACTAGAAGACTAGAGGACTGACTAGAGGACTGACTGACTAGAGGACTGACTGACTGACTGACTAGAGGACTGACTGACTGACTAGAGGACTAGAGGACGACTAGAGGACTGACTAGAGGACTGACTAGAGGACTGACTGACTAGAGGACTGACTAGAGGAGTGACTGACTAGAGGACTGACTGACTGACTAGAGGACTGACTGACTGACTTGAGGACTGACTGACTGACTAGAGGACTGACTAGAGGACTGACTGACTAGAGGACTGACTGACTAGAGGACTGACTGACTGACTAGAGGACTGACTGACTAGAGGACTGACTGACTAGAGGACTGACTGACTAGAGGACTGACTGACTGACTAGAGGACTGACTGACTAGAGGACTGACTGACTAGAGGACTGACTGACTGACTGACTAGAGGACTGACTGACTGACTAGAGGACTGACTGACTAGAGGACTGACTAGAGGACTGACTGATGTGTTGTATCCATGTGACGGGAAGAAACTCATCTACCTGATGACCCACAATGCTAACGCTGAGCCTCTGAGTTAGCAACGAGCGAAAAATGCTTATGGATTACTGCACCGAAACTCACTCACAAACCCTTATTATTTATCCTTTCTGCCCGTCCACCACATCGATCTGATCGTGAGGGGACACAGAATCGATGGGTACAGACTTCATCACTCCATGATACGAACTCGCGACTTTATAAACAAGAACATGTGGCGCTAGGTAGCTAAACACGCTAACATAAAGTGGTCTTCAATGGCATTAAACTGATAAGACGCTGCTGAAGTTCATCCAGAGGTTCATCCAACGTGTCCCTTTGAATGATTTCTGATACTCCATCAGCAATAAACCTGCTTTCCGTTTCCAGATGTCAGAGCGAGAGACAGCTTCACTCTGATGCAGACCTGCATACGCAAAGCCCCCACCTTTTAGTTTTACCATGTGTGTGAGTGGGGAAATCCCTTCGATTCTATTGGCTCTGACGGTCAGATAGATTTCATTCGTCAAAATCGACCAATGGGTTCCAGGAAACGGTAAAAAGGGCCATTTCCACCCAAATCACCTCCGAGGTGGAGTTTGTTGCTAAACCTCTCTAAAAAGGTCAAAGGGTACTTACTTGATGATGTACTTTGGATTCCTAAAGCTTTAACCTTCCCGTCATCCAAGGGTAGTTTCCTCTTGGAGCCTGAGGCCTGAGAACAGGCTCGGGCTGAACGGGTTAAAAAGCGAGGATACGGTTCTTTATCTCCAATACTTCGTGTGTTCCAGGGGTGGAGCACGTGAAGACGGGTTTCTACTGCCGCGTCTGCTTCCTGTTCTACTCCAACGAGGAGACGGCCAAGAAGACGCACTGCAGCAGCCAAGCGCACTACGACAAGCTGCAGGTACTTATATACGCACTACGACAAGCTGCAGGTACATATATACGCACTACGACAAGCTGCAGGTACTTATATATATGCACTACGACAAGCTGCAGGTACTATATACGCACTACGACAAGCTGCAGGTACTTATATACGCACTACGACAAGCTGCAGGTACTTATATACGCACTACGACAAGCTGCAGGTACTTATATACACACTACGACAAGCTGCAGGTACTATATACACACTACGACAAGCTGCAGGTACATATATACACACTACGACAAGCTGCAGGTACTTATATACACACTACGACAAGCTGCAGGTACTATATACACACTACGACAAGCTGCAGGTACATATATACACACTACGACAAGCTGCAGGTACTTATATACACACTACGACAAGCTGCAGGTACTATATACATATATACGCACTACTTATATACGCACTACGACAAGCTGCAGGTACTATATACATATATACGCACTACATATATACACACTACGACAAGCTGCAGGTACTATTTACATATATACACACTACGACAAGCTGCAGGTACTATATACATATATACGCACTACATATATACACACTACGACAAGCTGCAGGTACTTATATACGCACTACGACAAGCTGCAGGTACTATATACATATATACGCACTACATATATACACACTACGACAAGCTGCAGGTACTATTTACATATATACACACTACGACAAGCTGCAGGTACTATATACGCACTACGACAAGCTGCAGGTACTATTTACATATATACACACAACGACAAGCTGCAGGTACTTATATACGCACTACGACAAGCTGCAGGTACTTATATACGCACTACGACAAGCTGCAGGTACTTATATACGCACTACGACAAGCTGCAGGTACTTATATACGCACTACGACAAGCTGCAGGTACTTATATACGCACTACGACAAGCTGCAGGTACTATATATACACACTTCATATATACACACAACGACAAGCTGCAGGTACTATATACATACGCACTACGACAAGCTGCAGGTACTATATACATATATACGCACTACATATATACACAATACGACAAGCTGCAGGTACTATATACATATATACGCACTACATATATACACACTACGACAAGCTGCAGGTACTATATACATATATACGCACTACGACAAGCTGCAGGTACTTATATATATATATATACGCACTTCATATATACACAATACGACAAGCTGCAGGTACTATATACATATATACACACTACGACAAGCTGCAGGTACTATATACATATATACGCACTACGACAAGCTGCAGGTACTATATACATATATACACACTACGACAAGCTGCAGGTACTATATACATATATACGCACTACGACAAGCTGCAGGTACTTATATATATATATACGCACTACGACAAGCTGCAGGTACTTATATATATACGCACTACGACAAGCTGCAGGTACTTATATACATACACACTACGACAAGCTGCAGGTACTTATATACATACACACTACGACAAGCTGCAGGTACTTGCATACCAGCAACGGCTCTCTTCAGGCCGTGGTGAGCGGCTCCACGGCTGAGGGGGCGTGGGGCAACCCCCTCAGCCGTGGTGAGCGGCTCCACGGCTGAGGGGGCGTGGGGCAACCCCCTCAGCCGTGGTGAGCGGCTCCACGGCTGAGGGGGCGTGGGGCAACCCCCTCAGCCGTGGTGAGCGGCTCCACGGCTGAGGGGGCGTGGGGCAACCCCCTCAGCCGTGGTGAGCGGCTCCACGGCTGAGGGGGCGTGGGGCAACCCCCTCAGCCGTGGTGAGCGGCTCCACGGCTGAGGGGGCGTGGGGCAACCCCCTCAGCCGTGGTGAGCGTACTCGGTACGGAAGAGGGCGAGGGACACAGGAAAAACATTTTTTTTTGTTCTGAGAAAAAAGTCCGAATCGTGACTTTAATCTCAGAACAAAGAATAAATAAATTCTTTGGGAGAAAAAAGTCATAAATCCCGGTGACCGCAGAACCAGCTTCAGTGAGAGATTTACACATCGCAGCACAAGGATGACCGGACAGTTACGGCCCTTTGGCTTTGTAATTATTGGTTGATCCACGAGATGTGGAATATAGAAACGGAACAGACGTCTGCCCGCACTGTGCCAGTGCAACAACAATTATTAAAGTATCCAGACGTTGAGACAGAATACAACTCACCTTCAGAATGTCTCTGTATCAAAGCAATCAATCATAACTTCTCATCACTAAGATAAAGGTAGAAGTTCAGTCTGTTTGTATGCACATCTGAGAGGTGTGTGTGTGTGTGTGTGTTTAGAAGAACCACCCGGTCCACCTCTTGAAACTGAAGACATTTGGGATCGAGGCGATGTGACGCCGGAGGAAACATTAGATCATAAAACATTTGAAGCATTGTTCATGTACCCTAACCCTCTTCCGCACACGGCCTGCAGCGAGCGGCTGCTATCAGACGGTTACCACGTGCGGCGATACGAAAGAAACACACTCTAATTTAAATAGTTTTTATTAGTAAATAATGTTCAAAATAAAATAGTGCCTCCGTTGCCTTCTGCGCGAAACATGGTGCGAGGTGGTTGCTAGGCAACAACACTAACAGCTAGCGAACACGTCAGACGGAGAGCGTTGGTCCGTGATCTGGCTCTTTATTCACATCCATGTGTTCGTTGCTGTTCGCTGAGCAGCACCAGCAGCATGCTCACTAGGACACTTGATAGGTTGCTGAGCAGCACCAGCAGCTTGGCTCACGAGGACACTTGATAGGTTGAGGTTGTTCTGACTGGGCTTCCAGCGGCCACTAGCGCCCATCATGTCTCTGCTTTGGTTCAAGACCCCGTCCCCAGTTGCTCTCCCCGTCGTCCTTTCGTGAACGGGACGATGTGCAGCGGAACGCCCGACAGGCAGATCAAAAATAGTCCGTTGATAGCGTTTTTCGCTCATTCCATCACGGCTAAGAACCAATCAGATTGCTTGATTTGACTTGTCCATTTTATAAATATATATATGCTCTAAGCTGCAGGTATTAGTGATTTTATTTCTATATAAGCTGCCTCGGGTCCTTGGCCACACATAGATCTGATCTGCAGTGTTGCTCTCCTCTCTTTCAGAAGCACCTGGAGAAAGAGCAGAGCCGTGCGGAGAAGAAGAAAGGGAAGAGGACCGCGTCGTAGAAACGATAGCCTTTTTTTAAATTCAGATCCGTCTCACCTTCAAGTAAAGATATCGATGTTCAACATTTTGGCTTCGCTTAGCATAATGAGTATAAACTGTTAGCATGGTTTGTGGTGGAAGTAACGCTTACATCCAGACAGCGTATCCATCCGCTGAATGAGAGAGAAAGTAGTTCCAGCGTGTTGTTAGACTTCCCTTTCTGTACACTTTGTGTTTTTTTTTATTATTAAATAAACCAGTTGAACAAGAGCGTTATTTTCTCATGTTTTACTTCAAAGAAATTCACACGAATAAAAACAGAACATTTCAAAATAAGAATCAGACGACGAATCAGGCGGGGCTCCACGGATCTCTGCCCGTCTGCTCCTGGAAAACAAAGACACGATATTCCTGTTAGTCGCCGCTCAGGGGAAAGGGGAGGAGCTTAACTCTGAAGGCCTGTTACGGAGACGAGTCTGAGAGACGGGAGGGTTTATTTACCACAGGGAAGCATCCTTTACATCAACAATAAATATTAATACACACATATATAAACACGAGAAGCTGCAGTGATTAGTTCTTGATGTAGCCGTCAACAGCTGGTTCAGATTTGTTTTTAAAGATAATTATCTCTGCCCTCCTTTGTGAGGGAACAAGGAGGAGAGCATTATAAAGGGACTCTGCTCTGGACTCGCTGAGCCTCGTGTCCTCAGATCCTCTCCAGGTTTCACTCGGAGAGGATCCACATCTGAGTTTAAGGAGACTTTATTCCTACTTTGAACCCGAGGTGAGAAGTGACAAAGTACAGTTACTCAAGTCATGGGCGGAGAAGCATCCTGAAAGGGGGGGGGGATCCCCTCGAACGAAAAGAAAATAATAGATGTCCTGCATTCTGGTGCATTCTGGGGGATTGGTGATGCTACGTGGCTACGCTAGCATCAGAAAACGATGGGTGCGTTCTGTAATTTCATCCAGTCGGAAAGAAAGGAAACGTATTTGATGCTTCCGGTTCGATACCCCACTGATCTCCTCAACACTGGATGAGGGTCCAGCTCCCTCTCCCCTCCCTGTTCTGCCTCATATAATGGCTGCCACGTCCATGACTCAAGTACTGGACTCAAGTACAATTTTGAGGTACTTTTACTTTACTCCATTTTATGCTGCTTTGTACTTCTCCTCCACTACAGGTCAGAGCTCGACACTACTTCTACTTTTACTCGAGTACAAGATCTGAGTACTTCTACTTTTACTCAAGAACAAGATCTGAGTACTTCTACTTTTACTCAAGAACAAGATCTGAGTACTTCTACTTTTACTCAAGAACAAGATCTGAGTACTTCTACTTTTACTCAAGAACAAGATCTGAGTACTTCTACTTTTACTCAAGTACAAGATCTGAGTACTTCTACTTTTACTCAGTACAAGATCTGAGTACTTCTACTTTTACTACAAGATCTGAGTACTTCTACTTTTACTCAAGAACAAGATCTGAGTACTTCTACTTCTACTCAAGTACAAGATCTGAGTACTTCTACTTTTACTCAGTACAAGATCTGAGTACTTCTACTTTTACTCAAGTACAAGATCTGAGTACTTCTACTTTTACTCAAGTACAAGATCTGAGTACTTCTACTTTTACTCAAGTACAAGATCTGAGTACTTCTACTTTTACTCAAGTACAAGATCTGAGTACTTCTACTTTTACTCGAGTACAAGATCTGAGTACTTCTACTTTTACTCAAGTACAAGATCTGAGTACTTCTACTGTTACTCAAGTACAAGATCTGAGTACTTCTACTTTTACTCAAGTACAAGATCTGAGTACTTCTACTTTTACTCAAGTACAAGATCTGAGTACTTCTACTTTTACTCGAGTACAAGATCTGAGTACTTCTACTTTTACTCAAGTACAAGATCTGAGTACTTCTACTGTTACTCAAGTACAAGGTCTGAGTACTTCTACTTTTACTCAAGTACAAGATCTGAGTACTTCTACTTTTACTCGAGTATGTTTAAATGTCTGGTCAAAGAAGGGAACCAGAATTGAACCGACCCCAGAGTGATCATGAATCAACATGTTATGGTTCCGTCTCTTGAAGCAAACCTTTACCCGACAGGAAGTTACGTTAAGTATGTGTGACCTGGTACTTCCTGTAGTGCTCCAGGCTGCTGCAGTGCTTCACTTTGGCCTCGTCTTCATCAGCGTAGATCAGCTGACACAAGTTACAGAGATATCCCACGACCGGCCGGACGAACTCCACTCCTGAAACACACGCACGTAATAAGTAGATTAAAACACGGGCGAAGTCGAACCGGTCGTAATGCAGAGCCCTGAAGCCACGTAGGTCGTAGAATAGCTTCAAAGTCGTTCTGAAATAGTTGTGAAGAGTCACAAAATACATTACAATGATTTTTAATGTAAGTTATAACTTTAAAGGTGGGGTAGGTAAGTCTCAGAAACCGGCTGGAGATACACTCTGTTATATTCCATGGAATGCTCTTCACATCCCGACAGCGATGAACATCTGAAGAGCTTTGACAACACATCCATACAAACATTTCATCTGTAGAGAAGCCGTGATACTGTAACAAGTACAACCCAAATTCTAGCGATCTCGAGCCGGTTTCTCAACTCACCCACCCCACCTTTGAGAAGCTCTGGCGTATCTTACACAAAGTAATGGTGTGTTGAAACATGTGAGAAGAAGTCCTAGTTTGTCGTACGAACTATAAAATACAGTGAAATACAGAACTCTGAGGGTCAACGTCGTTGTTTACGTCAGGAGACAGCTTGTATACGGCGTCATGTTGTTGTTTACGTCAGGAGACAGCTTGTATACGGCGTCATGTTGTTGTTTACGTCAGGAGACAGCTTGTATACGAGCGTCATGTTGTTGTTTACGTCAGGAGACAGCTTGTGTACGAGCGTCATGTGTTGTTTACGTCAGGAGACAGCTTGTATACGGGCGTCATGTTGTTGTTTACGTCAGGAGACAGCTTGTGTACGGCGTCATGTTGTTGTTTACGTCAGGAGACGGCTTGTGTACGAGCGTCATGTTGTTGTTTACGTCAGGAGACAGCTTGTGTACGAGCGTCATGTCGTTGTTTACGTCAGGAGACATCTTGTGTACGAGCGTCATGTTGTTGTTTACGTCAGGAGACAGCTTGTATACGGCGTCATGTTGTTGTTTACGTCAGGAGACGGCTTGTATACGGCGTCATGTCGTTGTTGTTTACGTCAGGAGACAGCTTGTATACGGCGTCATGTTGTTGTTTACGTCAGGAGACAGCTTGTATACGGGCGTCATGTTGTTGTTTACGTCAGGAGACAGCTTGTATACGGCGTCATGTTGTTGTTTACGTCAGGAGACAGCTTGTATACGGCGTCATGTTGTTGTTTACGTCAGGAGACAGCTTGTATACGGCGTCATGTTGTTGTTTACGTCAGGAGACAGCTTGTATACGGCGTCATGTTGTTGTTTACGTCAGGAGACAGCTTGTATACGGGCGTCATGTTGTTGTTTACGTCAGGAGACAGCTTGTATACGGCGTCATGTTGTTGTTTACGTCAGGAGACAGCTTGTATACGGCGTCATGTTGTTGTTTACGTCAGGAGACAGCTTGTATACGGGCGTCATGTCGTTGTTTACGTCAGGAGACAGCTTGTGTACGAGCGTCATGTTGTTGTTTACGTCAGGAGACAGCTTGTATACGGCGTCATGTTGTTGTTTACGTCAGGAAACGGCTTGTATACGGCGTCATGTCGTTGTTGTTTACGTCAGGAGACAGCTTGTATACGGGCGTCATGTTGTTGTTTACGTCAGGAGACAGCTTGTATACGGCGTCATGTTGTTGTTTACGTCAGGAGACAGCTTGTATACGGGCGTCATGTTGTTGTTTACGTCAGGAGACAGCTTGTATACGGCGTCATGTTGTTGTTTACGTCAGGAGACAGCTTGTATACAGCGTCATGTTGTTGTTTGCGTCAGGAGACAGCTTGTATACGGCGTCATGTTGTTGTTTATGTCACGTCGTTTACGTCAGGAGACAGCTTGTATACGAGCGTCATGTTGTTGTTTACGTCAGGAGACAGCTTGTATACGGCGTCATGTTGTCGTTTACGTCAGGAGACAGCTTGTATACGGTGTCATGTTGTTGTTTACGTCAGGAGACAGCTTGTATACGGCGTCATGTTGTTGTTTACGTCAGGAGACAGCTTGTATACGGCGTCATGTTGTTGTTTACGTCAGGAGACAGCTTGTATACGGCGTCATGTTGTTGTTTACGTCAGGAGACAGCTTGTATACGGCGTCATGTTGTTGTTTACGTCAGGAGACAGCTTGTATACGGCGTCATGTTGTTGTTTGCGTCAGGAGACAGCTTGTATACGGCGTCATGTTGTCGTTTACGTCAGGAGACAGCTTGTATACGGCGTCATGTTGTTGTTTACGTCAGGAGACAGCTTGTATACGGCGTCATGTTGTTGTTTGCGTCAGGAGACAGCTTGTATACGGCGTCATGTTGTTGTTTACGTCAGGAGACAGCTTGTATACGGTGTCATGTTGTTGTTTACGTCAGGAGACAGCTTGTATACGGGCGTCATGTTGTTGTTTACGTCAGGAGACAGCTTGTATACGGCGTCATGTTGTTGTTTACGTCAGGAGACAGCTTGTATACGGCGTCATGTTGTTGTTTACGTCAGGAGACAGCTTGTATACGGCGTCATGTTGTTGTTTACGTCAGGAGACAGCTTGTATACGGCGTCATGTTGTTGTTTGCGTCAGGAGACAGCTTGTATACGGCGTCATGTTGTCGTTTACGTCAGGAGACAGCTTGTATACGGCGTCATGTTGTTGTTTACGTCAGGAGACGGCTTGTATACGGCGTCATGTTGTTGTTTATGTCACGTCGTTTACGTCAGGAGACATCTTGTATACGAGCGTCATGTTGTTGTTTACGTCAGGAGACAGCTTGTATACGGCGTCATGTTGTCGTTTACGTCAGGAGACAGCTTGTATACGGTGTCATGTTGTTGTTTACGTCACGTCGTTTACGTCAGGAGACAGCTTGTATACGGCGTCATGTTGTTGTTTACGTCAGGAGACAGCTTGTGTACGAGCGTCATGTTGTTGTTTACGTCAGGAGACAGCTTGTATACGGCGTCATGTTGTTGTTTACGTCAGGAGACAGCTTGTATACGGCGTCATGTTGTTGTTTACGTCAGGAGACAGCTTGTGTACGAGCGTCATGTTGTTGTTTACGTCAGGAGACAGCTTGTATACGGCGTCATGTTGTTGTTTACGTCAGGAGACAGCTTGTATACGGCGTCATGTTGTTGTTTACGTCAGGAGACAGCTTGTGTACGAGCGTCATGTTGTTGTTTACGTCACGTCGTTTACGTCAGGAGACAGCTTGTGTACGAGCGTCATGTTGTTGTTTACGTCAGGAGACAGCTTGTATACGGCGTCATGTTGTTGTTTACGTCAGGAGACAGCTTGTATACGAGCGTCATGTTGTTGTTTACGTCAGGAGACAGCTTGTATACGGCGTCATGTTGTTGTTTACGTCAGGAGACAGCTTGTATACGGGCGTCATGTTGTTGTTTACGTCAGGAGACAGCTTGTATACGGCGTCATGTTGTTGTTTACGTCAGGAGACGGCTTGTATACGGCGTCATGTTGTTGTTTACGTCAGGAGACGGCTTGTATACGGCGTCATGTTGTTGTTTACGTCAGGAGACAGCTTGTATACGGCGTCATGTTGTTGTTTACGTCAGGAGACAGCTTGTATACGGCGTCATGTTGTTGTTTACGTCACGTCGTTGTTTACGTCAGGAGACAGCTTGTATACAGCGTCATGTTGTTGTTTACGTCAGGAGACGGCTTGTATACGGCGTCATGTTGTTGTTTACGTCAGGAGACGGCTTGTATACGGCGTCATGTTGTTGTTTACGTCAGGAGACGGCTTGTATACGGCGTCATGTTGTTGTTTACGTCAGGAGACAGCTTGTATACAGCGTCATGTTGTTGTTTACGTCAGGAGACATCTTGTATACGGCGTCATGTTGTTGTTTACGTCAGGAGACGGCTTGTATACGGCGTCATGTTGTTGTTTACGTCAGGAGACAGCTTGTATACGGGCGTCATGTTGTTTACGTCAGGAGACAGCTTGTATACGGCGTCATGTTGTTGTTTACGTCAGGAGACAGCTTGTATACGGCGTCATGTTGTTGTTTACGTCAGGAGACAGCTTGTATACGGCGTCATGTGTTGTTGTTTACGTCAGGAGACAGCTTGTATACGGGCGTCATGTTGTTGTTTACGTCAGGAGACGGCTTGTATACGGCGTCATGTTGTTGTTTACGTCAGGAGACAGCTTGTATACAGCGTCATGTTGTTGTTTACGTCAGGAGACAGCTTGTATACGGCGTCATGTTGTTGTTTACGTCAGGAGACAGCTTGTATACGGCGTCATGTTGTTGTTTACGTCAGGAGACAGCTTGTATACGGGCGTCATGTTGTTGTTTACGTCAGGAGACAGCTTGTATACGGCGTCATGTTGTTGTTTACGTCAGGAGACAGCTTGTATACGGCGTCATGTTGTTGTTTACGTCAGGAGACAGCTTGTATACGGGCATCATGTTGTTGTTTACGTCAGGAGACATCTTGTATACGGGCGTCATGTTGTTGTTTACGTCAGGAGACAGCTTGTATACGGGCATCATGTTGTTGTTTACGTCAGGAGACATCTTGTATACGGCGTCATGTTGTTGTTTACGTCAGGAGACGGCTTGTATACGGCGTCATGTTGTTGTTTACGTCAGGAGACAGCTTGTATACGGCGTCATGTTGTTGTTTACGTCAGGAGACAGCTTGTATACGGCGTCATGTTGTTGTTGATATATCTTACAAACAACATCAGAGTATATATGCACAGTATTTCCTCACCAACCGGTCCTGAGGGGTTCTGCCGCTCGGCGCCCCCTGCTGGTTCGCTCTGCAGCTCCCCGGAAGCTTCCTACAGACACAGAGCATCAGAATACACCACGTTCAGACCCTTCTCATGCCACAAGTCGCTTCCTTGTGCTCACGAGGACAAGGAAGCGACTTGTACCCGCCGAGCCCCTGAGAGTGATATTTGTGATCTTGGGATGTATAAATTAGGGATGCCAGCGATTATTCGCTACAGTCTAACCCAGACTGTACATTGTCGAATAATCGATTATTATTCGCCAGGGCTGCCGAATAATCGATTTTGATCATGGTCAGTTTCTGGCCACCCAAGTATAAATACTATTGATTGGTTGGACGAAGAGCTCGACTCACCTGAAATGACTTTAGAGTGAAGTCAGTTTAAAACATCTTCATGTCTGTCCGGTGCTTTCCACAGAACAAAGCGAGACCTTTTGTCTTTTCCTCCACTCGAGATTAAAGAGCGGGAGAGAACACTTCATATTCTGAGATATAAAAGTCCGGTTTATTTCAAGCTGATAAATCTATCGTTGAATCTCACGAACTGGAGTTTCCGTCACACCAGGGAAAACACAATGATCCACGATTAACGTCCAGACTTTAAAATCCAACTCTGATCTAAAGAAATAACCAGGATACCCCCTCCATCGATGAAAGAAGTACTCGGATTACACTTCAGTACGAGTAAGACATTATCGTCAAAATACTTCTTTACAGGTCCTGCATTCAAAGTCCTCCTTAACAACAAGTACACAGGCATCATCTAAACGTACTCATAGTACAACAAGTACTGCGTAGAAACACGTCCTTTATGTGTATTTATAGATTATGTGACTTTTTGTAAAATATTTAAATAATTCGTCAACCACTTCGAGATGTCCCGCCCCTAACCCAGTTTCCCCGATATACAAATGGTGTTGTTGTAGTGTAGAGATTTTTCTCTACACTACGAGATTTTTCATTTATACTTAATATATGAAATCTCGCCGAGAGCAGCAAATAGTCTAGAACCGGCCCTGGTACTCAAGGTGGCCTCAAGACGAGCCCTTCTTGCGCTGGCAGACGCATAGAAACAAATCGGCGGGGCGCACTTCGCACGTACTAACAAATTCCGCACTCACATAGTGCTGGGCCCACGTGCCTTAGTACGGAGCCCCCTAGGGCAGTGCTTCTCAAAGTGTGGTCCGCGAGCGCCCCCTAGTGGTCTGTGAGTATATTGGTAAAATTTCACATTTGAAATAAATAAATTTAAGTTTTCCGCACTCTCGCGGGAATATCTCCGCAATGGAGCGAGCTTAAGTTTCACTTTCGATTGCATGACATAGCCCAGCGCCACACCTTCATCACACATGTGGCCACTTGTTTGTCCCATTTTCAGGCGATTTTTAAAAAAACGATGTGTTTTTGGATATTTGTGGAGTTAGGTGTTTTATTTTATGGTTAAGTGTCTTGGTATGAAAAGGTTTGAGGGACACGGAGAAGAAAAATAATAATAATTTGAACAAAAAAAATATATATTTTTGCGAGATCTCGCAATACTTTTCATTTAGTACTTCCTGGTCAGTTCGGCTGCTACGGCAACACAGAAACCACAACAATGGAGCGGCTCATCGATTTGACTTTGAGCTTGGCCTTAAATGTAAAGGTGTAACATCAGTGCTTGGCAATAGGCACGGGTTCACACAGACTGTGTATAAAGGGTTTCACAAAGTGCAGACACCTCAGGAGAACACTCAGAGCGAGGGCATGACGTCCCTCTGAGTCCTTTTGATCAGTTCGATACGCGCCGCCATCCGAGCGAAACATCAAGCATTGCTCACAACCCGCAGCTGGAGGAGGATCGTGCTCAGGGACCGTCCTCATCGTGCTCAGGGACCGTCCTCATCATGCTCAGGGACCGTCCTCATCGTGCTCAGGGACCGTCCTCATCGTGCTCAGGGACCGTCTACGAACTGCTCCGGGGTTTTGAGATCTCGCAAAACATTTTATTTGTTTTCAAATAATTCTTTTTTCCTTCTCCACGTCCCCGAGGGGACAAATACTCAAGAACAAGTACCTCAGACGTGTACTCAATTACTCGAGTACGTGCACACTTCTGGTCTCGTTTCCATAGTTACTTGTATTTTTAATCTTTATTTTCACATTGAGTGAATCTGACAGTTTTAATCCATCTTCTCTTATCCATTCTTATGTTATCTAATGTCTCGGGTCGTACCTGTTCAGCTTCTGGTCCTCCAGGCGGATCCAGCCTCTCTGAATCCTCCGGTCCTGGTTCAGAAGAGTCCTGAACTCTGGAGGACTTCCTGTCCTCCCCCTCCAGATCCTGAACCCTGGAGGACTTCCTGTCCTCCTCCAGCTCCTGAACTCTGGAGGACTTCCTGTCTTCCTCCAGATCCTGAACTCTGGAGGACTTCCTGTCCTCCCCCTCCAGATCCTGAACCCTGGAGGACTTCCTGTCTTCGCCCTCTGGACTCTCTGAATCTTCCGGTCCTGGTTCAGAAGAGTCCTGAACTCTGGAGGACTTCCTGTCCTCCTCCAGATCCTGAACTCTGGAGGACTTCCTGTCCTCCTCCAGCTCCTGAACTCTGGAGGACTTCCTGTCTTCCTCCTCCAGCTCCTGAACTCTGGAGGACTTCCTGTCCTCCTCCAGATCCTGAACTCTGGAGGACTTCCTGTCCTCCCCCTCCAGATCCTGAACCCTGGAGGACTTCCTGTCTTCGCCCTCTGGACTTTCTGAATCCTCCGGTCCTGGTTCAGAAGAGTCCTGAACTCTGGAGGACTTCCTGTCTTCCTCCTCCAGATCCTGAACCCTGGAGGATTTCCTGTCTTCGCCCTCTGGACTCTTTTCAGCCGATCCGTCCTCCCTGACCTTCTCCAGCTCCTCATCCTCCTTCTTGACTTTAATCCCAGTCCACCAGTCCCTCTCTCCCGTCCCCCTTCTCTTCAGGGTCTTGTTTCTTGGACTGGTTTTAGAGGAGGACTCTTTCTCTGCCGTCCTCCTGGAGATCCTCTCTGTCCTGGACCTGGAGGACAGATCCTGTTCTGGACTCTTTCTAGATGTAGAGTTTTTGTCTTTAGTGGATCTGGAGATCAAATCTGTGTCTTCAGTTTTCTTTGAAGTCTTTCTAGAAGCTGAGTCTTTGTCCTCAGTCTTTGTAGACCCAGAGTCTAGGTCTTTAGTCTTTCTAGACGTCAAGTCTTTGTCTTCAGCCTTTTTGGACATCGAGTCCTTCTCTGAAGACGTTCTAGGGGTAGAGTATTTGTCTTCAGTTTGTCTAGAAGCTGAGTCCTTGTCTTCTGTCTTTCTAGTCTTCAGGTCTTTGTCTTCTGTCTTTCTAGGCATAGAGTCTAGGTCTTCGTTCTTTGTAGACCCAGGCTTTATGTCTTCGGTCAATCCCGTCGTCAGGTCTTTGTCTCCGGTCTTTCTAGACGTTGAGTCTTTGTCTCCGGTCTTTCTAGACATTGAGTCTTTGTCTCCGGTCTTTCTAGACATTGAGTCTTTGTCTTCGGTCTTTCTAGACGTTGAGTCTTTGTCTCCGGTCTTTCTAGACATTGAGTCTTTGTCTTCGGTCTTTCTAGACGTTGAGTCTTTGTCTCCGGTCTTTCTAGACGTTGAGTCCTTTGTATCTTTGTAACCCAGAGGTTTTATGTCTTCGTCAATCTCATTGTCAGGTCTTTGTCCTTCCTGTCTTTCAGACGTTGAGCTCTTTGTCGTCGGTCTTTGAAGCCCAGGTTTATGTCTTCGTCAATCCAGTCGTCCCAGTCTTTGTCTTCTGGCTTTCTGACGTTGAGTCTTTGTCTTTCGTTCTTTGTAGACCCAGGGTTTATGTCGTCGTCAAACCACTCGTCAGGTCTTTGCTTCTGTCTTTCGAACGTTGAGGTCTTCTTCTGGTGACTTTGCAGTCATCAAGTCCGTCTCTTCGGTCGTTTTGGACGCAGAGACTTTCTCTGAAATCTGTTTGGACACCAAGTCCTCCTCTGGAGACGATGAGGTTTTGTCGTCTTCTTGTTCAGATGTGGACTCTTTGTCTTCGGTGGTTTTGGACGCAGAGCCTTCCCCTGGAGTCTCTTTGGAGGACTCCTTCCTCTCCTCTGATTCTGTTAGAAACAAGTCATGTTTAAATCTGTGTTCTTTTATAGATCCGAAAGATGAAGAACTGCTTTGAGGTCTGTTATTGGGACCAGTTAACGATCTCAATGTGAAGACTGTCGGTGGTTTAGAGAAGTACTCCCCGATGTTCAGTTTACTCAACACAGACTTTAGGCGCTACAGGGTTTTGGTTCTCCACTGGGGATAGTCCCGGCTCACTGGTTCTGTTTTAGAACTACTGACGTAAAACACTGCTGACCGCTGATTGGTCAGAGCGAATAGCCACAATTCGTTTTAAAACAGACAAGCTACCGCCAGCAAAAAAAAAGCATGCCGTGGTCGTCGGACGAGGTACAGACGTTCCTCCATCTGGTTGCGGATGAGAAAATACAGCGGAAGCTCGACGGCGCAACGCGAAAGTGAAAGACTCGGCAACGGTGTTGTTGGAGTCCAGGATGGTGCGTTGTTGCCAACACTCTGTTCTTTGCTTGAAAGCGTTGTGTCCCTATCTAGTGTCAAGCTCACTTCTAACGAACAGCCGATCGCCCGCCTACACTGCTTCGTTACTATAGTTACTACGGTATCCGTATTCGTCCCGTGCCGTCACGGTTCGGCGCATGCAGTCACACGGCGAATACGCCTTTTTTTTACAAGTGGGAAAAAAGTCTGTCGTTCAGGGCAGCATGCACTACACTATATATACTCCAGGGGGCGGTATTGCGCCTCAAAGCTGTTTGCCAGCCGCCCTTAGACAACAAATGAAGAACAAGAAGAAACAAACAACAAAACGAACTAAATACAAGAAGAAGAAGAGAAGTTGGTATGGCGAGTTCAGATAACACACAGGAGCTAGAACCATCTGCTTCCTTTAAATCAGCTGTGGGAACATTTATGGTTCCCTGTGGACGACAATAACGATGAGGTGTGCGAGTGGTGGATCGGACGAGGACGGTGTGTCGGCGTTGCTCTACAGCGGTGCGGTATGCTAATGTGAACACACACCAAACATGCTACATCACATCAGAAGGCATCACCCAGATTAGCCAATCACCGGAGCCCGGCAAAACACAACAGCTGATCCCCGCGTTTTTTAAGAAGCCGAGAGACCAACATAAATAACGGAAGCTTTTGGCATAATGTTTTTCAACGGCTTTGCGCTCTACACTTTCTTATTATTTATGATTTAATATTTTCAAGACATTCTTTTTAGTTTTACAGCTTGATGAAACCTTTTAGTTTGACATCAGCCGTTATAGAGACTACGGCCATCTGAGTGTGTGTGGTTTGTTTTTAACTGTTTTATACATTAATCATTCAAAATGTCAGAGTTCCTTATTTTGAGACTGAAACTTGCGCTGCTTTTCAAACAAATAACAACAAACCTGGAATTATGCATTTGGGACTTTTTTTGCTTTTCCTTGTTGTACCGAACCGTGACTTCTGTGGACCGTTACACCCCTACTCGTTACTACAGCTGTAGTGGGAAACGCAACATAGAGTGAGCCGAGCCGCGCTGAAACCCGTCGTGGGAAAGCGCGGGAAAAAGAGAGAAATGATTGTGGCGTCAGCTCTCGCTTACCTTCAGACTCTTCTCTCAGCTCGTCCAGGGTGATGCAGTCCTCCAGATCCAGAGGGAACTCAAACTCCTCCTGAGAGGAAACAGACATACTTCAATGGTGAGAACACCTGGAACAGACTCCCAGAGACCCGCAGGTCCGCTGCAACTCGGAAGACCTCCTCTCTGCTGTGAGAGGTCTCGCACCGTGACGCTTATTCATCTTTCATCACGTTTCTGATGTGTTTTATGGCGTTGCCTTCAATTCGTTACATACGGTTCCCTTTTCCCTCAACCTTAAAGATGCTTTGACCCGATGTTCATGTTTCTGGGACGGTAAATATATACACTTTCAAACTTCAATACAAAAGATGATTGTGTCAGTAATAAAGGGGGGGGGTTTCTGTTAGGTACAGATGTTACCATAGTTACCTGTAGTGTGTTCGACAATGCAGATATTTAAATAAAGTTAACTTTAAATATTCTTGTTTTGATATCGATAAGATATTTCTGAAATATTACTGTGGGGAAAACTTCTGAAGCATTGGGAGTCAGGACTCAGAGACTCGAGGAGAGCTGGAGCTCTGATGGAGTCAGGACTCAGAGACTCGAGGAGAGCTGGAGCTCTGATGGAGTCAGGACTCAAAGAGACACGAGGAGAGCTGGAGCTCTGATGGAGTCAGGACTCAGAGACTCGAGGAGAGCTGGAGCTCTGATGGAGTCAGGACTCAGAGACTCGAGGAGAGCTGGAGCTCTGATGGAGTCAGGACTCAGAGACTCGAGGAGAGCTGGAGCTCTGATGGAGTCAGGACTCAGAGACTCGAGGAGAGCTGGAGCTCTGATGGAGTCAGGACTCAGAGACTCGAGGAGAGCTGGAGCTCTGATGGAGTCAGGACTCAGAGACTCGAGGAGAGCTGGAGCTCTGATGGAGTCAGGACTCAGAGACTCGAGGAGAGCTGGAGCTCTGATGGAGTCAGGACTCAGAGACTCGAGGAGAGCTGGAGCTCTGATGGAGTCAGGACTCAGAGACTCGAGGAGAGCTGGAGCTCTGATGGAGTCAGGACTCAGAGACACGAGGAGAGCTGGAGCTCTGATGGAGTCAGGACTCAAAGAGACACGAGGAGAGCTGGAGCTCTGATGGAGTCAGGACTCAAGAGACTCGAGGAGTGAGCTGATGGAGTCAGGACTCAGAGACTCGAGGAGAGCTGGAGCTCTGATGGAGTCAGGACTCAGAGACTCGAGGAGAGCTGGAGCTCTGATGGAGTCAGGACTCAGAGACTCGAGGAGAGCTGGAGCTCTGATGGAGTCAGGACTCAGAGACTCGAGGAGAGCTGGAGCTCTGATGGAGTCAGGACTCAGAGAGACACGAGGAGAGCTGGAGCTCTGATGGAGTCAGGACTCAAAGAGACACGAGGAGAGCTGGAGCTCTGATGGAGTCAGGACTCAAAGAGACACGAGGAGAGCTGGAGCTCTGATGGAGTCAGGACTCAAAGAGACTCGAGGAGAGCTGGAGCTCTGATGGAGTCAGGACTCAGAGACTCGAGGAGAGCTGGAGCTCTGATGGAGTCAGGACTCAGAGACACGAGGAGAGCTGGAGCTCTGATGGAGTCAGGACTCAGAGACACGAGGAGAGCTGGAGCTCTGATGGAGTCAGGACTCAGAGACACGAGGAGAGCTGGAGCTCTGATGGAGTCAGGACTCAGAGACACGAGGAGAGCTGGAGCTCTGATGGAGTCAGGACTCAGAGACACGAGGAGAGCTGGAGCTCTGATGGAGTCAGGACTCAGAGACACGAGGAGAGCTGGAGCTCTGATGGAGTCAGGACTCAGAGACTCGAGGAGAGCTGGAGCTCTGATGGAGTCAGGACTCAGAGACTCGAGGAGAGCTGGAGCTCTGATGGAGTCAGGACTCAAGACACGAGGAGAGCTGGAGCTCTGATGGAGTCAGGACTCAGAGACTCGAGGAGAGCTGGAGCTCTGATGGAGTCAGGACTCAGAGACTCGAGGAGAGCTGGAGCTCTGATGGAGTCAGGACTCAGAGACACGAGGAGAGCTGGAGCTCTGATGGAGTCAGGACTCAGAGACTCGAGGAGAGCTGGAGCTCTGATGGAGTCAGGACTCAGAGAGATACGAGGAGAGCTGGAGCTCTGATGGAGTCAGGACTCAGAGAGACACGAGGAGAGCTGGAGCTCTGATGGAGTCAGGACTCAGAGACATGAGGAGAGCTGGAGCTCTGATGGAGTCAGGACTCAGAGACTCGAGGAGAGCTGGAGCTCTGATGGAGTCAGGACTCAGAGACACGAGGAGAGCTGGAGCTCTGATGGAGTCAGGACTCAGAGAGACTCGAGGAGAGCTGGAGCTCTGATGGAGTCAGGACTCAGAGACTCGAGGAGAGCTGGAGCTCTGATGGAGTCAGGACTCAGAGACACGAGGAGAGCTGGAGCTCTGATGGAGTCAGGACTCAGAGACACGAGGAGAGCTGGAGCTCTGATGGAGTCAGGACTCAGAGACACGAGGAGAGCTGGAGCTCTGATGGAGTCAGGACTCAGAGACACACGAGGAGAGCTGGAGCTCTGATGGAGTCAGGACTCAGAGACACGAGGAGAGCTGGAGCTCTGATGGAGTCAGGACTCAGAGACTCGAGGAGAGCTGGAGCTCTGATGGAGTCAGGACTCAGAGACTCGAGGAGAGCTGGAGCTCTGATGGAGTCAGAGACACGAGGAGAGCTGGAGCTCTGATGGAGTCAGGACTCAGAGACTCGAGGAGAGCTGGAGCTCTGATGGAGTCAGGACTCAGAGACTCGAGGAGAGCTGGAGCTCTGATGGAGTCAGGACTCAGAGAGACTCGAGGAGAGCTGGAGCTCTGATGGAGTCAGGACTCAGAGAGACGAGGAGAGCTGGAGCTCTGATGGAGTCAGGACTCAGAGACACGAGGAGAGCTGGAGCTCTCTACACCCCGAGAAGGATGTGTTCCAGGTGTCCCACAACAATAACTATCTCTGCCCGCTCACAGCTGCGTCAGAGGGCGAAGGAGGACATGCAGGCAAATTATTCCACAACAATTACTAGAGCTTTTCCTGAAAAAGTTCAAGATTTTTAACTTTTTCTGGAATTTTTTGAGCTTTTAATTTGAAATATTACAACTTTTTTTCAGTTTTCAAATGTTTTCTACTTTATTTTGTGAAATATTTGAATCTGTTTTTTGTCCAAAACATTACAACTTTTTATTGGATTTTTACCGCCTCAAATGTAGCGTCCTTTTGAAGAATGTAATATTATATCAATAAGTGTTTTGTGTCTTTACCTCCTGCTGCCTTACAGATATCTCCTCCTCCTTTTGACCTGGAACAGAGAAGAGAACACATTTGAAAGAGTCCCTGCTCCTCTCCTGTAGTTCTGTAGCTGTTAGTGCATGTAAACGGTCTGCAGGGGCTAAAGTTCTGTGAAGACATCACTATGTGACCAGTGTTAATGTCGTTGACTAAAACTATGACGAAATATGTTCGTCAACGACCTTTTTTTCCATGACGAAAACGAGACGGCACCGACGGCGGTAAACAATAACTGCAACGTAATCATCATGCAATATCGTTGACGAAAAGTGACGAGACGAAAATGTAGTTTACTAAATAAAAACTACGACAAAATCTCTCTTTACTTTCGTTGACGAAAAATGAGGAGACGAAATATCATCAAAGATAACGTTACTTCTCTGATAGTCAGTTTTTCTCCCAGCAGTTCCATTTCCGGTGCTGCGGCTGGGCAGCAGCTGTGTGTCGGTGCTGCGGCTGGCCAGCAGCTGTGTGTCGGTGCTGCGGCTGGGCCAGCAGCTGTGTGTCGGTGCTGCGGCTGGGCAGCAGCTGTGTGTGTGTCCGTGCTGCGGCTGGGCAGAGGCAGGGTCTAACTCGTGGTCCGACTCGTGGTCCGACTCGTGGTCCGACTCGTGGTCCGACTCGTGGTCCGACTCGTGGTCCGACTCGTGGTCCGACTCGTGGTCCGACTCGTGGTCCGACTCGTGGTCTGACTCGTGGTCTAACTCGTGGTCTAACTCGTGGTCTAACTCGTGGTCTAACTCACGTTAACCGAATACCCCCCGTCAGCGCGAGTGAGTGATAAATTGTGTACTCGACGGGTAATAATGGATTATGACGGAAATGTTACGATCCTGTCCGTCAAAATTACTGACAACGGAAAAGTCTAAAGCCACCACTGCTTAGGAGAAAGAAACGATGTGATATTTGGGCCCATTTTCGCCACAATGAGGCGGAGAAGAAAAGCGAATGCATTGTTTCATCAGAAGGGAAGCAATGCGGCCAAAACACAGCTGGTACAGCACCACAAACCAGGGTCTAAGGACAGAGGGTCTGAGGACAGAGGGTCTGAGGACAGAGGCTCTGAGGACAGAGGGTCTGAGGACAGAGGCTCTGAGGACAGAGGGTCTGAGGACAGAGGGACTAAGGAAAAACTTGATTTGATTCATTGACAAAAAGTAGACTAAAATAAGACTAAAATGCTCAGACTTTTAGTCGACTAAAACACAGGACTAAAACTAAATAAAATAATAGCTGATGAAATTAACACTATATGTGACACTCGCGCTCCTATTGGCTAGCGCTCCAACACATTGCATTTGATTTTAAAGGGGCGGGACATCTCTAAGTGGTTGACCAATCACAACAGAGCCAGAATCTTTTCCCTTTTTTTAAAATTAGGATGATATTGCGTTTTCTCTCAGCGCCATTTTTGTTTCTACCTTCTCCAGGTGAGTCTGTTCTCTCAGCGGGACGGTGTTCTTCTTCCTCCTCCTCCTCCTCCTCCTCCTCCTCCAGACTCTCTCCATCCTCTCCGATCACCGCCATCCCCTCGAGGTCGCTCTCCTCTGCAGACGACCTGCGGGACAACAGAGAGACTTTAACACTGATAAAAGCAGCAGGTGATTTAAATATAGAATGAGACTCACTCCTCTTCCTCCTCCTCTTCCTCAGCTGCAGGTTTCATGTCTGTGACGGGATCAGAGTCTGAGGAAGAGGAGGAAGAGGAGGAAGAGGAGGAGGTGGGATTAGTTTTGATGTAGCACAAAATAACGTCAGTATTTCCTGAAGAGTAATAATAGTCTGCTCCAAACCTGATCCGTATCTAAGAAAGGAAATTACTTACTTTTGTGAATTCGGCCGTTTCACATTGATTCGCATTATCGATTTATCGTACAATATTTACGTTATGACTTATCGTACGCTATTTACATTATCGATTTATCGTACTATATTTACGTTATGACTTATCGTACGCTATTTACGCTATAAACTTATTATGCAAAATGTACGTTATCGACTTATTGTACGATGTTTTTAACTTTCCGTACGTCATTTATGTAATCAACTTAGCGTACAATAATTACGTTCTTTACGTTATCCACTTGTGGTAAAATAGTTACGCTATAAACTTATTGCACGATATTTACGTCTTCAGCTTATCGAACGATATTTACGTTATCGATTTATCGTACGCTATTTACGTTATCGACTTATCGTACAATATTTACGCTATAAACTTATCATACAATATTTACGTTATCAACTTATTGTACGATGTTTTTGACTTTCCGAACGTCATTTATGTAATCAATTTAGCATACAATAATTACGTTCTTTACGTTATCCACTTGTGGTAAAATAGTTACGCTATAAACTTATTGCACGATATTTACGTTATCGGCTTATCGAACGACATTTACGCTATGACTTATCGTACGCTATTTCGTATCGATTTATCGTACGATTTTACATTATGATTTATCGTACGACATTTACGCTATACTATCTTACGTTATCGACTTATCGTACAATATTTACGCTATAAACTTATCATACATTATTTACGTTATCAACTTATTGTACGATGTTTTTGACTTTCCGTACGTCATTTATGTAATCAACTTAGCGTACAATAATTACGTTCTTTACGTTATCCACTTGTGGTAAAATAGTTACGCTATAAACTTATTGCACGATATTTACGTTATCGCTTATCGAACGACATTTACGTTATCGATTTATCGTACGACATTTACGTTATCGATTTATCGTACGATATTTACGTTATCAACGTATTGTACGATGTTTTTGACTTTCCGTACGTCATTTATGTAATCAATTTAGCATACAATAATTACGTTCTTTACGTTATCCACTTGTGGTAAAATAGTTACGCTATAAACTTATTGCACGATATTTACGTTATCGGCTTATCGAACGACATTTACGTTATCGATTTATCGTACGACATTTACGTTATCGATTTATCGTACGATATTTACGTTATGACTTATCGTACGCTATTTACGTTATCAACTTATTGTACGATGTTTTTGACTTTCCGTACGTCATTTATGTAATCAACTTAGCGTACAATAATTACGTTCTTTACGTTATCCACTTGTGGTAAAATAGTTACGCTATAAACTTATTGCACGATATTTACGTTATCGGCTTATCGAACGACATTTACGTTATCGATTTATCGTACGATATTTACGTTATCCACTTGTGGTAAAATAGTTACGTTATCGGCTTATCGAATGCCATTTACGTGATTTATGTTATCGACTTAGCCTAGGTTCTTTACGTAATCAACTTATCGTACGATATTTACGCTATCTATTTATTGTACAATTTCTGGACATGACCATTATACCTTTATACATGTCATCTACCTACTTGTTGTATTTTACGAAATCAACGTATCGTACGAAATCTGAACATAACCTTTATAACTGAAGGTTATCTAGTTATTTTACGAAATACCTCATGACTTTAATAATTGTTTTCCTTAATAGACGTAACATATGAAATATCTTCATCACCAGAACGTCTAAATATGATAAATGTTTACGTTGTTTACGCTCAATATTCTGCTTTGATGTCATCATTAAATCAGCTTCATAGGCTGCTCTTAAAATGCTAATAATTCAGTTTCCTCAATTATTTCTGCGACGACAGATCATCAGAACTTTGTCTCTTACCGGTCGTCTCCGTTTTCTCCGGTTCTTCCGGTTCCTCAGACTTTGTCCCGGTCTGGTTCTTCTCGGAGGATCCGCTGCTGGATTTCTCTCTGGGACTGGACTTAGAGCCGGACCTTCTCTCTCTGGTGCACTCTTCTCTGGACTTGGACCTGGTATTTTCGTCTTTCGTCGACTTCTCTCTGGATCTAGACCTGGTTCTGGTCGTCTTGTCTCTGGACCTGGTGTTTTCCTCTTTGATCGACCTCTCTCTGGATCTAGACCTGGTTCTGGTCGTCTTGTCTCTGGACATGGATTTGGACCTGGTGTTTTCCTCTTTGATCGACCTCTCTCTGGATCTAGACCTGGTTCTGGTCGTCTTGTCTCTGCTGGATGTATCTTTGGACCTAGACTTAGACCTGGACCTTCTCTCTCTTGTGGACTTGTCTCTGGATTTAGACCTCCTGCTCTTCCTAGTAGACCTTTCTCTGGATCTGGATCTGGACCTGGTTTTGGTTGACTTGCTCCTGCTGGATGTCTCTCTGGACCTGGATTTAGACCTGGACTTCTTCTTGTCTTTATCTCTAGATTTCTCTCTGGACCTGGCCTTGGTTCTGTCCTCTTTAGTGTTTGTATCTGTGGACCTGGACCTCTCTTTGCTGCTCCTCCTCTTCCTCTTGCCTTCTTCCTCTCGACTCGTACTCCTCGTCCTCTTGGTGGAAATCGTGTCTTCGTAGCTCTTTGCTGCAGCGACGCCCCTGAAGGAGGAGAAGAGAATCAGAACTTCCCTTTCTTCTTTAGACTTCCTGAACCTAAAGCACACGATGTTAGTCTACGCTGATTATCGAGTCATAGATGTGTCAAAATAAACATCCACTTGTCCAGGTGCTGTTCAGCCTCATAATCTTTCATTCGTCCCTCCCTTGAAACAGAGACCAATGATCTCACTGGGATTCATCTGCATAAATAAAGGTTTGCATGTGACGCGTCAGCCGGAAGCCCTCAGACTTAATTCAGAGCGGAGCCCGGTCTTAAGTTCATTTGGTCGGGCAGGAGACACACACATTGAGAACCCTTACCGGAGCTTCTGCTGTTCACACACATTGAGAACCCTTACCGGAGCTTCTGCTGTTCACACACATTGAGAACCCTTACCGGAGCTTCTGCTGTTCACACACACATTGAGAACCCTTACCGGAGCTTCTGCTGTTCACACACATTGAGAACCCTTACCGGAGCTTCTGCTGTTCGCACACATTGAGAACCCTTACCGGAGCTTCTGCTGTTCACACACATTGAGAACCCTTACCGGAGCTTCTGCTGTTCACACACATTGAGAACCCTTACCGGAGCTTCTGCTGTTCACACACATTGAGAACCCTTACCGGAGCTTCTGCTGTTCACACACATTGAGAACCCTTACCGGAGCTTCTGCTGTTCACACACATTGAGAACCCTTACCGGAGCTTCTGCTGTTCACACACATTGAGAACCCTTACCGGAGCTTCTGCTGTTCACACACATTGAGAACCCTTACCGGAGCTTCTGCTGTTCACACACACATTGAGAACCCTTACCGGAGCTTCTGCTGTTCACACACACATTGAGAACCCTTACCGGAGCTTCTGCTGTTCACACACACATTGAGAACCCTTACCGGAGCTTCTGCTGTTCACACACACATTGAGAACCCTTACCGGAGCTTCTGCTGTTCACACACACATTGAGAACCCTTACCGGAGCTTCTGCTGTTCGCACACATTGAGAACCCTTACCGGAGCTTCTGCTGTTCACACACATTGAGAACCCTTACCGGAGCTTCTGCTGTTCACACACACATTAAGAACCCTTCCCGGAGCTTCTGCTGTTCACACACATTGAGAACCCTTACCGGAGCTTCTGCTGTTCACACACATTGAGAACCCTTACCGGAGCTTCTGCTGTTCACACACATTGAGAACCCTTACCGGAGCTTCTGCTGTTCACACACATTGAGAACCCTTACCGTAGCTTCTGCTGTTCACACACATTGAGAACCCTTACCGGAGCTTCTGCTGTTCACACACATTAAGAACCCGTTATAAACCCGTTAATTCTACTCACGAGAGGGTCTTGAACTCTCCGGAGAAGGACACGGTGATGGAGTTGTTGTTGATCTTCAGAGCTCTGGAGGAGTAGAAGTCCACGAGCTTCTGAGCCTCGAGAGTGTCCTTCATCTCTACGTACGCCTGGGGAACAAAAGGACCAGCTGCAGTGAAAACATGGCGGGAGAACGCATTGTAGGTGATACGGATACTTCTACCAGCACATAGTGACATCACACTCGCGCTCCTATTGGCTAGCGCTCTGACACATTGTGCGTGATAGCGTAAGGGGCGGGACATCTCTGAGTTGTTGACCAATCACCACTCTTGAATGACCTGTACCTACTATAACACACAACAACCGCTCCCCTCACCTTGGAGGGCAGGAACAGGGTGAGGACTGGCTCCCCGAAGCGCTTCACGATGGCCAGAAGATCCGATTGGCTGTCGTCCCCCGATGGCGCCGGGAAGAAACTCACCACCCGAGAGCTCTGAGGGGAGACTTTATTAATCTGGAGGAGTTTCCGGTGAAGGTAAACTACCGGACTTCACGAGAGGCACACCGGAGAACTTTTCCCTCAATAGTTCATCAGATTCAGATATATTCGCGTTCACACCAAAAAGCCCTCTGAACTAAATTAGTTAATCAGAACCTTTCTACCCCCTTTTCATGGGAGGAAAAGGTTCCGTCTGATTGGCTGGAAGCGGATTGCAAACCACGCCCCGTACAACTCCAAAGACGTTTGTGAAGCCGCCATTTTATTATCCTCGCATTAGCATTAATTAGCATTAGCATTAGCCCAGCGCAGAGAGACTGACTTATGGCAACACAAAATAAAACATGGGAGCGGTGGAGATGAGGAGGTGTCGGCGTTCTGGAGATTTACGGCCCGTCCACACGACAGCGTCGAAAACTCCAATCTGCCCATTCACTTTCAATGGGGTGACGTCACGTAGCCTCGCTTTTTCGCCGAACTGAATTGTGGGTAGCAGAGCGGTCCGTCTCCGGCGTAGCCAATCAAATCCTGTTGCCCAGAATCTGACAGCTGAAGCCGTAGCCAATCAAACCGCGTCTAAGCTGGGAGAGATATCCCGCCGTTCATTTCTATATTTCAAAAAAAGTCGGAGGAGAAACTAACTATCGCCGTAGCAACTCACCCGGTTGTGTATGACCAGACCCTCTTCACCTACCGGGACACAAACCGGAGGAACCAGCATGGAGGGAGGTGGCAGAGGCAGTGGGGGGAACTGGTAGGGTTTCGCCTGTTTGGGGAGTTTATATATATATATATATATATTGCTCCCATACAATCCCCGGGGGTTTTTGCTCTGTATGTCGGGGCGGGAGATTCATGTGATTGGTTGTTGGTCGTGTTGCTTGAATAAAATCCCCAAGCTCCAGACACGCCCAGCTCCAAGCTGTTTTTGAAGCTGTAGTGTGGACGCTTCGTTACTCGGAAGGCTTCAGTAGAAGCTGCTGGGACTCCCAGCAGCTTCTACTGAAGCCTTCCCCAACTCCGGGGCCTCCGGGCGGCAGTATACGCTGTGAAGTGGTTTGCGGCCTGCCAGTAAACCCAAAGCAGAAGAAGAAGAAGAAGAAGTGACGTCAGCGGCTTCATTTGCCTGATCCTCCCCCAGGGACTCTTTCCGGTGTGAACGTGATCTGTGCTTAGTTCATGAGAACTAAAGAGTTCTGATGAACCTTTGTGGGAAAAGAACTTGGTGTGAACGCGCCTATTGAGACGACGTTAGTTAGTTAGTGTTTCAGGTGAAGGTAAACTACCTGACTTCACTAGAGACATTGGTTGTTAGTTATTAAGTTAGTTATTGCAATATGTTCCGTATATTTTTTATTCATGTACAGCACTTTGGCGCGACCGAAAGTTGTTTTAAAATGTGCTTTATAAATAAACTTGATTTGATTTGATTAAGTTAGCTATATTGTTAGTTAGTTGGTTAGTTATGTATTTGGTGTTTCAGGTGAAGGTAAACTACCGGATGTGTTTTATTATAACTTTCCCTTTATATAGATGTAATCATATGTATGTATTCCTTTGCTCAAATGGAGCACCGTCACAGTGATACTAAAGATAATAATGAAGGTAATGCTCCTCAGCGTCTGATTGGATGAACGTACCTGCAGGAAGCTGAAGGTGTTGGACAGACTGAACTCGATCGCCGCTCCGTTCAAAGTCAGAGGAAAGTCTTCGTGATATTTCACCAAATCCCTCGCCTGCTCTGGCGAGTCCAGCTCCACAAACGCCTGATGACAATAACATGAAACCCTGCATGATGGTCCGTCTGCAGCTCAGAGCCCCCTTCCACCAAACTGGCTCCAGTTCTCGCTCTGTGCTCTTCTGGTTCAGAACTGGTTCTTCTCTGTAGCAGCACGTGTGTTTCCACTGCTCAGAGCCCAAAGTGCTGTCAAGAGCGTGGTATTTAAATTTGAGAGCATACTATATGTATTTATTTCCCTCAAACTCTGTCCTCGCACTCAGGTAGTGCTGCTTGCACTCAGATCTGCTCTGCTTGTGCTCAAACTGTACGCTCGCACTCAGATATATTGCTGCTCAGAATTATTTTGTGCGCGCTCGAAACTTTTGTGCAACAATCCTGTCAAAATCCCTCAACCAATAGGAGACCAGGTGTCCTTGCGGGTGCGTTCGCTTTACTTACTACAGCGTCCCGTCAGGGCGGTTACTCTTTGGTTTATCAACTCCCGCCCTCCACGGCTTTATAGCATGTACTTCACAATAAAGTACTCAGAATAATTCAAGCAGAGCAGATCTAAGTGCAAGCAGCACTATCTGAGTGCGAGGACAGGGTTTGAGGGAAATAAATACATAAAGTACGCTGCTGCGTCATCGCTTACGTCGCAGATTTTCTCCCCAATGCCGCTCACAACAACAACAACAACAACAGGGGGACTGCGTTGGGTCGATGACCGTGTTGCTTTTAATCATAGGGCATCAGAACAGTGTAATGAAAGTTTCTCTGGGATTCTGTCTTTCTGTTTCATTGTGTTGCTCTGTTGGAGGAGCATGTGACCTAAGATTTCCATCGTCATAGCGACACTGTAGCTACGGTACGTAAGCGTTGAACCCTGAACCGTGATGTTAGCATAGCATCCGAAGCTAAACTGACGATCTGTTGCTATCCTATTGTGGCATACGCCGTTTTCTACAGGCACATCTCACCGGCTTTTTGTTCATGATGATTCTGCTCGTGATAGTCGGACACGACAGCCTGAGCAGCCCGCGTGTTGATTCCATCCGATAGCTGCTATGATACAGAACAACACGTCTGCCTCTCCCACGATGATCGAGGACAGCGACCGGACGGTCAAAGTAAGGCGAGAAACAGAACCACACGAAGCCTGGCTAGTGCTGCCGGACTTTATAAAGTGTGGTTGCGTTCTGGTCACTTTGCTCAGAGCTACTGCTTTTACAACTTTCATTTGCCGAACACGCCATGAACGGGTAAGCTCAGGTTAATCTCGCCCCCCTCCGACGTAAGCGTGGAGTATTGGGTCTTGGTTCTGGGTTCTTGCCGGGCCAGCTAAGAACCGGTTTTCGGTGCTGAGAGCCGGCTCCGCTGCGGTGGAAACGGGGAGACCCGGAGCTGAATCAGGCTGTAGCCCAGAACCAGCCCTGGAACCGGTTTGGTGGAAAAGGGGCACATGACTGCCCTGCTGTGCGACGGACTCACCAGAGACGGGAACATGAGGATCTTCACGATCTTCCCGAACGGTTCGGTGAGTTTCTTCAGGTACGCCTCGTCCACAGACTGAGCCGGAAACTTCACACACACCACTTTACATTTCTCCGACACCTGTCAGGAAACACAACATATTAAAGTAGTGCGGTCCGCAGAGGAGCTGGGATGCTCTCGGGGTCAGGCGTCACCTTCTTCTGGGGGGCCTTCTTCGGCTGAGCGTCTGTTGAACACAGAGAGAAGACCTTAGGACCGTAAAGAAGGCGGCACTGTGAATACTGATGGAAAACCAAAGGCTGTTTTTACTGGAGGACTTCTGACTGTCTGTCTGGTGCTGGGCGGTTTTCGCCTCGACGTTCTTCTTCTCCGATTGGCTGTCAGCGCTGAAATGACAAAATAGATTTAAGATGATGCAAAGCTCTTTAGAAACTAGAGGCTGTTTAATGAGGAGGAAGTATAAATATACACAGACTACGTTAAGGTGGTGCAACACCGACCTGCTGATTGAATCCATGCGACAGTCCCAGTGAGGAAACCTGCAGAACAGATAACAGAGTTAGCTCGTTAGCTAGCTAGTGGGTGGGTTAGTTAGCTACACAGGAGCAACTTGGGGTGAAGTGTCTTCAGTCAGTCGGTCGACGAATTGAAAGTACGTACTGCCTGAGATCAAGTGCTCGGACCGTCTGAGGGAAGAAAGCTTTCAGTCGAGCAGCTCCTCTGACTTGGAACCGTCTGCAGAGCTGTTCACTGAGCGCTTTGGTTCCCCTGCGTCACTCTGGAACTCGCTGGGTGCCGTGCTGTCTGATACTCACGGTACCCGTCACTGTGAGTAGAGTTTGTAAACTGTACCCTGTACTAGGGATGCCAGCGATTATTCGAATATTCGCTACAGTCTCCATAATCGAATATTATTTTTAAAAATCGATTTTATTTATTTTTTTATGTCGTTTTTTTTTCAGGCTTAGTTTCAACCAAAATATAAATATATATATATATGCTAATAAATATATATAAATATATATACGCTAATAATAGTAATAGTATTAATAATTGTGAATGGTCATTGGTCACACCACCAGTTTGTTTTGCTGTAAACTTGGAGGAAGCCTGAAGACTGCTGCTACACCCCGACCCCTCTCCCTCACACGTGCGACTAAAGGTGAACAAAGCGGCAGGTAAAAAGAGTTCCTCCTCGTGGAACTAAGGAAGTTAAATGCAAGCTCTGCGAAAAGACGTTGGTCTATCACAGCTCAACCTCAACAAGTAAAGTAAAGAAAACAACGAAATTCCTTTTTTTTTCCCTTCTCTCCCGCGGGGTCGAATAATCGATTATTATTCGCCAGGGCTGCCGAATAATCGATTTTGATCATGGTCAGTTTCTGGCAACCCTACTCTGTACATTATGTTGTATGTCGTCCTTATTGTTGTTCTGTTGTTTCTATGCTACACGTGTAACTGATGTCCTGCCGGTCACCCTGAAGAAGAGACCTTTTGATCTCAAGGGGCTTCACCTGGTTCAACAAAGGCTACACACACACAGTCAGGTAGTTCATGAGTTAGTTAGTTAGGTAGGTAGGTAATTAGCTGGATAGTTCATGAGTTAGCTAGATAGTTCATGAGTAAGTTAGTTAGGTAGGTAATTAGCTGGATAGTTCATGAGTTCGTTGGGTAGGTAATTAATTAGTTAGGTAGGTAGGTAATTCGCTGAATAGTTCATGAGTTAGTTAGGTAGGTAATTAGTTAGGTAGGTAGGTCATAGCTGATAGTTCATGAGTTAGGTAGGTAGGTAATTAGCTGGATAGTTCATGAGTTAGTTAGGTAGGTAATTAGCTGGATAGTTCATGAGTTAGTTAGGTAGGTAGGTAATTAGCTGGATAGTTCATGAGTTAGTTAGGTAGGTAATTAGCTGGATAGTTCATGAGTTAGTTAGGTAGGTAGGTAATTAGTTAGGTAGGTAAGTAATTAGCTGGATAGTTCATGAGTTAGTTAGGTAGGTAGGTAATTAGCTGGATAGTTCATGAGTTAGTTAGGTAGGTAATTAGCTGGATAGTTCATGAGTTAGTTAGGTAGGTAGGTAATTAGCTGGATAGTTCATGAGTTTAGTTTGGTAGGTAATTAGCTGGATAGTTCATGAGTTAGTTCGGTAGGTAATTAATTAGTTAGGTAGGTAGGTAATTAGCTGATAGTTCATGAGTTAGTTAGGTAGGTAGGTAATTAGCTGGATAGTTCATGGGTTAGTTAGGTAGGTAGGTAATTAGCTGGATAGTTCATGAGTTAGTTTGGTAGGTAATTAGCTGGATAGTTCATGAGTTAGTTAGGTAGGTAATTAATTAGTTAGGTAGGTAGGTAATTAGCTGGATAGTTCATGAGTTAGTTAGGTAGGTAGGTAATTAGCTGGATAGTTCATGAGTTAGTTAGGTAGGTAATTAATTAGTTAGGTAGGTAATTAGCTGGATAGTTCATGAGTTAGTTAGGTAGGTAATTAATTAGTTAGGTAGGTAGGTGTTCTGTATTCATTACATAGCAGAGAGGAACTTACTGATGCAGGAGGCTGAGCTGCCCGTCTGCATGGTGAGGTCCGTTGATGTGTTTGATCCACACCTGGAACACAAGAAGAAGAAGAAGAACCATAACTGAAGCTGGCCCCTCTGGGTTCTACCTGACATCAGACTCAGGTATCCAGGTGCAGGTGCTACTTACCTTCTCTGACATCACAGTGATGTCACACAGAGAGCAAGAGTAGGGGAACAATGGAGGAGACTTCCCGTGGAAATCCAGAGCTTTCTCCTTCGACGGCATCCTGGAAGAAACCTCAGGTCCTCCGTCGCGACCAGAACCAGAACCAGGTTTCAGAAGCGGCTCTTCGGGAGGAGGAAGAGGAACTGAACCGTAATTCTGAACCGGCTGAGAGAAACGGGAAGGACGGGGTTTCTTGTCCCATCCCGCAGAGCCGAAAGAGGGTCGGACCTGCGAGGAAACTGGACCGGAGACGCTGCCTTTCTTACCAAAATCAGAAGATCCTGGTGTGTAGATGTTGCCGTGAGAGACAAGTGGACCACCGACTTTCTTGCCGAACTCAGAGGGTCCATGGATGTAGTCTTTAGGGGAAACTGGACCGGCGACGCTGCCTTTCTTACCAAAATCAAGCAGTGCCGATCCGTGGTTATAGTCTAAAGAAGAAACGGGACTGGCGTATCGGCCCGTCTTACCGTAATCAGAAGGTCCAGATTCGTGTTTGTAGGCTAGAGAGGAAAGTAGAGCGGCGTCTCTGCTCGACTGAACATAATCAGAGGTTCTGTAGTTGTAGTCTTGAGGGGAAAATGGACCGGCATCTCTTCCCGTGTTGCCAAAATCAGAAGGTTTGGAATCGTAGTTGTAGTCTTGAGAGACAACTGGACCAGCTACCATCTTGCCGAAATCAGAAGGTCTGGAACCGTAGTCTACAGAAGAAACTGGACCTGCATCTCTACCCATCTTACCGAAATTAGAAGGTCCTGGTCTGTAGTTGTAGTCTTGAGAGACAGATGGACCAGCTACTTTCTTGCTGAACTCAGAGGGTCCATGGTTGTAGTCTTTCGGGGAAAATAGACTGGCGTTTCTGCCCGTCTTACCAAAATCAGAAGGTCTGGAATCATAGTCTAGAGAGGAAACTGGACCAGCATCATTGCCCATCTTACCAAAATCAGATGGTCCTGGTCCGTAGTTGTAGTCTTCAGAGACAACTGGATCACCGGCCTTCTTGCCGAATTCAGAGGGTCCATGGTTGTATTCCTTAGAGGGAAATGGACTCACGGTTCTGCCCGTCTTCCCAGAAGCTCCTGGTTTGAAGTCCACCTGGTAGCTGGAGGACGAGGATGACGATGGTGAGTTGAAGGTGATGGGATTCCCCCAGCGATCCAGCTCCGGAAAAAGATTACCGGCTGTCAAGTGGCTCTGTGGGTACTGGTTGCGGGGAGGATCCCAGTTGCTTGTGGTGGTGGAGGATCTGGGGGGATAAGAAGAAGAGGAAGGAGTATTCAAAGGTCTCATGGTGCCCCTCTTTCCCTTGATCTGCTTGAGGACTTGAGGAAGGGATTCGACGGTCAGGACGTCTTCTGGAAGTTCAGCAAGAAGAGCGAGGTCTGCTGGTTCCAGTCCACAGCTGTTCAGGATGCTCAAAGCCCCGTCCTGAGACCAGGAGGAACCTCTGTAGGACGAGGGAGGAGGCGGCATGGACTCTGGAGGCGGCCTGTACAAGTCAGACGAGGAGGAGGAGGCGGCGTGGCGGCGGTCTGAAGATCCGTACGGTCCAGGAACGGGCCTGAGATCGGAGTCGGCGGGCGGAGGTCTGTACGGGTAGTTCTGAGACATGGTGGGACGAGGAACTGAGAGGAACTGAGGAGAGAAGGTGTCGGGAAGACAGAGATGTGAAATCTGACCCACAGAAAGAGGTACTGGAGGCTTTTCAAGACCACATTCTCATCACTGGCAATACTTCAAAAATACAACGTGTGGAGAATCATCATCTGTACCAGATCCTCCACGGCCCCACCTGTACCAGATCCTCCACGGCCCCCCCCAATCTGTACCAGATCCTCCACGGCACCTGTACCAGATCCTCCACGGCCCCCCCCCCATCTGTACCAGATCCTCCACGGCCCCCCCCATCTGTACCAGATCCTCCACGCCCCCCCCCACCTGTACCAGATCCTCCACGGCCCCCCCCCCACCTGTACCAGATCCTCCACGGCCCCCCCCATCTGTACCAGATCCTCCACGGCACCTGTACCAGATCCTCCCACGGCCCCCCCCCCATCTGTACCAGATCCTCCACGGCCCCCCCCCCATCTGTACCAGATCCTCCACGCATCTGTACCAGATCCTCCACGCCCCCCCCCCATCTGTACCAGATCCTCCACGCATCTGTACCAGATCCTCCACGCCCCATCTGTACCAGATCCTCCACGGCCCCCCCCCCATCTGTACCAGATCCTCCACGCATCTGTACCAGATCCTCCACGGCCCCCCCCCCATCTGTACCAGATCCTCCACGGCCCCCCCCCATCTGTACCAGATCCTCCACGGCACCTGTACCAGATCCTCCACGGCCCCCCCCCATCTGTACCAGATCCTCCACGGCCCCCCCCCCATCTGTACCAGATCCTCCACGCATCTGTACCAGATCCTCCACGCATCTGTACCAGATCCTCCACGGCCCCCCCCATCTGTACCAGATCCTCCACGGCCACCTGTACCAGATCCTCCACGGCCCCCCCCCCATCTGTACCAGATCCTCCACGGCCCCCCCCCCATCTGTACCAGATCCTCCACGCATCTGTACCAGATCCTCCACGCATCTCGTACCAGATCCCCCGCCATCTGTACCAGATCCTCCACGCATCTGTACCAGATCCTCCACGCTCACCATCTGTACCAGATCCTCCCACGCATCTGTACCAATCCTCCACGCCCCCCCACATCTGTACCAGATCCTCCACGGCCCCCCCCCATCTGTACCGGATCCTCCACGGCCCCCCCCCCATCCTACCGGATCCTCCACGCCTCCCCCATCTGTACCAGATCCTCCACGCATCTGTAACAGATCCTCCACGCATCTGTACCAGATCCTCCTCTCTCTCCTCTCTCTCTCCCCCCCCTCCTCTCTCTCTCTCTTCTCCCCCCCTCCTCTCTCTCTCCCCCCCCCCTCCTCTCTCTCTCCCCCCCTCCTCCTCTCTCCCCCATCTTGTCGGAGCAACTTGAATCTAAATGGATGTCTTAAATGTCTATTCGAGCTGAGTGCTTGTCTGTGGCTGCTAACTGTATTCTCTGTGATCTGAAATCTGCTCTCCAGATAAAGAGCATATTATTATTATATTATTTTATTATTATTATATTATTATTATTATTATTATATTATTATTATTATTATGTAGGACTTCCCCCTGGATTAAACACGACATTAAGCTGTAATATAAAGATGTATAGAGTCATATGTAACCCAATGTAATGCCGTATTGTTTGTTAAATGTAATGTTAAGAGCTGCAGGAACAGTTTGAAGTGTAAACCAGGAGACACACAAAGGGTGTGAATAATATACATTTAAGCACCTGAAATATAAAGAACGAGGAGTTGTGAAACACGTGGTTTGTTGAAGTCTATAATCAAGGAGGAATGGAGGATATCTAATCTTATATCTGTAGTTGTAATACAGGTGTAACCATAACAGCTTTAGCATCAACACAGTTAGCATGCGGCTAATGGCGGACAGAAATAAAGCTTATTCTCACCTAGAGAGAAACCGGGGATCTGCAGAGATAGGACCACGGTGTGCTCGCGAGGAAGCGAAGTCACGAGGCAAACGCTTAGAACAGGAAAGTGTGGTTTTAGAGACGATACCCCGCCTGAAGTGGAGCTAACAGCGGCTAGCCGAGAGAAGCTAACGGAGGCTCTTCTTCAACTTCTTCTCTCGGGGCTTGGCGGATTGCAAACAGCTCTACGGTGCATACCGCCACCTGCTGGACGTGACCGCGAATCATCAGTCCAGCTCTTAACTCATGGACGTGTCTATGATATCATCTCATCGCAAATAAATAAACTAAAAACATAAAACAATAATCTATGATCTTTCCTGACCTAATGTTACAGTTTGTTCGCACCCCGTGTCCCTCCGGAAGGCAGCAAGGGAGAGGGGTTCTGGGGACAGAAGGGATTCTGTCCCCAGAACCCCTCTCCCTCGCTGCCTCTGAAACTTCAGGCTTTGGTTTTTCTCTTCCAGCTTTATAGATGTCACGATGTAATGAGATATGTTCCACATTGTAGCGCCGCGAGATAGGAGTCGGAGGCGGTGCATCGGAGGCGCTAAAGCAGGGGGGTCAAACTCAATTTCATCCCGGGCCACATCGGCATTATGGTGGCACTCAAAGGGCCGGTTTTAATTTTAATTATATATAAATATACATATGTAAATATATAACATATATGAAATAATGTATTATATTACATCGTTGGCCCTGCATTGGATTATTATCAGTTCTGGTAATATCTTCCTGAATAACTACGTCTGAAAGCAGAAGTCTAGGGCAAATAATTGAAAGCAAATATTCAACAATTACACCGATTGTATTGTATATTATATTCTTTGCAAGCTCTTTCGGACCACATAAAATGAGGTCGCGGGCCGGATTTGGCCCCCGGGCCTTGAGTTTGACACCCCTGTGCTAAAGGGTACTTTATTTAGGAGCTCATGCACACTCGTTCCCTTTCCCCCCCCTCATGCGCACTCGTTCCCTTCCCCCCCTCATGCGCACTCGTTCCCTTCCCCCCCTCATGCGCACTCGTTCCCTTTCCCCCCCTCATGCGAACTCGTTCCCTTTCCCCCCCTCATGCGCACTCGTTCCCTTTCCCCCCCTCATGCGCACTCGTTCCCTTCCCCCCCTCATGCGCACTCGTTCCCTTCCCCCCCTCATGCGCACATCGTTCCCTTTCCCCCCCTCATGCGCACTCGTTCCCTTTCCCCCCCTCATGCGCACTCGTTCCCTTTCCCCCCCTCATGCACTCGTTCCCTTTCCCCCCTCATGCGCACTCGTTCCCTTCCCCCCCCTCATGCGCACTCGTTCCCTTTCCCCCCCTCATGCGCACTCGTTCCCTTTCTCCCCCTCATGCGCACTCGTTCCCTTCCCCCCCTCATGCGACTCGTTCCCTTTCCCCCCCTCATGCGCACTCGTTCCCTTCCCCCCCTCATGCGCACTCGTTCCCTTTCCCCCCCTCATGCGCACTCGTTCCCTTTCCCCCCCTCATGCGCACTCGTTCCCTTTCCCCCCCTCATGCGCACTCGTTCCCTTTCCCCCCCTCATGCGCACTCGTTCCCTTTCCCCCCTCATGCGCACTCGTTCCCTTTCCCCCCCTCATGCGCACTCGTTCCCTTTCCCCCCCTCATGCGCACTCGTTCCCTTTCCCCCCCTCATGCGCACTCGTTCCCTTTCCCCCCCTCATGCGCACTCGTTCCCTTTCCCCCCCTCATGCGCACTCGTTCCCTTTCCCCCCCTCATGCGCACTCGTTCCCTTTCCCCCCCTCATGCGCACTCGTTCCCTTTCCCCCCCCTCATGCGCACTCGTTCCCTTTCCCCCCCTCATGCGCACTCGTTCCCTTTCCCCCCCTCATGCGCACTCGTTCCCTTTCCCCCCCTCATGCGCACTCGTTCCCTTTCCCCCTCATGCGCACTCGTTCCCTTTCCCCCCCTCATGCGCACTCGTTCCCTTTCCCCCCTCATGCGCACTCGTTCCCTTTCTCCCCTCATGCGCACTCGTTCCCTTTCCCCCCTCATGCGCACTCGTTCCCTTTCCCCCCCTCATGCGCACTCGTTCCCTTTCCCCCCCTCATGCGCACTCGTTCCCTTTCCCCCCCTCATGCGCACTCGTTCCCTTTCCCCCCCTCATGCGCACTCGTTCCCTTTCCCCCCCTCATGCGACTCGTTCCCTTTCCCCCCTCATGCGCACTCGTTCCCTTTCCCCCCCTCATGCGCACTCGTTCCCTTTCCCCCCCTCATGCGCACTCCCTTTCCCCCCATGATCGTTCCCTTTCCCCCCTCATGCGCACTCGTTCCCTTTCCCCTCCTCATGCACTCGTTCCCTCATGCGCACTCGTTCCCTTTCCCCCCTCATGCGCACTCGTTCCCTTTCCCCCCCTCATGCGCACTCGTTCCCTTCCCCCCCTCATGCGCACTCGTTCCCTTTCCCCCCTCATGCGAACTCGTTCCCTTTCCCCCCTCATGCGCACTCGTTCCCTTCCCCCCCTCATGCGAACTCGTTCCCTTCCCCCCCCTCATGCGCACTCGTTCCCTTTCCCCCCCTCATGCAAACTCGTTCCCTTTCCCCCAATCATGCGCACTCGTTCCCTTCCCCCCCTCATGCGAACTCGTTCCCTTCCCCCCCTCATGCGCACTCGTTCCCTCCCCCCCCCTCATGCGCACTCGTTCCCTTCCCCCCCTCATGCGCACTCGTTCCCTCCCTCCCCTCATGCGCACTTGTTGACCTCTCCAATCCTATTATTACAGCAGCATTTCTGCTGCACCCGATAGTTGATCTGACGCTCTTTTCAGATCGATATTTTAAAGTCTGGGATCCAGGGCTACAGGCCGATCAACCAGACTGCGCGGGGCCTCATCGTGCGGAGGGGGCCTCCACCGAGCCGAAAATGCGATATGTTCTTATGTTCTTAGATATGTTCTTTAGGTGATAGGAGGCTGATTTAGTAACTGTTTTAATGTGACTGTTGAAGCTCAGCTCAGAGTCCATGACTACACCTAGATCTCTGTCTATCTGTTGGTTTGAACATTGCAGACTGAAGCTCAGCGCTAACTTTTATACGTTCTGCCTTGGCTCCAAAAACCATGACCTCAGTTTTATCTTTGTGTAATTGGAGAAGTTCTGACACATCCAGTCATTGATTTGTTCAATGCACTTACTCAGTGTTTGAACTGGAGCATAGTCTCCTGGTGAAATGGTTACGTACATGTGTGTGTCATCTGCATCGCTATGGTAACTTATTTTGTTGTTCTTCATTATCTGAGCCAGTGGTAGCATGTAGACGTTAAAGAGAAGAGGCCCCAAGATGGAGCCTTGAGGGACCCCACATGTCATATTTGTCAACTCAGATGTGTATTTACCATAGAAACAAAGTTGTTTCTGTCCTTTAAGTACCTAGATCTCTGGCTTTATCTGTTGGTTTGAACATTACAGACTGAAGCTCAGCGCTAACTTTGATACGTTCTGCCTTGGCAGGATGTGCTGACAGCTTGAAACCCCAGTTGTATGACCACTTCACTTTCTTTATAGCTTTCTTCTTCTTCTTCTTCTTCTTCTTCTTCTTCTTCTTCTTCTTCTTCTTCTTCTTCTGAAACACCTGCTGGTGGGGGAGGGGACTGAGAGAATACAATAAAATAACAATAAAATAACATACAAATATAAATAATTATAATACAAAGTGTAGAATAAAATAAACAATCATATACAATTAATTTAGAATAAAAAATGTAATACAAACTACGTAAACAAATTTTAAATACAATAAATGTAGCATAAATTAAATAAAATAAGAATTATAAGAGTAATCTACAGAAGCAGATACAAAGACTGAGTATTAATAATAAAAAACAAGTGAAATAACAAACAGTAGATCAGTATATATCTCGTTTTATATAAGTGAGTATATCAAATTAAAGAGTTAGCGGGTACTGTTTGCAGATTGTTAATACATTGAACAAATAAAGCAACGTTTTATATTGACAGGATGTAATAAAGATACGAAGCAACCAGTCATGCCAACTTTGATATCACTGAAAGTAAGAGTTTTTAAATTGAAATGATTTAAAAATAATTAGGGCTGTCAAACGATTAACATTTTTAAGTCATTTGAAGTCTCCCTCCCAGCCGGTCGGCGTAGTGTTGGCACAGGTCCGTCGTACAGACCGACGTTAACAGCAGCCTGTCTGTGCACACGGAGACCGACTCTGTCGTCCGGGGATCGAACCGCCTTCTGGAAAAGCTTCACAAGCACGTCGGGTACGCAAATGCGCTTTGTGACACAAGTGACGGTACGCATTTCAGATTACGCACATACCCTGCGTACCAGTTACGTGTTACTGTACTACAGCAAAAGTATTCTCCGTCGGGACTTCCTGCAACAACACCACGCCGTTATCAAAGATGTTCTATTGAGAAGACGATCACTACGTGACAAAAGTTTTCAAAGCCGTGGCTCCTGAGATCAGTCTGACTACCTGCTGTCTGTGCAGTTCACTCCGCGCGAGTTGGCAGACTTTATTTTGCTTACTTTAACATCGTGTCTCATGGTGGGGCTGAGCCATTTCTTGGTATGGGTGTAGCCTACCCCAGCCATACCCTGGCGCTGCCACTGGGGGCACGTATGGGGGCGGGACATTCTGCACATGCGTTAAATGCGTTAAATATTTTAACGCAATTAATTCAAAAAATTAATTACCGCGATAATTTTGACAGCACTAAAAATAATACATTTGAACAGTACTATTGTATTGACCTGTACAGGCAGCGTTAATGCACACACGCACACACACACACACACGCGCGCGCACACACGCGCACACACATACTTTTTAAAGTGTGTGTTTCAAATAATATAAAATAAAAATGAAATAAATATTCCAATATAACATCAGACTCATTTAAGTACTTGAGTGAAATGCAGAGAAATTACAGCATTTATTTAAAAAGGGATGAACGGTTCATAGAAAAGTATAAAAGTAAAATAAACATTCATAATAAATTCAAAAGCATGTATAATGAAATGAAACACTTCTGTTCTGAGGATGCTGATTTGAGGGGCTGGCTGTCGTGTTGCCTCGAACCAGCAGGTGGAGCTGTTGCATCACTTTTGAAACCAAATCAAGTCGAGTCTTTATGTGTTTAAAACAAGAATAACAAATAGTGCTGCATGAGTACGAATATAAAGGATTGGATTATGTATTAATACACGAGAGTGAATATAGATTAGACTAAATGAATAACATGCGCTCAGATTCTGCACGGGAGTATTAACAGTTGTGTTACAGCTGCAGTTCCAGTACAGGCCAGCAGGGGGAGCTACACACTGCACCTCAGACTGAGGCCTTCAGGTTGGATTACAAAGGATTTTAAATAAATACATTTCATAACATTTCACTTTCAAATCTGCATCACTTATAAATATCAGCTGATTTATTTAGGTCTATCAGTACTAATACACACTGATACTGCAGTACTAATACACACTGATACACACTGATACTGCAGTACTAATACACACTGATACACACTGATACTGCAGTACTAATACACACTGATACACACTGATACTGCAGTACTAATACACACTGATACTGCAGTACTAATACACACTGATACACACTGATACTGCAGTACTAATACACACTGATACACACTGATACTGCAGTACTAATACACACTGATACACACTGATACTGCAGTACTAATACACACTGATACTGCAGTACTATACACACTGATACACACTGATACTGCAGTACTAATACACACTGATACTGCAGTACTAATACACACTGATACACACTGATACTGCAGTACTAATACACACTGATACACACTGATACTGCAGTGCTAATACACACTGATACACACTGATACTGCAGTACTAATACACACTGATACACACTGATACTGCAGTACTAATACACACTGATACACACTGATACTGCAGTACTAATACACACTGATTCACACTGATACTGCAGTACTAATACACACTGATACACACTGATACTGCAGTACTAATACACACTGATACACACTGATACTGCAGTACTAATACACACTGATACACACTGATACTGCAGTACTAATACACACTGATACACACTGATACTGCAGTACTAATACACACTGATACACACTCAGGAACAGTATTTAAATACATCAGGAAATATATCCATGAAATGTATAATAGTGATAAAGCATGTGGGGTCAGGTCTCAGGGGGAGAGGGGAGACGATCACTGAAGCGTCTCACGGCTCTGAGAGAGGAGGGGCACCACAACACACACAAACACACACAAACACACACAAACACACACAAACACAAACAAACAGAAACAAACAGAAACAAACACAAACAAACAGAAACACAAACACAAACAAACAAAAACAAATTAAATATAAAAATATCTCAGAGTTTTTGCAAAAATATGTGATTTTAATTGAATTTGTTCATCATTAGTCTATCAGTGTGTATCAGAGTGTATTAGTGTGTATTGGTGTGTATTAGTGTGTATTAGTGTGTATTAGTGTGTATTAGTACTGCAGTATCAATGTGTATGTGTGTATTAGTACTGCAGTATAATGTGTATTAGTACTGCAGTATCAGTGTGTATTAGTGTGTATTAGTGTGTATTAGTACTGCAGTATCAGTGTGTATTAGTACTGCAGTATAATGTGTATTAGTACTGCAGTATCAATGTGTATTAGTGTGTATTAGTGTGTATTAGTACTGCAGTATCAATGTGTATTAGTACTGCAGTATCAGTGTGTATTAGTGTGTATTAGTGTGTATTAGTACTGTAGTATCAGTGTGTATCAGTGTGTATTCGTGTGTATTAGTGTGTATTAGTACTGCAGTATCAGTGTGTATTAGTACTGCAGTATCAGTGTGTATCAGTGTGTATTAGTACTGCAGTATCAGTGTGTATTAGTACTGCAGTATCAGTGTGTATCAGTGTGTATTAGTACTGCTGTATCAGTGTGTATCAGTGTGTATTAGTACTGCAGTATCAGTGTGTATCAGTGTGTATTAGTACTGCTGTATCAGTGTGTATCAGTGTGTATTAGTACTGCTGTATCAGTGTGTATCAGTGTGTATTAGTACTGCAGTATCAGTGTGTATCAGTGTGTATTACTACTGCAGTATCAGTGTGTATCAGTGTGTATTAGTACTGCAGTATCAGTGTGTATCACACACACACACACACACACTCACTCACTCACACACACACACACCACACACACACACACACACACACACACACACACACACACACACACACACACACACACGCGCACACACATACTTTTTAAAGTGTGTGTTTCAAATAATATAAATTAAAAATGAAATAAATATTCCAATATAACATCAGACTCATTTAAGTACTTGAGTGAAATGCAGAGAAATTACAGCATGTATTTAAAAAGGGATGAACGGTTCATAGAAAAGTATAAAAGTAAAATAAACATTCATAATAAATTCAAAAGCATGTATAATGAAATGAAACACTTCTGTTCTGAGGATGCTGATTTGAGGGGCTGGCTGTCGTGTTGCCTCGAACCAGCAGGTGGAGCTGTTGCATCACTTTTGAAACCAAATCAAGTCGAGTCTTTATGTGTTTTAAAACAAGAATAACAAAGAGTGCTGCATGAGTACGAATATAAAGGATTGGATTATGTATTAATACACGAGAGTGAATATAGATTAGACTAAATGAATAACATTAGCTCAGATTCTGCACGGAGTATTAACAGTTGTGTTACAGCTGCAGTTCCAGTCCAGGCCAGCAGGGGGAGCTACACACTGCACCTCAGACTGAGGCCTTCAGGTTGGATTACAAAGGATTTTAAATAAATACATTTCATAACATTTCACTTTCAAATCTGCATCACTTATAAATATCAGCTGATTTATTTAGGTCTATCAGTACTAATACACACTGATACTGCAGTACTAATACACACTGATACACACTGATACTGCAGTACTAATACACACTGATACACACTGATACTGCAGTACTAATACACACTGATACTGCAGGACTAATACACACTGATACACACTGATACTGCAGTACTAATACACACTGATTCACACTGATACTGCAGTACTAATACACACTGATTCACACTGATACTGCAGTACTAATACACACTGATTCACACTGATACTGCAGTACTAATACACACTGATACACACTGATACTGCAGTACTAATACACACTGATACACACTCAGGAACAGTATTTAAATACATCAGGAAATATATCCATGAAATGTATAATAGTGATAAAGCATGTGGGGTCAGGTCTCAGGGGGGAGAGGGGAGACGATCACTGAAGCGTCTCACGGCTCTGAGAGAGGAGGGGCACCACAACCACAAACACCACAAACACACACAAACACACACAAACACACACAAACACAAACAACAGAAACAAACAGAAACAAACACACAAACACACACAAACAAACAAACAGAAACACAAACACAAACAAACACACACAAACACACAAAACACACAAAACACACAAACACAAACAAACAGAAACAAACAGAAACAAACAAAAACAAACGAAACAAACAAAAACAAATTAAATATAAAAATATCTCAGAGTTTTTGCAAAAATATGTGATTTATAATTTGTATTGCAGTAGCAGTGTGTATCAGTATGTATTAGTACTGCAGTATCAGTGTGTATCAGTAGTATTAGTACTGCAGTATCAGTGTGTATCAGTGTGTATTAGTATTGCAGTAGCAGTGTGTATCAGTATGTATTAGTACTGCAGTATCAGTGTGTATCACACACACACACACACACACACACACACACACACACACACACACTCACTCACTCACTCACACACACACACACACACACACACACACACACACCACACACACACACACACACACACACACACACACTCTACACACTCTCTATATTTTGTCAGATGAAATCCCAGAGTGCGTAGAACCCGTTTCCAGCCGCTGCGGTTCCGTTTAGTTTCTTCCCTTACAGGTTCCATTTTAACCTCAGCAGCTGTCCGTACTCCCTTTCCTCCCTTTCCTCCCTTTCCTCCCTTTCATCCCTTTCCTCCCTTTCCTCCCTTTACTCCCTTTCCTCATTTTCCTCCCTTTCACCCCTTTCCTCCCTTTCCTCCCTTTCCTCCCTTTCCTCCCTTTCCTCCCTTTCCTCCCTTTACTCCCTTTCCCCTTTCCTCCTTTTCCTCCCTTTCATCCCTTTCCTCCCTTTCCTCCCTTTCCTCCCTTTCATCCCTTTCCTCCCATTACTCCCTTTCCTCCTTTTCCTCCCTTTCATCCCTTTACTCCCTTTCCTCCCTTTCCTCCCTTTCCTCCCTTTACTCCCTTTACTCCCTTTCCTCCCTTTCCCCCCTTTACTCCCTTTCCCCCCTTTACTCCCTTTACTCCCTTTCCTCCCTTTCCTCCCTTTACTCCCTTTACTCCCTTTCCTCCCTTTCCTCTCTTTCCTCCCTTTCCTCCCTTTACTCCCTTTACTCCCTTTCCTCTCTGATACTGCAGTACTAATACACACTGATACACACTGATACTGCAGTACTAATACACACTGATACTGCAGTACTAATACACACTGATACTGCAGTACTAATACACACTGATACTGCAGTACTAATACACACTGATACTGCAGTACTAATACACACTAATACACACTGATACAGCAGTACTAATACACACTGATACTGCAGTACTAATACACACTGATACTGCAGTACTAATACACACTGATACTGCAGTACTAATACACACTGATACTGCAGTACTAATACACACTGATACACACTGATACTGCAGTACTAATACACACTGATACTGCAGTACTAATACACACTGATACTGCAGTACTAATACACACTGATACACACTGATACTGCAGTACTAATACACACTGATACTGCAGTACTAATACACACTGATACTGCAGTACTAATACACACTGATACACACTGATACTATAGTACTGATACACACTGATACTGCAGTACTAATACACACTGATACACACTGATACTGCAGTACTAATACACACTGATACTGCAGTACTAACACACACTGATACTGCAGTACTAATACACACTGATACTGCAGTACTAATACACACTGATACTGCAGTACTAATACACACTAATACACACTGATACAGCAGTACTAATACACACTGATACACACTGATACTGCAGTACTAATACACACTGATACTGCAGTACTAATACACACTGATACTGCAGTACTAATACACACTGATACACAAAGACACTGCAGTACTAATACACACTGATACACACTGATACTGCAGTACTAATACACACTGATACTGCAGTACTATTACACACTGATACTGCAGTACTAATAAAAACTGATACACACTGATACTGCAGTATTAATACACACTGATACTGCAGTACTAATACACACTGATACACACTGATACTGCAGTACTAATACACACTGATACACACTGATACTGCAGTACTAATACACACTGATACTGCAGTAATAATACACACTGATACTGCAGTACTAATACACACTGATACTGCAGTACTAATACACACTGATACTGCAGTACTAATACACACTGATACACAAAGATACTGCAGTAATAATACACACTGATACACACTGATACTGCAGTACTAATACACACTGATACTGCAGTACTAATACACAATGATACTGCAGTACTAATACACACTGATACACACTGATACTGCAGTACTAATACACACTGATACACACTGATACTGCAGTACTAATACACACTGATACTGCAGTACTAATACACACTCAGACTGTAGTACTAATACACACTGATACTGCAGTACTAATACACACTGATACACACTGATACTGCAGTACTAATACACACTAATACAAACTGATACTGCAGTACTAATACACACTGATACACACTGATACTGCAGTACTAATACACACTGATACACACTGATACTGCAGTACTAATACACACTGATACTGCAGTACTAATACACACTCAGACTGTAGTACTAATACACACTGATACTGCAGTACTAATACACACTGATACACACTGATACTGCAGTACTAATACACACTAATACAAACTGATACTGCAGTACTAATACACAATAATACAAACTGATACTGCAGTCCTAATACACACTGATACACACTGATACTGCAGTACTAATACACACTAATACAAACTGATACTGCAGTACTAATACACACTGATACACACTGATACTGCAGTACTAATACACACTAATACAAACTGATACTGCAGTACTAATACACACTGATACACACTGATACTGCAGTACTAATACACACTAATACACACTGATACTGCAGTACTAATACACACTAATACCAACTGATACTGCAGTACAAATACACACTAATACCAACTGATACTGCAGGTCTCAGGGGGAGAGGGGAGACGATCACTGAAGCATCTCATGGCTCTGAGAGAGGAGGGGCACCACAACACACACAAACACACACAAACACAAACAAACACAAACAAACACACACAAACACAAACAAACAGAAACACAAACACAAACAAACACAAACAAACACAAACACAAACACAAACAAACAAACACAAACAATTTGTTCATCATTAGTCTATCAGTGTGTATTAGTACTGCAGTATCAGTGTGTATTAGTACTGCAGTATCAGTGTGTATCAGTGTGTATTAGTACTGCAGTATCAGTGTGTATTAGTACTGCAGTATCAGTGTGTATTAGTGTGTATTAGTACTGCAGTATCAGTGTGTATCAGTGTGTATTAGTACTGCAGTATCATTGTGTATTAGTACTGCAGTATCAGTGTGTATTAGTACTGCAGTATCAGTGTGTATCAGTGTGTATTAGTACTGCAGTATCAGTGTGTATTAGTACTGCAGTATCAGTGTGTATTAGTACTGCAGTATCAGTGTGTATCAGTGTGTATTAGTACTGCAGTATCAGTGTGTATTAGTACTGCAGTATCTGTGTGTATTAGTACTGCAGTATCAGTGTGTATTAGTACTGCAGTATCAGTGTGTATCAGTGTGTATTAGTACTGCAGTCTGAGTGTGTATTGCTACTGCAGTATCAGTGTGTATTAGTACTGCAGTATCAGTGTGTATCAGTGTGTATTAGTACTGCAGTATCAGTGTGTATTAGTACTGCAGTATCAGTGTGTATTAGTACTGCAGTATCAGTGTGTATTAGTACTGCAGTATCAGTGTGTATCAGTGTGTATTAGTACTGCAGTATCAGTGTGTATCAGTGTGTATTAGTACTGCAGTATCAGTGTGTATTAGTACTGCAGTATCAGTGTGTATTAGTACTGCAGTATCAGTGTGTATCAGTGTGTATTAGTACTGCAGTATCAGTGTGTATTAGTACTGCAGTATCAGTGTGTATCAGTGTGTATTAGTACTGCAGTATCAGTGTGTATTAGTACTGCAGTATCAGTGTGTATTAGTACTGCAGTATCAGTGTGTATTAGTACTGCAGTATCAGTGTGTATCAGTGTGTATTAGTACTGCAGTATCAGTGTGTATTAGTACTGCAGTATCAGTGTGTATCAGTGTGTATTAGTACTGCAGTATCAGTGTGTATCAGTGTGTATTAGTACTGCAGTATCAGTGTGTATTAGTACTGCAGTATCAGTGTGTATCAGTGTGTATTAGTACTGCAGTATCAGTGTGTATTAGTACTGCAGTATCAGTGTGTATTAGTACTGCAGTATCAGTGTGTATTAGTACTGCAGTATCAGTGTGTATCAGTGTGTATTAGTACTGCAGTATCAGTGTGTATTAGTACTGCAGTATCAGTGTGTATTATTACTGCAGTATCAGTGTGTATCAGTGTGTATTAGTACTGCAGTATCAGTATGTATTAGTACTGCAGTATCAGTGTGTATCAGTGTGTATCAGTGTGTATTAGTACTGCAGTATGAGTGTGTATTAGTACTGTAGTATCAGTGTGTATCAGTACTGCAGTATAAGTGTGTATCAGTGTGTATTAGTACTGCAGTATCAGTGTGTATCAGTGTGTATTAGTACTGCAGTCTCAGTGTGTATCAGTACTGCTGTATCAGTGTGTATTAGTACTGCAGTATCAGTGTGTATTAGTGTGAATTAGTACTGCAGTATGAGTGTGTATTAGTACTGTAGTATCAGTGTGTATCAGTACTGCAGTATCAGTGTGTATCAGTGTGTATTAATACTGCAATATCAGTGTGTATTAGTACTGCAGTCTGAGTGTTTATCAGTACTGCTGTATCAGTGTGTATTAGTTCTGCAGTATCAGTGTGTATCAGTACTGCAGTATCAGTGTGTATTAGTGTGTATTAGTACTGCAGTATGAGTGTGTATTAGTACTGTAGTATCAGTGTGTATCAGTACTGCAGTATCAGTGTGTATTAGTGTGTATTAATACTGCAGTATGAGTGTGTATTAGTACTGCAGTATGAGTGTGTATTAATACTGCAGTATGAGTGTGTATAAATACTTATATCTATCAACACATGGTGTCATGTCATAGGAGTTGTGTGTTTTTCAGTAAAATCATAATTTATTGTTTTCGAACAAATGTACACCTGAACATCAGCAGGAGAGGACTCTTTAAAGTAGAGTCACTACATACTGATATACACCTGAACATCAGCAGGAGAGGACTCTTTAAAGTAGAGACACTACATACTGATATACACCTGAACATCAGCAGGAGAGGACTCTTTAAAGTAGAGACACTACATACTGATATACACCTGAACATCAGCAGGAGAGGACTCTTTAAAGTAGAGACACTACATACTGATATACACCTGAACATCAGCAGGAGAGGACTCTTTAAAGTAGAGACACTACATACTGATATACACCTGAATATCAGCAGGAGAGGACTCTTTAAAGTAGAGACACTACATACTGATATACACCTGAACATCAGCAGGAGAGGACTCTTTAAAGTAGAGACACTACATACTGATATACACCTGAACATCAGCAGGAGAGGACTCTTTAAAGTAGAGACACTACATACTGATATACACCTGAACATCAGCAGGAGAGGACTCTTTAAAGTAGATACACTACATACTGATATACACCTGAACATCAGCAGGAGAGGACTCTTTAAAGTAGAGACACTACATACTGATATACACCTGAACATCAGCAGGAGAGGACTCTTTAAAGTAGAGACACTACATACTGATATACACCTGAACATCAGCAGGAGAGGACTCTTTAAAGTAGAGACACTACATACTGATATACACCTGAACATCAGCAGGAGAGGACTCTTTAAAGTAGAGACACTACATACTGATATACACCTGAACATCAGCAGGAGAGGACTCTTTAAAGTAGAGACACTACATACTGATATACACCTGAACATCAGCAGGAGAGGACTCTTTAAAGTAGAGACACTACATACTGATATACACCTGAACATCAGCAGGAGAGGACTCTTTAAAGTAGAGACACTACATACTGATATACACCTGAACATCAGCAGGAGAGCACTCTTTAAAGTAGAGACACTACATACTGATATACACCTGAACATCAGCAGGAGAGGACTCTTTAAAGTAGAGACACTACATACTGATATACACCTGAGCATCAGCAGGAGATGACTCTTTAAAGTAGAGACAATACACACTGATATACACCTGAACATCAGCAGGAGAGGACTCTTTAAAGTAGAGACACTACATACTGATATACACCTGAACATCAGCAGGAGAGCACTCTTTAAAGTAGAGACACTACATACTGATATACACCTGAACATCAGCAGGAGAGGACTCTTTAAAGTAGAGACACTACATACTGATATACACCTGAACATCAGCAGGAGAGGACTCTTTAAAGTAGAGACACTACATACTGATATACACCTGAACAGCAGAGGAGAGGACTCTTTAAAGTAGAGACACTACATACTGATATACACCTGAACATCAGCAGGAGAGCACTCTTTAAAGTAGAGACACTACATACTGATATACACCTGCACATCAGCAGGAGAGGACTCTTTAAAGTAGAGACACTACATACTGATATACACCTGAACATCAGCAGGAGAGGACTCTTTAAAGTAGAGACACTACATACTGATATTCACCTGAACATCAGCAGGAGAGGACTCTTTAAAGTAGAGACACTACATACTGATATACACCTGAACATCAGCAGGAGAGGACTCTTTAAAGTAGAGACACTACATACTGATATACACCTGAACAGCAGAGGAGAGGACTCTTTAAAGTAGAGACTCTACATCCTGATTCTGTTGAAGCCAACATTAGTGCTTCATGTATTTATTTCAGGACAGGTTTAAATAACTTCACTGGAAACTCGTGGAGACGTCTCTGACTGATATGGATGCAGTCGTTCATCAAGTGAAGTCCTCTCGTCTCCGACCAGCCGATTGGTGTCCAAGACGTGCGTCCTCCGGGGATAATTAAGACTCTGACGGCGCTTATTAATCCCGAGTCTCGTTCGGGGAGATTCACTGATTTATAAACCTCTCAGAATCTGATGTTATTTTTAGCTACCAATTAAAGCATGTTGTGTATTTTCTGAATGTATTTGTTGTTGTTTTTGCTCTTCCATTAAATCACTTTACCCAACGCAGGTGTTAAAGTTATTTGTAACTAACTGTTTATTCATTTACGTTCCTCTCGGCGAACTATTTTAGCCGTTTAAACATTGAAGTTACTTTTAGTTAACGGTTCCACCTTTAAGTTTTATTTCACGTTTTTCCATTTACACTCAGATATGAACCAACGTTTAAACTGTTCTTAATTTAGAAGTACTCGAATGGCGCATTTCCACTACGACGCGGAGCACGGTGTCAGCGGTGTAAGCGTGCCGGGCCAACAACCGGGCTGAGCATGCTCACCTAGAGAGAGAATCGCTGGCTCGGGGCTACAACTCCAACAAGATGAACATATCTGACCGTGATGTGATTGTAACACACGTTTCTAAATGATGAAGTAACAACACACTGATACCGGTTAGTGACACCATGAGGTCACGCTTTGAGTCTGCAGACAGACGGCAGAGAAACACCTTTACAATGCGTGTTTTCTGAATGGAGATCGGCTAAGCTAACGCTATATATGCTCCGACCGTCCACACTCACAGCAACGGCCTCCAGACATAAAGCAGCGACTGCATTCTCCACGACTCAGGCAGTCTGTGGTTTGGACTGGTTTAGCTTCTGTCTCGTTTCTGAACAGATCGAGGAGCTGTGAGCTCTGAGGGCTAACGGCTAACGGCTAACAGCTAACGGCTAACGGCTAACGGCTGTGTTGGTTTGTATTTAGCATTGAAGATGACGGCACGGCTCCGCCTACACTGCGTTACTATAGTTACTGCCCCAGCTACTAAACTGTAATGGAAACGCAGCATTAGCTAACTTTTTCAACATCTCTCCATGACTTCTTTGCTATCTATTTGAATACTTATATCCATTCACGTTACTCACAGCAAACTACTCAAACCGATAAGCATTAGTGACTGTAAGTAATCCCGGAGTTAGCGTGGGAGTGTCGGAGCTGAGCTGGGGCGTGCACGAAAGATACTGCTGGCATCAACGTTATTACGGCTGAGTTACATTAAGCTGATGTCATCTTCTGAACAGATACTTGTGGTCATCACCGACGGCAACCGGCTCTGATCTGTATAGTTTTCAGTTTGATGGTTGTGTTTACTTTACACGACGCTGTGCAACGCTTCTTTCTGCTTCACTCTTTACATTAACAACCGCGCATGTCCTGAAAGACTCTTTGGCCAGGGGCGTGGCAGCCATGATGTGAGGGTGGGACAAGACCCGCCCACTTTTTAAAATGATTAGTTTATAGCACATTTATAAAGGATGTGTGGTGGAGCCAAAGCGCTGCACATAAAATAAAACTAGCCTACAGTCGAGACGCTTTACAGCAAATACAACAACACAGACCCTCTGTCCTCAGACCCTCTGTCCTTAGACCCTCTGTCCTTAGATCCTCTGTCCTCAGACCCTCTGTCCTCAGACCCTCTGTCCTCAGACACTCTGTCCTTAGACCCTCTGTCCTCAGACCCTCTGTCCTTAGATCCTCTGTTCTTAGACCCTCTGTCCTCAGACCCTCTGTCCTCAGACCCTCTGTCCTTAGATCCTCTGTCCTCAGACCCTCTGTCCTCAGACCCTCTGTCCTTAGATCCTCTGTCCTTAGACCCTCTGTCCTCAGACCCTCTGTCCTCAGACCGTCTGTCCTTAGACCCTCTGTCCTCAGACCCTCTGTCCTCAGACCGTCTGTCCTTAAACCCTCTGTCCTCAGACCCTCTGTCCTCAGACCCTCTGTCCGGGGCTCGATTCAACCGGGCCGAACGAGGCTGGTGTGAACGCGCCCTAACGTTTAGTACTCGCCTTCGTACTGCTCTGCTGGAGTTATACTCAATATAAATACAGACCTCTGATAACAACACAATGTTAATGTTTATCCTTTTACACTTCTACTAACTTTGAACCATTGTCTATTAACGTTCGTCTAATCAAATGTCAATTAACGTTGCTTTTAGATAACTTCTTCATCCGTTCAAACCTCAGCGGCTAATATATTGTTTTAATCATTTATCCATTCATTTACGTAACTGTTAGCTAACGTTATGAAACATTAATGTAACGTTAAACTAAGTATTTCAAACATGTGTCCATTGCTTTCCATTTCCACTTTACTTTGAGCTGAGTTTTAACACTATATCAATTTGTGTTGCCTTCGATGCTTCAAACGTGTATTTTAACGTATTTCTGTTCATTTTCTTAACCCTTTAGTATCTGGTGATCAGTTGACTCAAAGTAAATGTATTTCTAATATATTGTTTTTAACTAAAAATCCAAGTTTACATTTTTCATTAGTTAATTATTTCTAGCGATTTCCGTTAACTTAAGTTTTAACTAACTATTTCCCATTACAGGATCTTAGTTAACTATTTCCACCATTTATCCGTTCGTCTTTAGTCCATTATACATTTACGTAACTTCTAACTAACTTTATGAAACATCTGCCCGTTACGGTGCGTCCACACGGCAGCGTGCGTTGAAGCTCGCCGGGAGGCGTGTCTGGCGTGCGACCAACAACCAATCACATGAATCTCCCGCACCGGACACACAAGCACGCGGTTTGATTGGCTAGAGCTCGCACTGGCATATGATCTGATTGGCCGGCGCTTCCGTCAACGCTTGAAACGTTGAACTTTTCTCCACTTTGGAAGCGAGCGACGGAGGCAAAGCGACGGAACCACAATGCAGTTGGGCAAAGCGTGGCGTCACCCCGTTCAAAGTGAAGGGGAAGCGTCTCCGTTGAAGCTTCAACGCACGCTGTCGTGTGGACGGGCCGTTAATGTAACTTCGTTAACTATTTCAACCATTTATCCGTTACTTCCACTTGACTTTGAGCTGAGTTTGAACACATCCATTCGTGTTGCCTTTAGCTGCTTCAAACGAGCATTTTAACATCTTTTACTTCACTTTCCTAACCGTTGTTGTACTTTATGATACGATGGGCTCGTAAGAACTCAGATGCTCGATTATGTTCCTTCGTAATACTCTTTATTGTAAAGAAACCAAAGCTATCAATTATGACTTCTAGGTTCTACTAGGACTCTCCATAGAATCACTAGGATCTACTAGGTACTGGCAAACAGGCATGGATCTAACGATAACACAAGACGAACCAACACCAGACAAAGGGAGAGAAGGACTAAATATACACATTTAGGTAACGGGGCACATGTGGACACAATCAGGGGCGGGAACAACAATCCGTCTAGCAGGTGCCACACGGACAGGAAGTGCCGACACCTGGAGAGAGAAAGTATAATAATTATCAACAGACCGACAGATAAGACACTAAAACACAACAGCTAACAGGATACTAGCACTAAACCCTGACACTTTATGTAACATATACCTGCGCGTTCCTGCTGGGGTCTGTGTCTGCTGTCATTTTAAAACCTCTTGAATAACAACAATTATCTTTGATCCTTTTTTCACTCACTCTTTAACCATTTATCAATTAACGTTAATCTAATCAACTTTCTATTAACGTTGCTTTAGATAACGTCTTCAACCGGTTTTAAACATTTAACGTCGTGTGAGAAATTTAAAATCCAAGTTTACATTTGTTTTTAGTTAACCATTGCTATAGCGATTCTGCATTAACTTTGAACTAGCTATTCCCACCGTCCATCGGTACCTCTGACGGTTCATCCTCATCCCTTCGCTTTTAGCTACGCTTTCAACACGTCTGCTTGAACTAGCGATGTCAAACGTGTATCTTTCAGTTCATGTTCTTAACTGTTCTCTGCTTAATGTAACACATATCTTTACTAACTGAATCTCTGCGTGGAACCTGTGTCTGCCTGTGATTTTAAACCTCGTGAATAGCGCGGAGTGTCGGCTGTCCGTCACGCTCACATCACGGGGATAAATGGAAGTCTCTGCATTATTAAAGAGTGTTTTGTTGGGACCGTGTTCACCCGAGCACTTAAGTCTTTCCTCTTCCTCTTCCGCATCGTTTCCTCCTCTTCATCCTCTTCCTCTTCCTCTTCCTGATATACATCTGCAGCATTAAAGTTTAAATCCGATGTTTTGTCTGAGTTTGTTTTGTCATTAAAATGGAAAGGCTTCATGTCCTCTTTCCGAAAGACAAATGTGTGCTAAGTGAAATGACAGTGAAATATTCATGGGACGAGGCGATTTATATTTATGTGACACTTTGCAGACGAGGCGTCGCGATGAAGAGGAAGAGGAAGAGGAGCCTTCAGTCGAGGGGAAGAGAATAACCACAGATCTGCAGAGATTACGTTTAGCTGATTATCCCAAACAACTCAAAATAGGTGCAAAATTCACTGTTGGTTAAGTAGGAGCTCATTTTAAAGTACGTTAATTTTAGTTCCTGAACACACCACATTTATCTTATTTCCTAAACACACCACATTTATCTTAGTTCCTGAACACACCACTTGTATCTTAGTTCCTGAACACACCACGTTTATCTTAGTTCCTGACACACCACGTTTATCTTAGTTCCTGAACTCACCACATTTATCTTAGTTCCTGAACACACCACATTTATCTTAGTTCCTGAACACACACATTTATCTTAGTCTCTGAACACACCACATTTATCTTAGTCCCTGAACACACCACATTTATCTTAGTCCCTGAACACACCACATTTATCTTAGTCCCTGAACACACCACATTTATCTTAGTTCCTGAACACACCCCATTTATCTTAGTCCTGAACACACAACATTTATCTTAGTTCCTGAACACACCACATTTATCTTAGTTCCTGAACTCACCACATTTATCTTAGTTCCTGAACTCCCCACATTTATCTTAGTTCCTGAACTCCCCACATTTATCTTAGTTCCTGAACACACCACACTCATTAAAGTTCCTGAGTTTAAATGTCCCCTCTGTGGGACGAATGGAGGTATTCTGTATTCTGAACTCCCCACATTCCTTTTAGTCCCTGAACACACCACATGTATCTTAGTTCTTGAACACACCACTTTCCTTTTAGTCCCTGAACTCACCACACCTGTCGTGTTTACCTTATATTTCAGAGTTTTGTTTTCGATGATCTTCATGATATCTCCGCTCAGACTTTGAATATTGGATTAGCTTCCTTTTTATTGTCACGACACAGAGTACAGCGAAATTCCAAGCATTCCCGATGGTGAAATCACACATAACAGACAGAATACGTATAATTAATACAAGCGGAAACCTTTAATATATATAATCCATAAAGTACTATAAAGTGGACCTATGGCACATTGAACAATACGCTCACAAAACAACAATACAAGAACAATACGGTCAAGGCAGTAGCAAATTAAAACCAGTCAGTAAGTAAGTAAGTATGTACTTATCAGTGCAGTTGATAATTACAAAACTAAAAATAAATATGTGAATATCTTCCCAGTTTCTCAGGAAGCAGAAACCCTTGATTCTCTGCATGAGTTCCCGTCCTCCCTTGGGGCCGCGGGCTTCATGTTGGACCCCTCTGATGGTTTATTTCCCCCCGATGGTTCCCAGTGGAGAGTTCAGGGTAATCGTTCTTCTGAATGTTTCTCTGGTATTTAAATGGCTAATGATGACGGCGATGGAACGAATGAATAAGACGTGACCTTAGTGAGTTTTTATCTGGATTGTAAAAACCCTCTGCAGCCGTAAATCAGCCGAGAAACTGGAGACATGTCGTGTGAGTTTAATATATTTTAATACGTTTAATTTCTGTTTAGCTCTGGAAGACCATTTCTGCCGGTAACAGACAAAAAGAAAAGGTAATATTATGATACACAAACTTCCCCAAACGTTCTCAAAATAACTAAAATACTTAGTCAATATTTTGTGATAAAAAGTTATTATTTTGAGGTACTACATCAAAGTGACTGTGGTGTGTTCAAGTACTAAAATCAACCTGGTGTTATTAGGAGCTGAAATGGTGCGTTCAAGGACTAAAATGAATGTGTTCCAAACAGAGAATAAAAGCAGCAAGATGAAGAAATGAGGAATAATTATTTGAAATTGAATCCACATTTTTAAAATGAGTATTTACCGGATTTCTTATCTAAAATCAAACTATAAAAACTCTGGAGGCCGTAAATCTGCAGAGAAACTGAGAGACTGCAAACTCTGACGGTCTCTCTGTGTTTAATATATTTCAATGTGTTTGTTTTCTGTCATGATTTAGCTAGGTATAATCCTGTAAGACATGGAATTAAATATTGGTCAAAGAAGATATATTGTCATTTAAAGGTATATTTTTCATATTGAACGTTATATCTACTAATGATACAGAACTCTGCTGCCGGATCATTGCCCATCAGAAACGCTTTATAAATAACATGTGTTGTTATTATTAGAAGTCAAAACAAAGAAATAGATTCCTCGCCAACACGGAGGAAGAAGTGAAGAACTGGAAACTCAGTTCAACCCTTGTTGAGAGACAGACAGTGCTATACTTTATATCTTAGTTTAGAGGCCTTATCTTTAAAACTAAAAGAACATTTTCAGAAAGGAAACACTGGAAACATCGGCACAAATAAAAGCAGCGAGAAACACGGAGTTCCTCAGGGCTGGACCTCGGGGCCTCTGTCGGTTTCCAAATGCTTAGAAACTTCTACAAGTTCAATTATTTAGTGTTTTACATGTTTTAAGTGTGTTGTTTATATGAATTGTGACATGTAAATTGTCTTTTAGTACCCTGAAAGGCGCACTATGTTCAAAAAGTATTATTGTAATTACAAGTCAAACAA